>OY986062.1:16720143-17173496 GCA_963920205.1 Stenodema calcarata | reverse complement strand
TGGCGATCATGATTCTACACTTGTAGCACTTACTTACATCATATCTACTGTGGTCAAGAAAGGGAGAGGAGGGGGGGGTCACAATATAAAGCTCAAATCATTAAAGATGTAAGTAGGTGAAGTTGCTCACGGTCTCCCGCACGTTTCTGAGGGCTGACACGCTCCAGCAGGCACACGAGCCTTGCCCATTCGTCCCTTGACCCAAAAATGTGTAAAATAATCGTCGACCTCCCGAAGCTCGAATAGAACAAATTTAATTGCAACAACGTATTGAACTGCAGTTGCAATATTTTAATGAACAATCCAAGACCTAGTCCCATTTTTCCATCTTATCAGTAGGAGCTGCAATAAGGTCTGTCCTGTCGTTTGAGGACATGCACATAATTAGTAACCTAGTAATTAGTAATTAGTAAACCTAGTATATTATACTACTATCCCTTTATAAAAAACTTTGTCAGACTGTTTCATTTTTTATAGAACCACATAGGTTAGACGTTTGGAACAACCAAGACGATTTTGGAAGAAGTAAAAGATTCAAAAACCAAAATTCACTTACAATAATTCACTTACAACATTCACTTACAATAATCAATTATTGATGAAATGTCGCTGGCAAACTCGGACGTTACGTCCATCCATTTACATTCCAGGCCTAAATTTTCTGTTAACTTTGGCCAACCTCAAAGCTCTTCTCGTGGATGAAAGTTCCTTAGTTTTTTCACACTGATTGGTGATGACTTCAGGGAGGCCAAACATTCGCACCGTTTGGCCGTTCAGTGCACCACACAATTGTTGCACCACCATAGAAAGGTCGAAACAGCGATGAACACAAACTCAGATTTTCTGTATTTTATCGATTTTACTTTCAATAATATCTCTTTACGAGTTAGTTTCGATATTTTAGTACAAAACCGATCGGAAACAATCGATTTTTCAAAGAAATGTCACCCGTGTCTGATATGCAAGCTTTAGCATCACAAACTTTGTGGTTCTTTTTCTGAAAACTAGTGTTTTCGGAAGCCTAATTTCAAATGATCATAATATATGATATTATCTTCGGAACAAAAAAAGATAAATCAAATCTGAAAAAACATGAAAATCGTATCTAAATTTAGTTATATAGATGAAGTTTAATTTTAAAAGTCCCTGAGCCATTAAACTACTTTTTAAAAACTCAGACTTCAATATCTCCAGAGATCATTTCCATACGGAAAATCTTTTGTAATGAGAATCTCCGGTTGACACTACATTTGGAGCCGTTTCTATTGCCGTACGAATTCGTATTTTGAAAAAAGCTTTTACGGGGAGAAACTATGGAATGTAAGCTACACCAAAAGTTTAAAATATTCATTTTAAAAAAATACTGAAATTTTAGGTTTTTAAGTATTTCCCACTCTGCGCCGGAAAATCTCGGCTTTCGCACTTGCCGTTTCCGAGAGTCGGTGCCGACTCTGAAGTGGCTGCGTAAAGTCTACTGTGGAACGTAAAGCCGCCCGGCATAGTGTGGGGCGGCATAGTGTGGTGCGGCACAAAGCCGCGTATGCCGGCCCGCCCAACCCGCCTCAATTTGGACCAGTACAGCGCGGGCTGGTATCCGGACGAACCCGAGCCGCTTCAGGACAAACCCGAGCTGCTTCAGGACAAACCCGAGCTGCATCAGGACAAACCCGAGCTGCTTCAGGACAAACCCGAGCTGCATCAGGACAAACCCGAGCTGCTTCAGGACAAACCCAAGCAGCACGTCCATACTTCTTCGACTTTGCCGCCGGCCCACACCGCTCGGGCATAGTGTCAAGGCGGCACGGACCTGGGCACGGTGTCAAGGCGGCATGGGCCCGGGCACGGTGTCTAGGCGGCATGGGTCCGGGCACGTTGCCTAGGCGGCATGGTCCGGCATAAGGTAGCAGCGTCTAATCCTTCAACAACATTCTTCAAGAGTCCAGGGACTTCGCCACTTATCCCCCGGATAGTCTTCGCGTAACGAAAGGGTTTTCGCGTAAAAGCCTTTCAAAATTGCATTTTTTTTTTTTTTCGCGTAAAAGCGACTTTTCGCGTCAACGTGAAGAGAACGGGAAGCACAAAAACTCTCTAGTGAGCACACGTGTCCATATCAACGGTATTATTATTATTACCGTCTGACGTCTACACGCTGATAAGTACGTAATGAGGATGTAATGGTGGTTTCCATTCTCCTTGCAACTCCTGATAAACGGTTATCTCACCTCATCAACCATTAGAGGACTCAATACGGGAGTATGAGGATATGGATATTACGAACATTCAGAGTATTGGCCTCTCGGTAAACGCCAACTTTGATATCAGATAATATATTACATTTGATAGCAGATTCTGCCTTCTACATCGTGCTGAAGCTAAAAACGTTCAAGTCATGCGGCATCGCTATAAGAGCGAATTTTCGAAGAAATAAATGGTTTTATGTAAAATTTGATGCCAAAGGCGGGATGGTAACTAAACTATCTTGTCGTCGACGTGGGTTCCCATTTGAAAAACAAAGTTGCGGAGCGCGCCAAAATGTAATATTTGAATTTCACGTCAAAAATTATGGGGAGTACCGTTTGAAAAAAAAATAAATAAATAACCCTTCTTGAGTCGAAAATGGGAAGGGTGATCCATTTATTAACAAACACCCTGGTTCTTAATGAATGGATCATGCAAAAAGGCATCAAAAATCACATATATTATGTATCGAGGGTGTCACGGCAACACCCCACATCGTCACCTTTGGCCAAAATGAGTTATGCGTACCATTCGAAGCGTCTTCCCCCGGCGGATCGATCTAACTAAGTATACATTAGGTAACACTAACGATTTATTTTAGTGAATTACTCAGTAAACATAGTCATTGGCAGATGGTTTTTTGGCTCTGCTGAAAAGTCGCCCAAATGACGTTGTGGGAAGTTGCCGTGAGACCCTCGATATGATTTTTGGTGTCTTTTAGCAGTGAATTCAGGATGGTCTGAAGCGGATTTTGGTATCAACAGTTTTCAATTTTAAACATTTTGGACCGACAACAATTGCTTCCTTTTCTTCGAAAATTCGCTAATACACTTCTGGTAAACGGTCGTTTGAAAAATTTCTCGAACTAATTCAATTTTGGAATGATGAATGTCCACCGGTGTCATTTATTGCGGCTAATTGTTAAGTAGAGTTGAATTCGGAGGAATTTGGTCGCTTCGAGTTAATGGAATATTTTAAAGAGGTTCGCACGCCCAGGGCGATGGTTTTAATTCTGCGAGTATTACTCACATCGAAAACCTCGCTCGAGATGCTAATTTGGTCCTCCGACAGACCGTGTAAGCGCCGTTATCAACACGATCGCGCGCAAAAATGTGGAAAAAAAAGACTTAACAATAATCATAATGACGACGTGTTGTGGGTTTTTTTTACGATTTCGAGTTTGTAAATGAGTTACATAAACGGTCGTCTGGGATGATCCTGGAAGTAGATTTCCGTTTCAGATTGCGGAAAATTATACAATAACAGACCTTGACCGAGAATTCGAATGGGGGAAAAATAACGCAGTGGATTGTCGTCTGCGAGAGTACCGATGATGGGGTAAGGTTACCCGGAAAGGATTCAATTCTCACGTAGTGATTTCGATTATCTTGGCGGTCTTTATGGAAATTGAAGCCCGTCAGATGCTTGATTGCGAGGCAGTTCGCTAATGCGGTCATACGACTTTTTATAAGTGATCAAAATACAGTTCCTACACGTATTTCCTACCAATAACCACATGTTTATTTATTTTATTTATTATTAAATGTCCAAAAATACAAATTACACTGTTGAAGATTTGGTGTTTAACACCAACAATATGCTAGTCATAATAGCAATCATTACAAGAAGAAGAAATACGTTTATTGAACAGAAATGATTCAAAATATTACAAAGTAAACTCCACTAATAAACATTACGGCGTAGCTGGTTGAGCTGTCCGCCGGAGGTTCGAGCCTTTGGTAATTAATAATAACTAAAAAAAGAGAGAGAAAAGAAAAAATAGAACATGACTTTCTACCAATCAACTTAAAAATTAAATTCGCTAACCAGAAATTTTCTATAGCGCCAAGCAGTTTTACAACAGAGCACAACACATGACCAACCCATGCCCCCATTTAAAATTAATATTGCCCTATCCCTGGTGAGCGTACCACACCCAAATGCCAGCCATCTGAACCCACTTAGAACAGGACATATGCAGAGAAAGTGAAATATGTCTTTACAATATAATATATTATGTCATACATATACAAATTTAAACCTACCATCAGTATATCGATGGATCAGTAAGTTGGTAGGGAGTTAGTTTAGGCCTAAAGTTAGGCCTATAAACCAATCGATACTGAGATTATAATCCTTGAGCAACTAGTTGGAGTTGTCTATCAACCATTGGATGCAATTGGTTATTGAGTATTTCACACAGTTACTATGATGTCAATGGGACGTAAATTTGTATGTATTCGGAAAATGACCCACAAATAAATTATATGCCATCAATGAGCTAGTTACTGACGTCTAGACGATAACTCTCGATAAAATGGAGATAAAAAGTGGTGGTTTTGGGGAGTTTTAGGGGGGAAAAATTGCCCATAAATTCCCACAATGATACACAGTCATAGTCTGACCAGTGACCTCTCATTTTAAAGTTTTTTTTTTTACGCTGGATAGTACGATGGTGAAGTCAGGATTGTGTTATCTTATACCGGTCTCAAACTGGTGCACTTTGAAGATGAAGAAACGTGGTTGTTACTTGAGGTGTTCTTCATGGTTAATCAGGTCTAATCTGATGACGGAAGGGGGTTTTGGGGAGTTTTAGGGGGGAGTACCCGTAAATTTCCAAAATGAAACAGTCTGACAAGTGACGCCTCATTTTAAAGTTTTGTTTAAGCTGAACACGATGGTGAAGTCAGAATCGCGATACCTCATTCCGTTCTCAAACTGGAGCACTTTGAAGACGAAGAAACTCAAATCTTAATATCGTAATTCTGACTTCACCATCGTGTTCAGCGTTACAAATTCTATAAACTGTGGTGTTACTCGGCAAAAGAGGAGACAAAATTCGTTACAAAACCAGTAAAATGGAGCCATTTTACGTAAAACCAGTTATTTCTTCGAAAATTCGCTCCTATAGCCACGCTGCGTGACTGTGGAATTTTTTTATTTTTAAGATGTGAGCGAGGAGTGCTTGGCAACGCATTGCTCATCACCCCCATCCTCGCCTTATGTTATCGTATAGTTATGAGACTAACACGTACCTACAATGTATTCAGAACAGCTCTCATGACAGAAGATCGTTTTAGCGTTGTTTGCTTTTAATCTTTTTCATCGAGGTTCTTAAGCAACTAACGACACGCTCGCGGATGATTGCAAACGTTCACACCTGTCTCTTTATCATAAATGGTAATAAACAGAGATTTTGCCAAGACGAGCCTCTACGCGACACGTTCTGGGGGGTGTGTCCGCCTGGTTATTCCCACGGACACCTCCACCCACAACAACCTTGAACAGCGAGGAAAAATACGAGAAAAAAAAAATTATTAAATACAAAGAGAATGCAACTTACGTGGTCTCAATCACCTGTACGTTTTAACGAAGGAATTATTATTAATTACTATTAACATCTGTACAGCCTGAAAAGCTACAGAGTAGGAGCTACGGAAGAGTAACCGTGAAAGGGAATTGGGTATATTCAAAACACAATTAACGGACGGGTTTTTATTAATACTTCATCATCCATAAAATAACGAGGCGTGTGTCGTGGCAGATGAGGAAAAATCAGTTGTCAACTTCCATTGAAAAAATAGTAGAAAAAAACTATAAAATAATAAAAGCTTTGCTCAATAAAAAACGGAGGTATAGAGTGAGAGGGTCTATTTCCACGAAAAATAATGAGTACAATTGTTAAATCGATTTCGACGATTAGGTCATCATCAGTAACAAACATGAACATGTTCAAATGAACAACAAACAAACAACTGAACAAACATGTTCATGTTCGTTACTGATGATGACCTAATCGTCGAAATCGATTTAACAATTGTACTCATTATTTTTCGTGGAAATAGACTCTCTAACTCTATAGCTCCATTTTTTATTGAAATCGGTTTCCACAACCTCGTCGCGAGTGATCTAATTTGTATCAAAGCTTTGCTCGACAAATGTCAAACTTGTTATATAAGACGGGTTCCTAAGAATATTATAATATAATATACTTACGCCATAATACGTAGTTTATACTGGTTACGTAAGGCTTGGTTTTTTTTGTCATATTCTAATTTTCTGAAATAACTCAGGTAAATTTTTATTATAAAAGTCAGGTAGTAGTACACGGTCTTGTGTGGTACACGGTTGGATCTGTAATGGGTGGTATGGCCGGCCTGGGTATAAGGAGTCCAAAATTTAGTCTGGCTAAGCCCTTGGGTCCTGCGGCCAATATTTATCAGGCCATAGAAATATGTGCACAAGAGATTGTCAGGAAACGGCTGAAAGGTGGAAGAATTTACATTCTGTCTGACAGTCAGGCTGCTATGAAAGCAGTTTCTGACAAGAAACAAGATGACTCGAATAGAGGGCAATGAAGAAGCCGACCGCCAGCTGTCCCCTTGTATCGTATTTCCTCATGACTTCTGCTTGGCATTTTCTGTTTGAATGTGAGATTGACCAACCAGAGAGCATGAAAAGCAACAATAACTCGCTGGTCCGCCGCCAGGGGCGCTGGAATGCATTATTGATAATTAGCTGGAATTTGTTTGCACTTTCGTTTTTGTGGTGTCGTCTGTTGTTTTCTGTTTTCTCTCTGCTACCTCGAAGTTTTTCTCGCGCGTGTTGACTCATCAAAAGTTAATTGCAGTCAGTATCAGTGTTCTATGTGAAAAGCGTCCACAAGACACTTAGTGTTTGCTAATCGACGCTATCTTTTACAACTCGACGCTATACTTTTATAAGGCCCAGTCAGCCAGGTATAATTAGTTCAAAAAGTAGATAAAAACTTCAAATTTGCACAAAAAATTCGTCGTGGCCATCGAAAGGCTAAGTTTGTAGATGGGCAGAATCGGGCCACTTTAAGGGGGGGTTTTGGGGAATTTTAGGGGGGAGGATTAGCCTTAAATTCCTAAAACGAAACAGTCTTATAAGTGGCCCTGAACACAATGGTGCAATTAGAATTGCGATATCTTATCCCGTTCTCAAACTGGAGCATTTTGAAGATGAACAAACGTGGTTGATACTTGAGTTGTTCTTCATGGACATCATGTTCTTCATTGGAGAACTTATTTCTTCGAAAATTTGCTCTTATAGCCATGCTGCATGACTGTTTCTTGCATACCCTCATGTCTCTAACTTGAGCCTCACTTCATCTGATCCCCCAGAACCGCCCCTGATGTGCACTTCCTGAGTTGCAGGGCAGGAGACGCTACTGCTGTACAGATTAACTCACGTTATCAGTAAGCTTTACAATAGAACCGTTCTGGGTTAAAGCTTCTTTCGCCGTTTTCCATTCAAGCTCACGGGTCCTGCAGGATCAGCCCCACGATATCATAAATCACACGAACCAATCAGTTTTGGCATAATAGCTGCGTCATTTGTTGCAATTACCGAAGCGTGACTGGGCTTCATAAAAAACCTATTGATCCTAGAAAAAACAACTCAAGTCCTCTTGAAGTTGATAAATTCGCTCACTCAATTGGCTCTCGATTAGGAAGTATTTTTTTTTTTCTCACCAGGTTCGATTGTTGAGGTTGGCGACGCCAAAGGGGTACGATTGAGGCCTTGAAGGTGCCGAAGGAGCAACAGGGTTATCGCTGATGAAGACCCTACGGCCAAAGAACAGGATAGTATTTAGAGGCCTAGGGCTATAGCAATCCCACGGTGGGTTTGTACACTGCCCCACCCCTCGCTGGGGAAGGACTTTGGCGAGGAACGTGCACGGAATACATCCTTGATGGTGGTACCAGATATACGTACAGTATTAATTTTACAGGAAGTGGATTTATAGCTGGTCAACTTTGAAAATTGCCGCCCTGGCGAACGAAGGATAACTTCTAAAGAAAAAAAGAAAAAAAAAGAAGGAAAAACTCGTTGGAATCACATCAATGTCTAGAAAACAAAAATATTATTAAAAAAAACTCTGCAAACTCTTGACACAACGGTTTATTATCTCCTTCGTATAGATCACCTTTCTGTGTAGATCACACTGATCTGCATACAATTGAGGAATGGAGGAATGGGCGAACCAATGGTTTAAATAGGCGTAACTAGCTCAGGCATGGTCTATAAATTATTTATGTATATGATGAGGGAAACATTTATTTGCTGGCAGTCGTAGGTGGTTGATGAGGGGGAGGTGGGATCTGTCTCTTAATGCTCACGCTCTCCCCCCCCCCCTCCAACCATCGCCACAACTGCTTAATTTAAATTGTGGGTGAATGTGAATGTAGAGGTGGGTGAGAAGGAGGAAAGAGAGCAAATGTGGGTGGTTGATGAGGGGGAGGTGGGATCTGTCTCTTACGCTCTCCCCCCCCCCTCCAACCCTCGCCACAACTGCTAAATTTAAATTGTGGGTGAATGTGAATGTAGAGGTGGGTGAGAAGGAGGAAAGCGGGCAGATGTGGGTGGTTGATGACGGGGAGGCGGGATCTGTCTCTTAATGCTTACGTCCTCCCTCCCCCTCTCCAACCCTGACCACAACTGCTAAATTTAAATTGCGGGTGAATGTGAATGTGGAAGTGGTTGAGATAGAGGAAGTGGATAAATGTGAGTGGTTGATGAGGGGGAGGCGGGAGCTGTCTCTTAAATTACCACCTTTCCGGAGTCAATAGCACGAAAACGGTCCAGTTTTTCATGAAAATGTATATAACCAAACTTGTAGAAAATTCGGTAAGCTTTCATTTAGTACTGAAGATAGTTTTCGCTGCAACGCACTGTTTTCGAGTTATAAGCGGAAAACTGAAAAATTGAACCTTTAAACCTCCCCCTACCACCCCGCGGTAACTGGAACTTATTTAGTTCGTCTATTTGCCCATTTCTTGGTCTAGATTGACTGGTTTGGTGGAACAGTGTACCAATTGGCCACTCGGAGTCCCATAGGGCTAATATTCAGCTGTTCTCCTGATTCGGTAGAATCTGCTACCACCTGACGGTACAAAGTGAACAAAAATACGTTGCTACAAAACACAGTTCCCCGCTTAATGTTTGTCTACATTCGAATCTAACGACCGAACGAAATTATGTTTTGAGCCAATTTTTCATTTGAGTCCATTATTCGAAGCACTGCGCGGCTTTGCCTTTGAAGCTCCTCGAAGGGGTTCATCCCTTTCGTCATCATTCATCCGCAAAACAAAACGACACCGGACAGGTGGTAAATCGTGATCGTGACCACGCCTTGTGCTCGGGTTCGTTATGATGTGAATGAGCTTGCGCAGAAAAAAGAAGTATCAGGCAGACCATCATTGGCGAGATGGTGAACGGCCAGCAGGGAATGCTCGGTTCGGGACTGCTATTTGTGGCCTATTCAAATTCGGGCTTCAAACTCGGAGATATCACGACTCAAGTCTAATTTGTTGAACCACTTGACATAAACCAAAAATTGGCTAAATTTTTTAAACTATTCAAAATGAGTTGGTTTACTTCTCAGAGCACATTGGATCCCAAAATTCGAAATTCGGCACGAGGGTCGGAGCTGACCCTAGAAGTTGTTCAGGTTATGAAGAGTTTACAGGCAGAGTTGAAATATCCCAAGGGTTGAAACTAGGAAAATTAAGAGCGTAATCTCAACACTCCCCGACTAACGTACAGGTAGGTATGCTACCTATAAATTATAATCAGCCAGTGTGGATAACTGGAATAATACTCGTAGTTACCTGTGCACTGGAGGGCCGTGTCTTAGTAATGGGTAATTCAATAAACGTTTATTAAACGTCGTTTAAGTTCGTCCACGTTAATTATCTCAGTTTCTACCGGACTTTTAACGGCTGTAACCGGAACGGAAGATGAAAGAATCGCGTGGCAGGTGTTGGAGGTGATCTCCTTCGTTTCTTGGGAAATCTGCCAAAGTCCCTCATTGCGATTGGAGTTGCAACGTGACTGGAATTATGTTCTACGGCGACTTGGGTGTAACTAACCTGCTCCATCTTAGCAGTCCTGCATAATCGATATCTAGCTGAGAGAAAAGGCAGTTGATCGAGAAATGAATAGAATAGAGAACGTCAGAGAATAATTCTTTGATGGTCAAAAATCGAAAATCAATTACTCACAACACAATGTCATGTAAAACGAGTAATTTCAAACGAGAAAATTTTTGTTTAACTACGAGATCGAACTGAAGAATGGAGAATTTGAACGCTTCCCGCTCATCGTGTTCGGACAGGGATGATAGGGACGGGCAGGGGTAGCTGTCATGCACCGCTTTTGGGAGCCAAATCTATATATTTTCTACTACGCATGCTCAGTTGAAGGTTACCATGAAGTAATTCCATCAATCTGATCATAGATTCGTAATCAGCGACCACCGAAACCCCTAGACCAGATTTTAGTTAATTTTAGTGAATTCTAACTTTCAAAAAGGTCCCTCGCGCTCTCTATCCTCTTTATTAGTGAGAGAAGGTTAGGTGGGCCTCCTGGCTCAGAAATATCCCTTCACAATTTCCCTGCAACTCCCAAGAATATCCCTCCATTTCAGAAGCGAGGCGACAACTACACTTGTACGACACAAAATAAGGGAAGAAGTTTTCGTCTCATTTGCGAGTCGATAAGGTAGTTGTTGACTCGCTGGGTGATAAATGAGTCGACAACCCCACTTGGGTATTCCTATAATCTTATAAAATTTGTAATATTATTTAATAATGTAATGGCATGGTTGTATAACAGATGTTAATGCCAAATAAAATTTAAAAAAAAGAAAAAGAAAAATGGAACCTTTATACCTCCCTCACCACCCCGCGGCAACTGGATTTGGAGGGACTTTATTTTTTGAAAATTAGTATTTTTAGTTCCTCTATTTTTCCTATTTTAACAGGACTACAACGATACTTCACGACTCCTGTAGAGTGCACTATCGCATTCTAATGGTCTAATGGACTCGACCATCTGCGCAAGAGGAATTCATTGTTTCCCCGACTTTAACAGAATGACGAGATAAGCTGACACACCCGTGATCGGATGATTACGCTGCGGATCGTTAAAAAAAAATTAAAACCACACCCTCTCATCCACTTGCTGCAAGGACGCTTTGTCACACTCCAACGTGAGGCGGGCAGTTAGCGTCCACTCGTGAGCCAATTTTAATTAGTACCTTCAGCATAATAATTGAATCACTTGTGAGAAATCATCCACGGTTAGGTGATTATTAATATAATATATTAATATTATTACGTATTGATCAGGGTCGACTAATTAGTGGTGGAATTAGTCGTAGTATCCAGAATTCCTGTGACGGCAAAGTTGTTCAAAACTGAAACCAGTGGATTATGCCAAGTATTTTGGGGCAATTTTACAAGGATAGAAAATAATTGATCTTTTAACCGTCAAATTAAGAAATTAGCTTCCTAGACCCAATATTCGGATGAATTCAATGCATATATGTTTAGTACCACAAACAAGCAAACCTTCTTGCATGGTGATTATATCCTTCTCCTTACTATGTTTACTTGCCATTTACAGAAATAGCACACTTTTTTCCACGAAGAATATTAACAATTAATATTAGACTTAGATTAACTAGAAACAACATAAACAGTATTTTGCAATCATACCATTAAAAACCCACCGTCATGCAGCATGGCTCTAAGAGCGAATTTTTGAAGAAATAACGGGTTTTATGCGAAATATCTCCACTTTAGTGGTTTTACAACAAATTTTGTCTCTTTTTATTGCTGAGTAACAACTCAGTTTATTGAATTTTAACGCTGAATACGATGGTGAAGTCAGAATTACGATATTAAGATTTGAGTTTCTTCATATTCAAAGTGCTTCAGTTTGAGCACGGTATACGATATCGCAATTCTGACTTCACCATCGTGTTCAGCGTAAAGAGAAACCCTTTAAAATGAGGTATCACTTGTCAGACTGTTTCATTTTGGAAATTTATGGGTAATTCCCCCCACCCCCCTCAACCACTCACCAAACTCACCAAAACCTCCTTCAGCGTATTTTTCAACGCTGAACACGATGGTGAAGTCAGAATGGCGATATCTCATACCGTTGTCAGATTGTAGCAGATAAACCATGAAGAACATCTCAAGTAACAACCACGTTTCTTCATCTTCAAAGTGCTCCAGTATGAGACCGGAATAAGATATCGCAATTCTGACTTTACCATCGTCTTTAGCATTAAATCATCTTTAAAATGGACTGTCATTTGTCAGACTGTTTTATTTTGGAAATTTATGTGTAATCCCCCCCCCCCCCCCCATAACTCCCCAAAACCCCCCCCCCCCCTTAGAGTGGCCCGATTCTGCCCATCTACGAACTTAACCTTTCGATTGCCAAGATAGATTTTTTTGTGCAAATTAGAACTTTTTATCTCAATTCTATCGAGAGTTATCGTCTGGAATGACACATACATAAATATATAAATATACTTACGAGTATAAATATACCTAAATGAGAGGGGAAACCTTTTCATCTAGTTTTGCTTTGGAATGAGCTAGATTTGAGCTATATCCCTTCGTCAGGTTATGAAGGACCCTCTAAACTTTCAAAATATGCAAAAAAGTGGATTTCAGAAAAATTTGGAATGAGCTGGTTTTGAGACCAAACGCCTCAAATATTGGTGTTGAGTACACTCTGAGGAACAATTCGTGGGATAGTCTATTTTAATTGCCCAGATTTATTACGCGGTTTCCATCGAGGACCTTGCGGCTCGGTGTTTCGTTTCAAAAACTTGAAGATGGTCTTGGTGATGGGAGAGGGGGGGGGGGGGGGGGGGTTTCTCCACAGTCTCTGGATCCGGCACAAGACGAAGGTATCGAAGGTACCGATACCTTCTGAGAGGTCCCAGAACCTCCTTTCTCGTGCTGGGGTGCACCCCCCAAAGTCTCGCCTACTCCGTTTCAAGGGCACGACCCAGGATCCAGATCTTTGCGGACAGGATACTTCGGCGTGAGCTTTTGATACCGAACACCGCACCCAGTCCGTTTGGTCTCCCGCGCAACTCGGATCTTGACCAGTTATGACGTAAATCCCCTTAAGACCCTGCCCTCCAGGATATCCTGGAATAATATTGTATAAACATACCTTAACACTTAGTAGTCATGTTTCTGTAGTGAAGCAGTGAAGCACTTGCCTTTTAGCTTAGGACCGGCTAAGCCGGGCTTAAAAATAAATTTTGGAAGACAGCGCTGGTCAATTTGAACGACTGCTGTGGAAAATTTATCTGCTTCATGTTTTTTCTTTAATTTTTTTTAAACCTCTTGTATCCCTCCAAAGTTTTTGATGGCACAGAAGGATTTTTTTGTTCTATTTTAGAAATTTATCGAAGAGTAGGATTAATTTTTAAATTAGCCTGTCCCAAGCCTGGGTTGCTACAGGGCGAGGGAAAATAAATCACATGGCCTTAACAAGATAATTTAGATACATAACCTACCTGCCTAAAAATCCATCTAACTAAACCTAAAATTATCAAGAGCCAGGATAAGGTGATTTTTCTTGAAAACGATCATGTTTCAGACTACCTACGAAAAAGATCCTACCAACGGGACCTTTCCAGGGGGGTATGGACATCTTGTAATAACTATGTTAAACATATTTACGTGAGGCAGAGCATTATAAAGTTATTGTCATTTTCTCATTTCAACAACACTTCCCGACCCTCGTCATACTCAACATGGCCGATTACTCTTCATTACCATTTATCTGTATATCACTCCACGCTGAAGAGATTGCAATGCAAACGAAAATGTCTCATAGAACCAAAATCTGATCATGAGATGGAGAGCAACAAAGATACTCAGCTCATACCAGGACCTTGGAAGAGAAAGGGTAAACCTGAAATTAAAATGTTTCTTTTAACTTCGCCGTAGCCGGTCCCCAGCCCGGTTGAGAAAGAAGGAGGGAAAGAAAATGACATTATTTACTTAGCATTCTATCGATCGTTGATTCTTAATGCAGGTATGAGGTCTACAGTGGCGACTACAATCACTTCATCACTTCAAGATTAGCATCGTTTTTTGGACTAGTATTGAAGTCTGATGATGAAACACAAACGGGGGGTACAGCTTTCGTACAAGTACGCAACCACGAGGGACATTAAAATTAAAATTTTTATGTCTTTGCGCCCCCTCCCATCAGAAACTTATACGAAGCTTGCATTCGTGCATTCGTGCATTCGTGTTGACAATACAAATGATTGAGAATGATCACCTGTGTGTAAACAATTATTTAAACCGCAGCTTGTCGGCCACGCACTCTGCAGTGGTTAACGTAATATGGTTAGGTAAATCGAGAGTTATCCAACGAGTGGTGAACGATTTTGACATTTCATGTCTTTACTTTGCTACATAAACTCGAAAATGAACGATTTTTGTACGATGATAACTGGCGAAGATAAAGTTCCGTAGCAACGAATCGGTTGTAAGCTAAAATCATCAGAAACTCCGTTACATGTCCCGCGTTACATTCCCGCGTTTCATTTTCGAGTTTATGTAGCAAAGTAAAGACATAAAATGTAAAAACTCCTTTACTTTACGCTTTTCTAGTTCATTATACAGAACTGGCTCTCACAATGAGACAACTAAACTTTACGACCATAAGTTACATCGTTCACGTCAGAAGAATCCGTAGAATTCACAGTCATATTCGCTGAGAAGGCTTCTAAACTTGAACCTCTAAAGATGAACGCCGATTTAAATAAATATCTAGCACTTGATTAAAATTGCACAAATAAATATGCATTAAGATTCAGAACATGAGGATACTGTCGAGTTGAATATGATTTTATGAAACAAACTTGGCAAGAATTTCTCTCGAGACCTTTGGGTGATAAATCACTTTGAGTTCGACCTTCACGTCTCGATTACTTGTAACAGTAAACTAATATGGAAGCTGAACATTGTAATGTAATGACAAAGAAAATGTACAAGTGTATTCAGTGACGTAGAATTACAGGACAGGTAACAAGCTACTTCTGTACGCATTATAAAATACAATTACCACAGATGTTTAGTAGCATCGGTGAATTACAGGAAACTCCTGACGTTGATAACTTCACTTAATTGTACCACTGTAATCGATCTTATGCCACCTACACGATAGGAGCGTAGCGTGGCTCTGGACATAGGGGTACCGCACTCATTTCAACCTCCCCCCCCTCCCCCCCTCATCACGTTAAAAATGAAAAAACTCTGCAAATTCTTGACACAATGGTTTATTATCTTCTTTGAGCAGATCACCCTAATCTAATTCACGAAATGATAGATGAAAATCTAGTTCATCATTTTATTCTTTGAACAGATCACCCTAATCTAATTCACGAAAATTTCATTTAATGATAGATGAAAATCTAGTTCATCATCCAAATTTAATTAAACAAACAGGTATTGCTTAAAAAATTCTACAGTTTGTGGTGATTGGTGGGAAGGGGCCTGGGGTTGTCCTGCAACTTAATGGTGGCGAGAGGAGGTTGGTGGGAGAATGGTGAAGGGTGTAGGGAGGACGGTGGTGGGTGGCGGGTGGAGGGTAGTAGGTGTAGGGAGGAGGGTAGTGAGTGTAGGGAGGGGGGTAGTGAGTGTAGGGTGGAGGGTGGTGGGTGTAGGGAGGAGGGTGGCGAGTGTAGCGAGAAGGGTGTAGGGAGGTGGGTGGTGAGTGTAGGGAGCTGAGTGTAAAGGTGGAGGGTGGTGGTGTTGTGGCCCCCTACAGACAATGCCGCGCACACTAGAAAGCACACACTAGATTCTATGCTGAGACTTGCCCAAGCCTTCTGCTCTTCCCATGGAGCCCGAACTCACACCAGACAACGTGATTGAGGAGATGATCACTAGCCAGGAAACTCAATAGGAATGCGTTGTACATAGTCCCCATCCTCAGGTCAAAAAAGCTGGATGTTGAAAATAGATCCTATGATTGAGAAAATAAGGAGACCACGATTGGGTTAGTACAAGGATAAGGGTCAGTGGATAATAGTCTTGACCATGATTATCCCACTGTTTCCCTCGAGAAAAAAAAAAAAGATTGTACAGATCATACTATGTCATCAGATCATACCATCTCATACCATGTCATACAAACCTTGATGTATTTGAGCTGACAATAATTGTCAACTCAAATACATCGAGCAATTATTGCTCTTCTTGGAGGTCCATTCGATCTCAATCAAACACCTCGATTCGATATGAAGTCAACTTCTTTCGTGTTTCTCGATGTATTTGAGTTGACATGACAATTGCAATTGCTCTTCTTTGAGGTCCATTCGATCTCAAACAACCACCTCGATTCGACATGAAGTCGACTTGTTCTTCTTCTTTCTCTTCTCAAATGACTTGGTTTCATCCATGCTAGTCATTGATTTCGTGATCCAATGCTACCATCAAAGGTAGGTAGTTGTGGCATAATGAGCGGACGATTCAAATTTTGTAGGTACCCTCAATGAATTTATTCATCACTCAAATTCTACCATTCATTCTTCATTTCTTGTGGGGAAGCGCCGCTTCCTGCGCTTACCCTGACGCTACGCCCCTGCTCCACGACAATTACACACATTACGCACGTTGGGCAAGTCTGTAGAAGAATTTATAGCTCTCTCCACCCACATCGCAATCTTAGTAAATGCATCCCTCCTAACCCTAAACGACAACTGGTTGTTGCGTTAGTTGCACCCCATTTTCTATATTGTGTTACTATTTTCTCCCATTCCTTCCTTCATGTGCCAAAAAATTGCTTGTAGCCCATAATGCCTGTACTCGTTTCATTCACAGCACAAACCTCGAAATTCTGTAGGAAATCTAAATCTTTTTTCCCTCCCCTTAAATAAATACTTCGACCTCCGCCACCTCATTTGTATTTTCAAAAATTTGAATAATTATTCCGTACCACTCTACCTGCATAATATTATATTCCTCCATGATAAGATCTTAACTTTTAGTTTATTATCTTCGATAATGAACCATTGGAATCGCACAAAGAAAACGATTTTTTAACCCCATGTCAAAATTTGTTGGTTTAAGTTTCAAGATAGGTACGTAGATTCAGAAAATCGAATAAAAAAAAAATCCGTCCGTCCGCCGTACGCCGTCCGCGGCACTTTGCCCAGTTAGCGTTGAGTTAAAAATACAAACCCCACAATGGTCCCCGAAACTATTCATAACCCTAGGTCAAGGGGAAGGGGTTCAAAACGAATTTTGTAATTTTGAAAATTCCAAAACTCGAAAAATTCATATAGAACGGTATGTTTTTTATTTCATATTTAGATAGAGTTTATTCCTAAGAATTTTTTAAGACCATCCGCAGCTTTGTATGACCAGCCGTTCGTTCACAATGACTGCTCAAAGGTTGAGACCTAGTGATCTAGACAGAAGGGTGATCTGTACTAAGATTTTAAAACTGTTATGTTTAAGGAAGACACAATTTATTTAGAAATGTACTTAACGAAGGAAGTGTTGAGTAAAGCCACTTTTGCATGAAGAAACAATTTCTTTTTTGATGGAAATAGGAATTGTTAAAAAATACTTAACTCGACGGTAATTTGATATTTTATATAATGGAACTGTTGAGAGTACAAGTAGATTCAAGATTACGATCCGTGTTTACATAATGCTTATTAATATTAGTAAGGAAGAAATGGAGGTTTAAAATATTTGGCTCCCCTTGACCCCTCTGACGTCATCCATTCCTGCCGGTCCACGTACGTCATATCCTGTGAGGTGTTCTTGCCGGCCACTTGACTAACGTCATCCACCCCCTGCCGGTCCACGTACGTCATCATATCCTGTGAGGTGTTCTTGCCAGCCGCTTGTCTGACGTCATCCACCCCCTGCCGGTCCACGTACGTCATCATATCCTGTGAGGTGTTCATGCCGGCCACTTGTCTGACGTCATCCACCCCCTGCCGGTCCACGTACGTCATCATATCCTGCAAGGTGTTCTTGCCGGCCACTTGTCTGACGTCATCCACCCCCTGCCGGTCCACGTACGTCATAGCCTGTGAGGTGTTCTTGCCGGCCACTTGTCTGACGTCATCCACCCCCTGCCGGTCCACGTACGTCATCATATCCTGTGAGGTGTTCTTGCCGGCCACTTGTCTGACGTCATCCACCCCCTGCCGGTCCACGTACGTCATAGCCTGTGAGGTGTTCTTGCCGGCCACTTGTCTGACTTCATCCACCCCCTGCCGGTCCACGTACGTCATATCCTGTGAGGTAAATCGAGAGCTATCCAACGAGTGGTGAACGATTTTTGTACGATGATAACTGGCGAAGTTGAAGTTCCGTAGCAACGAATCGGTTGTACGTGAAAATCATTATACATTTTTCATAACGCTTTCTTCGTCACACCGTCACCGTCACAAATGTTTTTCATTTTGTTCGTTTCTTTACCTATGCATAATTTTACGTAATGTCATTCTTGTACAATAAACGGTTTATTATTATTATTATTAACAAAACCTACGTTGCAACGATCCCTATTAAAAGTACGTACCTGTGCTCAAAGTAAAAAACGTCGGTGTTCTGAATAATAATAGTGTAACAAGCACAGATAAGGTGTCATATGTTATTGAGAGATGATAGTGTAAAGTTGGTCGACCACTTATTTCTCATAAGGGGTGACTATTAACCCGTATAGTAATAGCCCGTAATAGTAATAGTATAACAGGCACAGATAAGGTGTCAATAACAAACAACCAGTCTTCTACCAACGTAAGGCGTAAGGAACGTCCAACGAACCCTCTTCGGCGTGTTATTGACAGATAATAATATCCCCCAAAAAAACACTCCGTGTAAAAATCACCTCGCCTCGCAAATATCATTCTACAGCAGCCGGAAAAAGTTATGATATCCACTATAATAAACTTCCAAAGTCTGGACATAGCGTCAATACGGTTTTACGAATAGCAACCAAATCTCGTAGACGTACGCCCTTAGGCAACCTGTATATGATAGTAGGACTAGGAAAATATAATATATTATGTGTACCTATAGAATGTTGATCTTTGTATATAAATCTATTGATAAGTTAGGGAAATATGTCAGTACAAGGCCTACGAGAGCCAACCAATCAGCTTTTCTAGACAAACCCCAATGACTTCTTCACAAGGCAACTACCCTGGCTGGCTCCAACACTATGTAAACACCTACCAAATCGAGGGTCTCACGGCAACTTCCCACATCGTCATTTGGGCGACTTTTCAGCAGAGCCAAAAACCCATCTGCCAATGACTATGTTTACTGAGTAATTCAGTAAAATAAATCGTGAGATTTAGTGTTACCTAACTTATACTTAGTTAGATCATCCACCGGGGGGAAGACGCTTCGAATGGTATGCGTAACTCATTTTGGCTAACAGTGACGATGTGGGGTGTTGCCGTGAGACCCTCGATATGCAATTAAAACAGCGAAAACGCTACTGATTTTCAAAAATGAAACGAGACAAACTTTTGGCAAGTGATCAAGGAATTGAATCGAAATTGCAGTCACTTTTCTAAAAACACTAAGTATTGATAATTACCTTATGATTACTGTTAGAATAAATTATGGCAAGAAACTAGCAGGACTAGCACCGGAATGTTTGGCCTATCATGTAAACACTGAAAAACTAAGAGACCTATAGGCCAAATCGTTAATTACTGGGAATCTAGCTGTAAGAAAGTTTGTAAACTGCTTGAAAATTTCTTGTCTGGAAATTGTTTAAAACAATATCTATTTTTTGAACAAATTATTTGTTACAAGAAATTTGCAAGCAGTTTCTTACAGCTAGATTCCCAGTAATTAAAACGATTTAATAATTAAATTTGGATGATGAGCTAGAGTTTTGAAATTTTAAACATGGGTCAAAGATGGATGACAAAGCAATATTCACTCAGTTTGTTGGCTGCAAAATTGTTTAAAACAATACCTATTTGTTTAAACTAATTAAATTTGGGTGGTGACCTAGAGATTCATCTATCATTTCGTGAGTAGACTAGGGTGATCTGCACAAAAAAGATAATAAATCGTTGTGTCAAGAATTCGCAGAGTTTTGTTTCAAAACGTTGTCAATGTTGTACCGATTACTTTGCCGTCGATTAATCGATCAATTAGTGAAAATATTAATCAATTTCCAGTAATCGATACCAATCCCTGATCTGAACTTTTGTCGAAAGCGTCGAAAGACAACTAAGTTGCCATAGTAGTGACAATGAAATCAGGAACTACGGAACCACGGATAAGGTATCAGGAACCAATCATGCCGCCTTTATGGGGCAGTTTACGTCACTGAGTATACGTTTCCTGCACGGTAACAAGCAGTATTTAACGACTACGCAATGTGGTCAACTGCATTTTCCCATTTTGAGACCAACAGAAGTAACGAGAGCGACCAGTCAGAAATCAGACGCAGTGTTCAAAGTTGACACGCCTACACCATGTCGAATCATCGAACGAGAATTTCACGCGGAAGGAGCGCGAAATTAATTCCCCGTTTTTATTCGCTCAGATATAAAATCCCGGGTTGGGTTGGGGCCTTCGAATGACATGTCCGTCAAAACTTCCGGCAAGTGCACAATGACTTTTGACTATTATGGTCCCTTTCGACTCTTAACGGGCAGATATGACTAAGTAACTATCGTGAGGTCAAGGTTGGGGGCTTTTTTACAAGCTCGTTGAATAGTGAGAAGTTTTCACGGTCTAAATTACTGACTCGCCTCGTTTGTACTAGAGAAATCTTCGTCTATTTGGAGGGTTGTAGGAGGTTGTAAAGAAAACGGGGGAGAAGTTTTTCCGAGCTTTCGGCTTTCATAAGACATCTTCAGGGGTAGGTATTGTTTCCTCGTAGAGTAGTTTATTCAGAAAGAAACAGAGACTGGGTCGAGGAAACAATACCTACCCCTGAAGATGGCTTATGAAAGCCGAAAGCTCGGAAAAACTTCTCCCCCGTTCTCTTTACAACCTCCTACAACCCTCTTTTCAACCAAGGAGGACATGAACAAAACAACAAATTAGAGAAATCTTGGGAGAACTTCTGTTATTGTGTCAAGTGTTGGGTCTGAAGTAACATGATGAAAGTAGTAGGTAGAGATGCAAATACATAATCAATTAATAGGATAATCGATTATTTTACCCCGATAAATTGATTAATTTGAATCGATGTTGAGCTGTCGATTATTTTTATTAATCGATTATTACTACTGATTAATCGGTTTTCGAATACATCAGGATTTGATGGATTATAATATGGGTAACAAATGCTTTCAAAATCCAGATGTATTCGAAAACCGATTAACCATTAATAATAATCGATTAATACAAATTAAGTCAAACCGTCGTTGTTATTATTACTACCTCCATGGATGGAGGTAGTATGGAAAGGGGTTTCACTCAACTTTTACATTACATTTTACTATTTACAATTACATTTAAATTTAGATTACAGATACATTGATTGGCCTAACGCTAATACTGTTGATCTATGATCGTCACAGGGGTTGCTCGCTACTTCGATAATATAATATATTTAATTATGATTGCCTTTAATCAAATTAACGTCTGTTCCGGGTGTTCCTCAGAAATTTCATTGGGTTCATGTTGTGGATGAGAGTTTCGATTCACATCTAGAAAGTTGCACTCGTAACCACAATCGAGGCAGTACCGTTGCAGGGCATCCTGATGCACTCACAGTCCCAGTGATAGATTTGTCTATGTTCAAACAGTTCATCATTAGAAAGTGGTATTTACGACCCAGCTATCATTACCGCGTTCATTTATCGGTAGAACGTTCTACTTGAATTTTAAACCTCGTAAAAAAGCTAGCGTAGAAAATGCCGAAGCGCAGATAGCATCGTCCGAACACAATGATAAACTCATTAGGAGCAAGTATGTTGAGAGGTACGGGAAGCTAATGATTGGAAAAAAAACTATTGAACAAGGTCAGCGTTAATGAATCGCTTATATCATTAATTGATTCTGCGTTATAAACATTTATGTTTGTTATTTAGCAGTAGATACCCGCTGTTCCACAACAGATATTCGTTTACCAATTAGCAATGGGTATATAACGACTTCACCATCGTGTTCAGCGTTAAAAAATCTTTAAAATGAGGTGTCACTTGTCAGACTGTTTAATTTTGGGAATTTTTTTAGCGCATAAGAATCCGCCCTTTAGTGATTATCGATCTGTGTGACGTGTGTTTTTTTTTTTTTTTTTTACATGAAAATTAGTGTTTATGTGCAATAGCAACTGAAATACTACTTTGTACTTTGGGGTTCCGCGTCTAAGTCAGCTGTAAAGAAAGTGCAAATCGTGCAAAATAAATTATTACGAATTATATTAAATAAAAACTCTAGATATTCTTTCTCACTTTTGTTTAAATCTTTTGAAGTTAAAAATATTAATCAAATTTATCATTTTCAATCTTGCATACATCTTTTTGGCGCTAAAATTGATCCACGTCATCATTTAACTTCGTCTGTTACTCGTAACTACAATAATTCCCGTGTCATTCTTCCTAATATAAATACTGAGTTTTACAGGAGAAATGCTTATGTAACTGCCCTCAGAACTCTATACCAAAAAGAAATAAATATTTTTTCGTTTTCCAGCCTGTCAAATTTTAAAAAACTATTAAATAGCTGTTTATAATTCTGCATTGTTGAGTCTTCGTAATGTTTTAATGTTTATAAATTAATTATTTAATTTTCGTATTGTCTTGTTCTTTACATTGTTACTATGATAAGTTATTGTTTTTGTTAATTAACGTTTATGTCTTAGGTTATTGCATCACCTGTGTGCTGCTGTTATAATATTGTTACATGAACTCCTCCGAAGAGCACAAGTTCTCTTGAACTTATTCTTCGGTGGGCAATAAGTTAAAATGATACCGATTGAATTATACACTTAACTATTTTGCCAATAAAGAAATACAATACAATACAATACAAATAACATAGAGGCCCGGTGTTTATTCAATTTTCATTTCTCATGCGCTAACCCAATGTCTCATCTTTCGAATGTTTTCCTACGAGGTAGAAACGTGAATGAAACGGACGAAAAAGTAGATTTGAAACACCTCACCGACAGAATTGAGGTGTTTCAAAAACTCCTACCTAGTAAAGAAAATCTAGAGGTTCCTTTTCAAATAAAATAAACCTAATGGATACAAAAGTCGGTTTCTTGCGTTTGAAGACCAGTGTGATCTTATGCCTGTCACGTTAGTCACTTCACACGATTTGCCACACCTTTTCCGTAATAGGTACACAGTTTTAGCACATTACAGGTAAACCTAAGCCTACGTTTGGTTTTAATTTAATTATAATTACAGCCTCGGTCGTTTTACTTCACTTCCTTCTAACGATAAAAATTGTAATGTTTCGAGAAACATAGTCTCCGGAATGTATCTCACGTCCCTCACGTCAACCTGTGGAGCGTTTCAAAGCGCTCAAGGGCGAGGGCAAGTTCGCCGATCGGGTCGTTTAGATTCCAGTCGGCAAAACGGCGATCCCCTTTTTCGTCTGATGGCAGTCGCAACGTTGGTGTTTATTTTTAAGGGTAGGTCAGGGGAGGACTTGAAGTCTCGTTTAATCTGGCAACCCGTTTTCGCATATCAAGTGCTCAACTTCATACGATCCCTTCTAGGGTTCTGGTAGCAGCCATACGAAGGTCGTCTAAAAAGTAAGTTGGACTTATTTATTTTTTTTTTTTAATCGAAAAATGCTTTTAAAAATTCCAAACGAATTTATTTTTATTAAGAAATATATAATTATTTTTCGACATAATCGCCTTGAACATCGATCCACTTTTGGTACTTGGCTTTTAGCCTTCTCACTCCATCCTCGTACCAAACCTTCCAGCCAAATCTTCACTTCTGCCTTGAGCCACATGATTTCGAATCGCCGTCCTCCCTGCTTCAGCTTCGGAAAAAGATGGGAATCACTGTGGGTTAAGTCCAGTGAATATGGAGGATGTCCAAAAACGTTCCATCGAAATTCTTCCTGTAGTTGACCACTATGGGTCTCTAGAGGGGTTTTTTTTTCTCTTTTTTCACGAAGGTTCGAAATGTTGATGCACTGAAATCTCAATCGGTTCAGTTATTAAAACTAAGATATCTGGAATTTTTTTTCGAATTTGTCGGACCACCGGAAGAGGTCCCGCAACGCACTTGTAGTTACGCCCTTTGGGGCCTGACGGTACCTACTCAATTACCTACGCGGTAAGTATCCACTTTAGAGACTTTTTGTATTCAACAAAGGTTGTCGGGAATGGTCCATTTAGTCTAAACGAAAGTTTAGAGCAGTCAAAATCTGAAATTTTGAAAAATGTTGCCTAGCTCAAAAATGGTGGAGACAATACTTGAATTTACTTGAATTTACTTGAATACTTGAAAATTCAAGGATTTCTAAATCGGAAATGCTACATCACACATTTTTAAAACGACGAATAGTAGAATTACTCGTCCCAAATTGATGTACAGGCTTCGATTATAAGAGCAAATTGGAGTAAGTGAGATATTAATACAACCTCAAAGACAGTCTCCACTAATCTTCTGTTTTTTTGTTGCTATTTAAAAAAGATTCAGGTGTTGGCCGACCGTTTCCTTTTGAAACTTTAATTGGCCCGTCAGCCCGAATTCGTGTGGGGGACGTGAGGAACTCAATTAAATTATTGTTTTTTGCGTTGTCCACATTATGCGTTCAACTTATTTGTTTCTTACTTTGTACTTCGCTGGAGAATTTTTCACTCGAAGTTTTACTTTTTTTTGCAAGCTTCCATATCGGCTTTTTAACCCATTAGCGCCCAGGTAACATGAGTTTGTAGACGAAGGTGGAAACCTACAAATTGACCTTCAGTCCCACTCGAGGTAAACAATTCCATGAAAGAGGTTGGTACAAATGAATTTCAAGAATATATCTAAATATAATTTATATCTAAATAATATTTGTATCCATTGTTTATAGGAAACAGTGGAAAATACGAGTTGGCCATCAAATTAATCCGCACCAGATTCAAAATAGACTTATGAATGGAAAGGTACCAAAACTGACAGATCTGTCACTAAAATAAGGACATTAATTTCTTATTCATTTTAGCGAATTTTCGAGGGGAAAAAAAAACATTTCACTATTGTTTTCGGTCCAAAATGTTTAAAACTCGAATTTCCGAGATATTTGCACACCGCCAAATATATGCATAAAAAAGTCTCGTGATCACGGCCACCAGCCGAAATATTGAGGTATATTTTTCTATGATTTTCGCTTTAAATGTGATCTCCACTTCATTTTCTATTTGCAAAATACATAAAAATATATGTATATGCATAAAAATCATATTGTATCTTTTGGCAGTAAAATCAGGATGGTGTGCAAATATCTCGGAAATTCGAGTTTTAAACATTTTGGACCGAAAACAATAGTGAAATGTTTTTTTTCCCCTCGAAAATTCGCTAAAATGAATAAGAAATGAATGTCCTTATAATAGTGACAGATCTGTCAGTTTTGGTATTCATTCTGCAGGGTGTTCATTTTCACCAATTGACGTTCCAGCTTCGCATGCACCTCCGGCGCAAGATCGGAAGTTTTGGTTTCCATATGACTCACATGTTTATGCACATCTCTTTGAAGGGCATAAAAATACAAAACATATGTAACCAACCGCATTTCGATATCTTAAATATTTACCAAGTTATGGGGTTTTGAAATTTGCAATTTCAAATGAAAGATAAAATGTTACTTTCCTTCGCCGTGGTCTGTTTGGAACAAGTGGCAGACATTTTCTACATATTTTCAATTTTTATATCGTCTATCTAATAAAAATATTGCCAGCTTTGTAAAATCAATAGTCAAAATCAGGGACCCATAAACATTAAAATGTTTTTTAACGTCGTGTACAGCATGGAATAAGAGCGAATTTTTGAACAAACAACTGGTTTTGGTAAACAGGATTTATAACAAATTTTGACTCCTTTGCCGAGTAACACCTCATTTATGAATTTTTCAACGCCGAACACGATGTTGAAGCTAGAATTGCGATATCTCATTCCGTTATCAGATTGGTGCAGATGAACCGTGAAGAAGTACCAACCACGTTTCTTTATCTTCAAAGTGCTCCAGTTTGAGAACGGAATAAGATATCGCAATGCTAATTTCACTACCGTGTTCAGCGTGAAGAAACCTTCAAATTTTCGGAATTTATGGTTAATTTTCCCCTCTTAAAATGTCAACACTTTCCTTAGAGTAGCCCGATTCTGCCCATCTACGAACTTAGCCTTTCGATTGCCAGGACGAAAAATCCGTAAGAACAAACTAACGAAAACTACGATTCACTGACCACTTCATCGCATTCGTCAGTTTCTTCTACCCTATGGGGCCAACCCCAGCCATTCCACAATTCCAGGGGTAAGACGTCAGGGAGTGGTCGACTATAAACAAACCACGACTTCTGTGTGCTTTAGAAATGGAATATTTAAAGTACCTCACAGCTCCATTTTGTCCAACTTTTATTTGTAATGCCTTCTTTTTGATTTATTTATTTAATTTTTTTTCTTTTTATTATTATTATTTTTTGGTCCTCTACGTTTTGTACAAGTGGTTTAACTACCTAACGAGGAACTCAAATTTCTCTGCGTTTCTTGATGACGAGACTTCTTCCATGTCTACTACTAGTTATCTGGACGGATTCGGACATCTACAGAACATCCTCCCTACAGGCCTTTGGTTTGGTGTCCGGATTTGAACCCAACTGCAAGATTGTTTGATTGAGTGCTGACGAAATCCTGGGGTCCCGGAGGCTCGTGACGTGAGAGCTCGTCTTCCCACAGACTGCGCACATCTTCCCTTCGGCAGATTTCGGAACAGGGTCGGAGCTCATACGAGGATGTTCACTCGCTTTGGTGCGCACATTCGGCAGCGAGTCGCGCGAAGAAGACGAAGATCTGGCGTACGGCGGCTTCGGCAGCGATTCTTTCCTTTGAGAAATTTTGAACACTCAAAAATTCAGTTTCAGAAATGATGTGCTCGTTGCCTAATTTCTGTGCTACTTACAAAAAGAAAAAAAAGATAACTCGTATTCCACACGCTAACCTGTATTTCACATGACCTGTTCTCCCAGCTCTAGCCTTAGGCACGATTATTGATGTTCCACACATGAAACTGTCACTGCTCGAGTTTGCCTTCTGTGCTGGGATCCCTTTGATTCTCGTCCGGACTTCATGAGCTTTCTTCACAACTGCTCGAGACTTAAGCTATGGAATAAATACAGAGTTAGGTACCATAAAAGGATGATTCGACAAAAATGTCACCAGTGGTACTCGGTGACATAATCGGTTTTATAAAAACGGTTATATTATTACAACCACACCTACTTATTTTGTCAAACTGTTTTTATTTCAAAATGTTACCCAATTTTTTGAGGTGCGATCGTCAAAACCCCCAAAAAACGCTCTGTGTAAAAAGTGAACACTTGAACACATAAATATGAATACGAATGTATTCGTATACGAATCGTAGGATTCATAATTTGAATAGGTACCTAATGAATATGAATGAATGAATGAATACGAATACGGATATGAATAAAAATAAAGCCACAATCACATCTTTTTTAAATTTTCCCAAAATTTCACTTTTTGTCAATTTTGCTGAAACTCACTGAAATTTTGTGAATGTCACTGAAATTTTCCTATTCTACAATGAATTTTGTTTTTGAAGTTTTTTCCAAATAAAATCTACAAAAACATAATTTTTGTAAATTTGCCATCAATTCATCAATGCCATCATTGCTCTTTTTTACCGCGAATTCGACTAAAATGTTCATAAATTGATATTTTTCCCAAATAAATTCCAGTGCAATTCACATTTTGGCAAAATTCATTCATAAATGGCAAAACTATTAATAAACTTCACTAAAAAGATGTGAATTGAGGAAAAATTTAAACAAAAATGGGAATTTTGTAGAATTTATGTGGAAAACACTTAAATTTCAGTAAAATGTATTGTAAAATAGGAAAATTCTTTCTCAAAAAATGCAGTAAATTTTAGCAAAATTTCCAAAAACAATGTGAATTTCTGGGAAAATTCACAAAAAGCTGTGATTATGGCTTTATTCGTATTTATATTCATATGCATACGCATATTTGTATCTGTATTTGTATTCATATTCATATATTCCAAATTATGAATTTTAGTCGTACTGATATTTATGAATATGAATACGCCCGTCTCTGCCGGCCGCCCTTTTCCTTCCAACTAAAGAGATGTCCTAACCGCTTCACACGCGCCGTACCCGTTTCGAAATCTCCCCTTGGCGGCCATCGTAAGACGTTTTTATTACTACACATCTGATGAATACAGGAGGCCCCCAGATAGCACACAAGTTGGCTGTATAGAGAGTTTGGCACATTCTTCATCCCTGACTTATTTGTACGACAGGCCTGTAATTTTGTATGTAAAACTGGAGTGGACGTGGAAAAATATTTAAATGTAAGTGATGCTCTAATGTTGTTGCTTTGAATTTTTTGTATGCAAATAATATTAAGTAGTTGGAATGATTTTAATTATGTATTGGCATTGTAAAGGAATTTTACAAACATAATATGTTATTTTTGAACTCACATCATTAAGATGCAATGTGCACATTATTCATAGTTTCATGATCGACAAGAATAATTGAATAGTTTTGAATCGATGAGACTCCAAGGAAAAACACAAGTTCATTGAGAACTTGGCTTTCTGTGGGCACGTTGTAAATGTACTGAAGATGTCAAAATTATTGGACAGATGTTATGTAATTAGCGAATTGTCGAAGAACAGGAAACTAAGGAAGATGTTCTTCAGCCAAAATTTGGAAAACTCGAATTCCGGAAAATTCACATACCAAAATCCGTTCCAGACCATCCTGAATTCACTGCCAAAAGACAAATACCTTTTCAAAAAACAAAAATCATAATATGATACTATACTTACGATAGCATTGAGATACAAAGTTCAAATTTGCCCGAAAAATAAATTCTCAAAATGAAACAGTCTGAAAAGTGACACTTCAGTTCAAAGACTTTTTTTTGACTGAACATGATGGTGAATTCAGAATTACGATATCTCAGTTCGTTCTCAAACTGGAGCACTTTGAAGATGAAGAAACGTTCTTCATGATTCATCTGCTTCAATCTGCTGGAATGAGAGATGGAAATTCTGACTGCGCCACGGTGTTCAGCGTTGAAAAATCTACCTATAAACTGAAGTGTTATTCGGCAAAAAAGGAGAATAATTCAAATTATTTGTTATAGAACCAGTAAAATAGGAGACATTTTACACAAAAAAAAAACAGTTATTTCTTCGAAAATTAGCTCTTATAGCCATACTGCATGACTGTGGATTTTTTTTTTTTTTTTCTTTTTCATTGTGACATAACATTGTGAAGTGACGTGATGTGCCATTAAATATTAAATAATCGAGGTTCTACTGTAGGTAGGTACCTACCTATGTACTACGAATTCCTGTAAAACGCAACAAGATCCCTGATCGATCAGTGATTTTTCAGAAATCTGACTTGTATGTTTTCTCGTTAGCAGTTAATATCGAGGATGTCAAATTATTGTTACTCACTGCTACTTCACTCCGTTCCGAGTTCGCCCAACGATTAGCCACTGTCTTCCGATCAAACATCCTCATTCTGGATTTCGCACGACCAGTCGGCATATCGAGTGCCTCACAGTCATTTTGACCCCTCCTTTGCAACCTCAGGCTTCTCCTAAGCGGATGAACAGTGGATTTACGTCCAGACATTTTTTGACGCTTGTAGATAAATATGAAAAATGAAAATGGAAAATGAAAAACTCTTGTCGTCCAACAATCAGATGCACAACACAACAATCAAAGCTTGCTTCGATTCAATACAAACGACAAGAAGTTTTCAAACATTTCAAAATCACACCTGACAAAATAGGACATGTCGAGTAGAATTAAGAATCGTTTCGCATTTTTTGGAGAATAATTTGATTTCAGTAGATAGGTACAGTGGGTACATGCCTATTAACCGCCTATCAGAAAGATGGAAACAACGAATTCTTCATTTCTAGCCAATGTCTTCAGAGTTCCTAAATTAGGATTTATAACGACCTAGTTGGTCAAAGTTTGATTTTAAAAGTTTTGCAATGGAAGACTGAAATTCGTGTTCTAAGTCACGGGTAGGTGTGATATACCATTTGGACATACCATGTCCAACTTACCCTGCAAAAATAAGACTGTTCTACGAGCGGTGTTATATCAGTTTAAAGAACTAAAGTTGTACTCATTCAAGTTTTAACCATAATTTTTTTTCAATTTTCCCACATGCTTCTCGATCAAACAAAGTGAGGGGAATCTCATAAATTGCTCCTAATGCAAAAGTGAGTGTTTTTTCAAGGCAATTCGTGACTGGCCCAAAATACCCTAACCCATAATATGCCATATTATGGAAACTTTGTTCCAAACTTGTACAAAAACATATTATACACAGGATGCAGATATAATTTTTTCGAGGTCTGAAATCGATTCTGCAGGTCCTAATTAGTAGGAATTACTCATTAGAGTGGGAATTTTCGCCTTGTGAAAATGAGCAATTTCTAAAACAAATGGCACAAGTGGACCAAAGTCAGATATGGGCGTATTCGTTTTCATAAATATGAATACGAATAAAATTCATAAATCAGAAAATATGATTCATAACACAAAATACACCATTCATATTTCTTTTGCGAATTTTATATTTTGCCATTTATGGATGAATTACACTCACCTTTCTCCTTTTTACTGTAAGTTTGACAAAAATGCCAATTTTTTACATCAATTTTACTAAAATTCACTGTATTTGGTGTGAATGTTACTCAAATTTTTCTTTTTTACAATGACTTTTACTGAAATTCAAGTGGTTTTTACATCAATTCTACTAATATTTCACAGTAAAAAGGAGAAAGTGTAATAATTACAATAATTTTTGGATGAATTACACTAATTATTAGTGTAATTCATCCAAAAAAGCAAAAGTTTTTATAAAATTCACAAAAAGTATGAATTGCCGGAAAATTTACAAAACAAAATGTGAATTTTTGTAGAATTTTCGTGGAAAACTTGAATTTAAGTAAATTTCTTGGAGAAATAGGAAACTTTGAGTGAAATCCACAAAAAAATCCCTACAGTAAATTTTAGAAAATTCACAAAAAATGTGAATTTCTGGGAAGATTCACAAAAAGATGTGATTATGGCTTTATTCGTATTCATATTCCTGTTCATATCTGTATTCGTATTCATATTCATATTTGTGATTTATTAATTTTATTCGTATTCATGTAAATATTATCATCAATAATTTTATAAATATGAATACGCCCATCTCTGACTACGGTAACCTGCCTTTACGGTACTGCTTAGTAGTAATAATAGTCTTATTGACATTTTCCCAATCAATATGTGGTTTTAGTTATTTATTTAATTAGTGGTAGGTACTAAGAAATGATTCTCCTGACAGTTTGATTTGGCTTCTGAACGTACCACGAGGCAAATTTTGACTGGCTCATTGCAAGCCCTTATTTTGCGTAGGTACCAGTGTTCGTAACACTATTATAATTGCCTCATCTTCGAATCAGCTAGTGCTGAATATTTTCCCGTTGGCAACAGCGGCCTGAAAAAGTCGCATTCTGATGAATAGGATTTTCTGTCTCACCGGGTCAAATTATACGACGACATCCATTAGTAGATGTCAATAAATTATTTAGGCCCACCTCAACCCTGAACACTCAACGAGCGCATTCATCCGTTCATAGACCCGTTCTCCGTTCTCATATTCAATTCGAAATAAGTTGATTTTTTAACGATACTTTCAATTTCCGCCAATCATTTTCCATCGCCGTTTTTTCCGCGCATCGGAGATTCTCGGTTTTGCCGTCAAAATCCTTGTTTTGTCGACTTAGGTCTCATTACGTGGATGGATGCAAATTGAGTTATTGTGTCAAACGGTAACGGGTATAAAGGGTCGGGGAGCAGTGGTTGCATTGTCAGTTGAGTTGGGAGTTCCCATTCGAGACCACTTCCGCAACCAACCAAAGTGAGTACCTACAAAGTTTTTTCTTTCTTAAAAAAACGTAATTTGAAATAATCCAGTCATCATCCATGACATACAATACATCGTATCGTTAGGCACCCAGTGAGATTTTCGTAAGTACCCATCAGACCACACCAGTAATCATTCCTTACACAATCAACCGACTTATTATCGACGAATCCTTACTTCAAAATGGAGAAAAATACTTGATGATTTTGCAATGATTTCTTAATTGCACTGGTAAATGTTGACTCCAATGCAACGACTGCGCCAAATGAACCCAATGACAACGCATTTAAGAAACATGTCAATAAATACTTTTTTTACCACTACAGCCAAGGTTTGGGCATTGATCACATTGATATTATTTTAAAAGGAATAAAAATTAAATCAATTTACCTACTAATTAAATTATGAAGAACATTCAAGGACAATTTGATCATCTTTCGTTGATTCTAAAAATGGATTGATGATAAAACTGCTCTCTCATGCTGTGTCATAACTATGTGCATGTTATGTGATAATATGTGCACCTTATAGATCATGTTTACCCACGTAAAGTTGATCGATTTATTAATTTTTCATCCCTGTTTCGTGAAATACTGAAAAATTTGACTATAAAATACGAAGGGCAAATCAATTATGTTTCGGAAAGTAGGGAATTGGTAATAACTGTCCAGCAGACCTGCCCTGCGTGACAAAACTCCAGGGTTGTTTTTTCCTTAAAAAAAAATTAATTTGAAATAATCTAGTCGTCATACATGACATACAAATATTCGTATTGTTAGGCACCCAGAGAGATTTTGGCACCTACCAGACCACACCATTAATCATTCCTTACACAGTCAACCAATCTTATCTGAATTCTTAGGTACGTCAAAATGGAGAAACATACCTGATGATTTTGGAATGATTTCTTAATTGCACCAGTAAATGTTGACTCCAATGCAACGACTGCGCCAAATGAACCCAATGACAACGCATTCAAGAAACATTTCAATTAATTTTTTTTTTACCACTACATCCAATGGCATTGATCATACCTTCGGGTTGAAGGTAAAAGTGATCAAGTGCATTTTTCGACATTTTAAAGGAGAGTTTTCGCGTAGCTTGACTAGTAAGAAAGTGTAGATTGCTATCCTAATATTTGATCAAACCCAAATATTTGTCATGTATTTAACTCTGAAATAGTCCCTACCACCCCAGAATAAAACGTGGACGACACAGTGGATAAAATGCCACGCAACTGGTACTTTTCAGGTTTTTAATGAAGATTTGGCTTCTTTTACCTGAATGGAAATAGTGATGATTCGAACATGATCATTAATGTACAAACTCATTTTTTGCTAAATTAGAGCTAATAAGTAATAATTTTTAGGTCTAAAACCATTTTATGGTGTTCCCCAAGGGACAGTCACCAAAATATCAATAACCACCTATTGGGAAGTTTCACAATCTCCACTGAAATATTTGATCAGGTTTACCTGAAACAACTTATTCAAAACCCCGCAGTTAATAAATATCACAACGTTGATGGATTTGCATTCAAAAATAAAACTTTACTTAATAATGTTATTATTTCCAGCTATACCTACACAATAATATTATGCTGTAGTGTCTTGATAAGCAAATTATGCTGTAGTGTCTTGATAAGCAAAAACCTAATTTTGTGGAAAAAAGTGCACTTGATCACTTTTACCACCAACCCGTCGATATTGATAATATTTTAAAAGAAATAAAAATTAAATTAATTTATGAAGTTAATGATGAGGAACCATTCAAGGACAATTCGATCGTCTTTGGTTGATTCTGAAAATGAATTGAAGATTAAACTGCTCTCTCATGCTGTGTCATAAATATGTGCAACTTATTTATTTTTTATTTATATACGGGCAAGCCCAATTACACTTATATAAATATCAATGGGAGTTCACAAGATGACTATTAAACAACATAGATTACAAAAGAATTAGAGGAAAAATTTAATGGCAATACACAATAATGCCTGTTGTGCGCCTTATAGACCTAGTTTATTTAGACTCTCGTAAAGTTGATAATTTTGTTAATTTTTCATGCCTGCTTCGTGAAATACTGAAAATGTTGACTATAAAATACGAAGGGCAAATAACTTTACTTGTTATTAACAAAATGTTGATATTACATTATCAGTTGAATAATACTCTTACGATTTCGAATGTGTGCATATCGTTACCACCACTGCAAAAGCGTCAATCTGCTTTTATGGTCCTTTTCGTTTTAGTGCGAAATCCACTGGAATTACGTAGGTCGGTTCTGCTCAACTCAGTAGTATTTAACTCGGGATACTCAAAAGCGCTCTAAAACGAAAATGATCAAAAAAGCAGATTGGCACTTTTGGTGCGATGGTAACCGTATGTAGTATTAGAACGTGGATTACCAGAATAGGTACTACTGTATTCATCGCGTGTATTCAAGTATCCCGAGTTATAAAATAAAGTATCCTCGAAGATTCTAGCAGAGCAAATCCCAAAATGTACAGGTAACAAAATTTAATATTATAGAGAGGAAATCATCGATACCGGCGGTGTTGTACTCGTATTATTCAATATTAAGGTTGTGGACTGAAAAAAATAAAATAAAAAAATAAATCTACAATTCGTCGAGTGGCAAAGAAAAACCCTGTGCAAGAGTAATAAAACATCTGACAGACAGAATCTTTCGACGGAACGAACTTGGAACTGTACAAGGTATAACAAGTTAGAGTAAATACCAAGGCTAGAGAAAAACCGGTAGACGGTACACGCCTTCGGAGAAACCTGTGACATTTTCCGTTCATAACTAAGTGATAGTTTAGTAGATTCAGAAAATCGAATTTAGAAAAATCCGTCCGTCCGCTGTTCGAGGCACTTTGCCCAGTTAGCGTTGTGCTAAAATGACGAAATTTGGTTTTTGGAGTGCGAACACACCCCACAATGACCCTTGAAAGTTTTCATAACCCTAAATCAATGGGAAGAGGTTCAAAACGAATTTTAAAATTTTGAAAAATGCAAATTGAACGGTTTTTAGTTCACATTCAAATAGAGTTTAATTGTTAAAAAATTTTAATTTTGATATACCAGATAGGTATTGGTATGTAATCAAATTTTGTCGATCTACTGGTATTTTCGTAGGTTGGCTACCCTAATATTAAATAAATTTTGGGTTAGTTGTTGATTCTCTGGTTTTTCCCTCTGGTGTCGATTCAAACATTGGTTCAAATATTGAAAGAAAATTGGAGTTGATAGGTGGTTTACGTACAGGCGCGTAGATTCAGGGGTACCGCGGGTAGCGGCGGTACCCCCGACGAAAAGAAGAAAAAGGTACCTACACAAAGAATAAAAATCCGAAAAGTCGAATTTGGGCGCATTCTGATGGAATCGATTAGAAACCAGTTTCATCGATTCTTCGTGGTAGGTTCAAATCAGAGATCGGTGACTTCTTTGTCTGAATCGATACTACAAACTGATCGATAGAGGTGATAAGAGTAGTATCCATAGAAGCAGAAATGACGCATGGAATGATGGTTGGTCACCGCACTTCCATTGCGGTGTCTCCTCGTCTTCACAATGATGGTTCGGTGTGTGTGTGTCAGTGTTGCCAGATGTAGGGATTTTTCCCTACACGTAGGGAATTTTGGGGGTGCATTGAGCGTAGGGAATCCCTACGCTGAACGTAGGGATTTTTGGTCAAGCTAGGTTACGTGATTCAAACACTGGCAAAATTCTAATAAATTGAATAATTATACGATTTTAGTACATTTATTCGTGATCGGAAAACCACTTGTGGTATGAAGGAGAAAGGTACCAATAATTCCTGGTATGAAGAAGAAAGGTACCAATAAATAAAGTACCAACTTCATCCCATCACACCAAATATGATGAAGTTGCTTGCGTCACAGAGCTTATACGCTTCTAATAAAAGCGAGCAATCCCTCGATAGTGACGAAGACGATTTGATTGGTTTTTGATGGTCTCATTGATGAATAGTTTTTGATATATTTTTGATAACCTCTTGAGATTAACCTAAGATTTTACTGCTCTTCTTTCTATTCTCAATCCCAAATTTTTCTGGTCCTTTTTTTCCTATTACTGTTTTACCATTTTAATTATATTTTCTCCTAGTAGTCATTCCTGGTCGTCGACATTAAGATTTTTTTAAATAGGTACCTATTCCAAGGCTAATGTAACCAATGCTACCATTCTTGAGCCTTAGTAATAAGCCTTTTTATATTTATATTTATCTCAGTGATATTTCTCAAGTACCTAACAATTCTTGTCCTGAAAAAAAAATGAATGGACCTAATCTAACTATTATTGAGACAGCAATAAAAATTACATTGTGCAACTCAGTGGTTCAATGGCTATTTCAATCCTCAAACCAAACCAGCAGCAGTGAATGCAGTGATATTGTCGTTTTGCAGATGACTAGGAGGGAAGTGATCTTCTTTTGTTCTTTTACATTTTCAGAAATTTTACGCGTAGGGAATTTTTTAACACGGTAGGGAATTTGTAGGGAAAAGTAGGGATTTTGGAAACGGTCCGTAGGGAATTTCGAGGCAAGTTGTCTGGCAACACTGGTGTGTGTGTGTGTAATTTCTAGTGGTAGACAAGTCACCGAGTCACCGCAAGTTTTGTGCGGTGGCTGTCGTGATCACGCCGATGTCATCGAAGCTGGTAGGTATAATCGATTTGTTTGGGAGCCGATTTGTTCGTTTTTGTTTCACTCCATCGTTTTCTCGAGTGTCAACTTGTTATTTACGCGACTTTTTTGCTGCTTTCAGCTTCGAAAATGGATAGCTGTTGCGTGAATTGTTCCTCGAATGTAAGTCGATAGAAAGTCGATCGTTTAGTTCACGTAATTTTGTACAGAAATGTGAGATCATCAGGTTGGGCCGTTCAACTTCCCCGCTTCCAAACCTGTCGGCAGTCGTAAAAGAACGTTATCGTGAGTACACACGCAAATTTGGAATGTACCAAAATAGTTTTCCGCAAGATGCTCTCAATTGCCTTGTTTCAACCTACAAAAGATTCGGCCTATTCAGCTAAAAAACGAATTAACAATCCTTTACAAAGACGAGGATTTTGGTGGTAAAGAAATTCATGAACTAGTTTTGTATCTTGCTGACATGCCATGGGGGGGGGGGGATGGAGTGCGGTACCCTCCATTCCAGAGCCACGCTACGCTCCTGTTTACGTACCAACGTATGTACCTCATTCTTTTTATTCCAACAGTAACCTGATGATTCAATAATACGTTATTTTTATTTATTTATTTTTCAGATGTTTATATTACTATCAGTGATGGTGGCCGCCGCGGCGGTCGTCTACTACGTCAAATGGAGGATGGGCCGAAGGCACTTGTACGAACTCGCCGAAAAATTGCCCGGTGAACGAGGTGTCCCCCTCTTCGGTAACGCCCTGAGGTTCGCCCTTTCCCCCAACAGTAAGTATCGACTATCGACATTTCAGTAGGGTTAAGTCGTGTACCTTGTCGCCGTTTTTTTGGTTTATATTTTTTCCTGAGGCTAATAATGGTCCGATTTATTGGATTTTGATCTGTATCCATCAAGCAATTGTCCTCACCCAATTCATAATTTTTGAAATATTTTAATCTGTATCTTCCTGTATGCTGCATCAATTATTAACGACCAATCCAAACTGGCTCAATGTACAAACACGGCTTGCGCCTTGAGCCGACTACTCGTATGATTGTACCTGGAGCCACCCTCTTTGAAGGCTTCAGAGTGACAAGTCACCATTTTGGAGAAACACATTATGCTAAAATTGCACCTTCAAACACCCACTTTTGATCACAGTTTTACTCCGAGGCATCTAAAACTACCCACAAAACAGTATTTTTAGAGCGTAAGAGCACAATTTCCGTGACAGTAATTCATAATTTCATGCCAGGCTTGGCCAACCTCCTTAAGGAGGTGGCTCCAGGTACACGTAGAAAATGGGACAAGGTACACGTCCTTTTCCCTAAGAGAAAAAAATGTTACCAAAGCCATGAACCGCGAGATGAACCAAAATTCGTTCATCTAGTGAACAAATAAGATCATCGACTAAAAATTTAGTGATGGCTGGAATAAAAATTCAACTTGCTTTTAACGGAATACCTGAAAATCCACAATTTGGAAAATGACACCACAAGGTAGTATAATATATTATTACATTATACTATTATTATATTATTATTATTATATTGCTCTCGAACAATCAGATTTATTAAACTTGCCCGATTAGGTGTACGTATGCAAATAAATAAAAAAGTAACGTAAAAACGAATCTCTATGGAAATCTGAGTGTTCTTGGACCCAGACCAGTAAACGAGTAGAAGTCACAATTTTGAATTGACATTCATGTTTCATTCTCTAGAAATCCTCACAACTCTGTACGCCATGAGTTTCCAGGACGATTTCCAGGATGTGGCCAGGGTTTGGCTCGGCCACCGTCTCTTGGTCGTCCTCGTAAACCCCAAGGACATTGAGGTAACAACAGCTTTGAAATATGAAAGTGTTAATAAAAATAATTTGACGTCAATAACTTTCAGTAGCGATAAAGAGGAAAATGAATCCGCAATACTGCCCCGTTAAATAAAAACGCCTCAAGTCTAATGTTTACGAAAGTGGGGTTATTTACGGAATTTCCCTATTTCGAACCAGACCTTTTCGTTGGTGAAGTCGAAATTTCAAAATTCGAATCGGAAGTGAGGGAAATTTTGACCATAAACACACGAAAATTGGTCAATGTTAGGGTAAAACGCCTCAACGACACGCTGTTAAAATAAAACGCCTCAACTCTAGGATGAAAATGCCTCAAAACTTAATGTTTTCGCGCTAGTGTTCAAATATTGAGATGAGGCGTTTTACCTACAAAAATTTCCATTATTTCGGCTTCAGATTTCGGTTGAGGCAGTCAATCAAAATTTCCTAAATTTTCTAAAATTTACGTTAAGGTGACTGCCTCACGAGCAAGTTGAGGCATTTTACCTAAACAAACAATCCCAAAACGGAAGGTGGAAATTTTAAAATCGCCTTAATTGCAATTAATCGATTATAAATCGATTAGTTTGCTAGTTTTTTTTCACTATTGAATTGGTTGAAGTCATATCGATATCTCACCAAAAAATGGAGTTTTAATAATGAGTTGCAGTCAACTTACATTAAGGTTTCAGTGAAAAACTTTGAGGCGAATTTCTGCAATGTTTTGAATTTTGAGTTGAGGCGTTTTACCTTAACAGGGCAGAATACGCTTGGCCTTCACAAGTATGAATTCGTGAACTTTTTATGAATTTTAAGGTTCAACAGTTGAAGAATTATTTTCACGCATTTTTAGATCATTCTCAGCAGCAATGTTCACTTGAGGAAGTCACCTGAGTACAGGTACTTCGAACCGTGGTTCGGCAACGGTCTTCTCATCAGCTCCGGTAAGTAACCAAAAGACTAATGTTGAATATTTAAATGAATAACTATTTTATTGTACCAATATAACCACGGGTACAACTATTGGATGTTACAAGTTTGAAAACACCTCGAGTGGTGCTTGAAGTGTTGTAAGTTCAACGTTAAGAACAAACTGTCCACAAACGGCTGTGAGCTAATTTTTGGTTACTCATTCCAGGAGACACGTGGAAAACGCACAGGAAAATGATCGCCCCGACGTTCCACTTGAACGTCCTCAAAAGGTTCATGGACGAATTCAACAAGAATTCCAAACGAGTCATCGACCGCATGGCGACGGAAGACGGAAAACCTTTCGACTGTCACGACTATATGAGCGAAATCATGGTTGAAACACTTCTCGGTACGTCCGAAATTGACTAAGATGTTTCTGAAAGAGCGGATTTTTAGTGAATTTTCGAAGGAAAGGAAGCTATTGGTTTCGGTCCAAAATTTTTTAAACTCGAATTTCTGAAGATTTTTTAAACCAAAATCCGTTTCAGATCATCCTGAATTCATTTAAAAGGCTTATTTCGTAGATGGACAGAATCGGGCCACTCTAAGGGGGGGTTTAGAGGGGTTTTAAGGGGGGGGGGGATATAACCCATAAATTCCCAAAATTAAACAGTCTGACAAGTGATACCTCATTTTAAAAGTTTTTTTTTTACGCTGAACACGATGGTGAAATCAGAATTGCGGTATCTTATTCCGTTCTTAAACTGGAGCACTTTGAAGATGAAGAAACGTGGATGACAGATGTTCTTCACAGTTCATCTGCTCTAATCTAATAACGGTATGAAATATCGTAATTGTGACTTCATCACCGCTTTCAGCGTTGAAAAATCTTTATATAAACTTAGGTGTTACTTGGCAAAAAAAGGAGACAAAATTTGGTATTATACCAGTAAAATGGAAACATTTTACATAAAACTAGTTATTTCTTCGAAAATTTGCTTTTATTGCCATGCTGCATGACTGGATTTTTAATGATGTTTTCTGGTTTTTAGAAACTGTGATGGGAGTGAAACAAGCATCTCAAGGAAGAAACTGCCTCACCTACGCCCTGTCTGTCATGGAGTAAGTCGTTTGTTCTTATTTAAAAATCATACCCAAAGGTTTGGAGTTGTGAAGTTTTTGGGATTTCGGGATAATTGTTCCAATAATGGTTTTGTTTCCACAAAGCGTTTGTGACATCATGCACGCCAGACAAACCAAAATTTGGCTTCGACCCGACTCCCTCTTCAAGTGGACCTACATGGCGAAGGAGTTTGACAAGCATCTTGGAATCATCATGAACCTCACCAACAAGGTATACTACAGTTCGGAAGTCATTTTCATATCCCGATTCAGAGTATGTACGAAAATTTCGGTCAAATTCGGTGCGAAATTGTTGGTTCAATTCGTATTTACACTATTTGTTATTCAGGTCTTCATGAAGAAGAAGGACGACTACAGCCAGAGCCGCGTGACTGCCCTCCCCGTCAAGGAAGAGAAAGAAGAGAAGAAAGTGGAGAAGAAGATTATCGTCGAATCTGCTCAAAACAACGACAAATTCTCATACGGACAATCCGCCGGACTCAAGGACGATCTTGACGTCGACGATAATGAAATCGGTTCGTATAAATGGACGTCATAACTAATAGGCCGGGAAACAGGGAAACTAAAAATCAATGTTTATTTTGCCTCTTGTTTGGGTCTCAGGCTAATAAAATAGATTTACTACAGGTAATAAAATGAAAACCCATAGAACAGTAACAATACAAATTTAAATTCATGGTTGGCAGCGAACTGGAATTTTTTGGTCCGTGAAAAAACCGGGAATTATGAATTTCGTGTTTCTACTGGGAATTTCAAAATATTTATTTCCGTGTCGCTTTTCACCATCACGTTAGATTTTCCATATTTCGTGTGGAATTTCAATGTACTGAAGCTATAAAGCTTTGTTTGTTATGAAAATAGACAGTTAATGGAAAGTTCGACTGATGTCAGGTTCAAAAGGAGAGGGTGAGCCAGGAAGGAGTGCAAATTTTCGACTTCGACTGCTTTGACTTTCGACTATGGCTATACTATGAATGACTACGAACTACGATTTTCGGCTTCTACTACGGGTTTTACCAAATGGGATATATACGGGGTACTAAATTTGTCGTTACTGTTTCTGAAGGGACTAGACACCCCCCCCCCCCCCCCCCGGTATTGATACCGACCAGCTTCGGTTGACACAAGGAGCGTATTTTGAAATTTAATTTCGCGACGTTTTGTTGACGTTATGATGCCTTAACGAGTTCCAGAATGGCACAGGAGGTAAAACCCAAAATTCACAATTTCAATGGTTGTTTTTGAATGTTTACTAAATAACGTTACCATACGTGTACAATATCGTTCCTAATATTACAACCTGCCAGATGTTTCGTGAAACCACGAACTCATAAAATCAGCTTGCTTAGAAATTGGACAGTTTTGAAAATGAAAATATCTCAAATGCAGAATCCTCTTGATATTGCAGGAGAGAAGAAACGTCTGCCATTCTTGGAGGCCATGATTGAGAGAGCACATAACGGAGATGGACTTACAGACCAGGAAATCAAGAACCAAGTCAACACCATCATGTTCGAAGTAATATATCAAAATTCAAATAGTACCTACACAATTAGTAAAATATTTACGTAGACGAGGCTTTAATAACCTTGGGGGAGATAATATCAAATCAATGAATTAAACAAAATAAGAAAAGTTCAAGTACAGAAGAATAATTGGGGGGCCAATTAGAGCAATCTTCGAAAAATTCGAACAAAGGTTTCCCATAGTGGGTAAATCTTGATAGGTACCTACCGCTCACACTAATCCTTCAATAATCTGATTTTCAAAGTTACGTTTTCTATCGACATTTCGAGTATCCATCGAGGTGTATGATATTATTATCCCCCAACGCTTAAATGACAACCTGCAGCGGTTCGCTAAATACATACGACTGGAATTTTTGAGCACGGTACTCTATTGTACACCAAGCTAAAATGGCTGAAACTTGAAGAAAATTTTATGGAGTATACTGGACAAAAAAACACCAAAATATCAATACAGGGTGTCCCATTTAACGTGAACACCTCTTTTATTTTCAATAAAAACAGTACATACCTATATTTGAAAATCCAAAAAATCTGTATTCAATGATTTTTGACAAGAATTCAAACAATATTGTTTGCGCACGTTTGCAGTGTGCGCTATCTACACTAACTTCCTTATTTCAAATGAGAACCCCTATTTTTTATTGCAGATTCGGATTCTACGCAAAATTTCGTGCACTTTTTATTTCGACAACCTCTTCAGTTTTTTTAATGGCCTTGATTAAAACGGGATTACAGCCTGAAACATGGTCGTTTTTAAGAAAAATAACCTTATAATTTTAGTTTTAGTTAGATGAGTTTTTAGGCGGGTGGGTAAGTATCTAAATTATCTCGTTAAGGCCACGCTCCTCCCTACGCCCAAAAAAAAGGTTGTCGAATTAAAAGGATCATGAAATTTGACGTAGAATCCGAATCTGCAATAAAAAGGGGGTTTCCACCTGAAAAAAAAAAGTTAGCAGCGTACAAAAAATGTGATCGTTGAATTCTTTGCAAAAATTAAGGGGACTTTACTTCCATGAGTTTTTTGCTATCTCTCGAAATATCGAAATAAAACGGGAGGGACGTTCATTAAGAACCACCCTGTATATAGATAGCCACTTAGTTAAATAGCGAGCAATTAGTTAAATACATAGTCATAATATTATGTATTTGTATCACATCACATGCTGTTAAATTACATGTTCTCAAACATACATGGCATGTTAAACATTGTTTATTTATCTATCTATCTATCTATCAATTAGTTAAAAGAAATAGGGAGAATAAGATGTAGGAGACGCCTAGATTTCGTACACCATTTTTTTCGAAGTCGTTCATTGAAGTGGTGATAAGGATTTGCAATAGGCATATTAAATTATACGCAGAAGCAAAGAATGTCAACGCTTTCAAAAAACTGTACAAGGACATGTTATTTTTATACACAAGGATTTAGTTATTTGATTATTTATTTTTACTTTATGATTTTGGGATGAAAATATGTAAGTTTATATAATATATATAATATATATTATAGGTGTTTGTTTTTTTTTTTTTTTTTTTTTTTTTTTTTTAAATCTTTGATCTGCATAGCTGTGCAGACAAATAAATAAACAATTCAATTGAATGGGTGAGTTTAAAAAGGTTAAGATTCCAAAAATTGAAAAACATAGGTAAAGGCGACAATGTTTAGATATTGCCAAGCTCTTTGCATGAGCGAAAGAAGGTTAACAATCCAACTGGTGTAAACGTCGTTGGAGAGCAGTTCTTTCTCTTCTCCTTCTTTCCCTCATGGATGGAGCTTGGCAATATCTAAACATTGTTGCCTTTACCTTTTAATTTCAATTTTTGGAATCTTAACCTTTTTAAACTCACCCATTCAATTCAATTCATTTGTACAAATCGTCGTTTCTTTATCGTGTGTCCTCAGGGGCACGACACCACAGCCGCTGGAAGCAGCTTCTTCTTGTGCGTGATGGGAGCTCGTCCAGACATCCAGGAAAAGGTCCTCGAAGAGATCGACACCATTTTCGGCGACTCCGACCGTGAAGTGACTTTCCAGGACACCCTCGAGCTCAAATATTTGGAAAGGTGAGAAACGAACGAAATCACTCGCGTCGAAATCATGGAAAACCCACGTTAACATGAAAACAAGAGTATTTGGAGAAAATATCGACTATTTCCACTGAAATATGAGTACCGGTACACTGTTAGACCGGTTTCGGTGATTAAACCATCACCAGTAGAGGGCGGATTCTTATGCACTAGAAAACCCCATTTTATGTCATAAAATATGCGATAAAAACATCCGAAATATGCACTAAAAAAATCAAAATTATCCTTTTCTTTACCCAAGTTTCATTGGTGACAAATGAAAAATGCAAACCAGAACCACTGAAAAAAATAAGTATTTTATTGATTTCACTCAAAATATCCATTATTAAACAAAAAAATTTGGCATGTAGGTACTCTCCCTAAATCGTTCATTAAATTTTCTTTTTTACGCTAATCTCTCTGCTTCATTTAAAAAAACGTTTCATCGAATGATAGAAAACACTCGAGTTGGAACTGTTAAGTTTGATTAAAACACATTATGATGAATAATGTTTTGATAAAATAAAATAGGTGTCTTTTCCCGCATCTACGTAGGGAGGTAGGTGGCTTGTGAGTTAGGTCGCTACCTACAATTCTAGAGGAATATTGAACTTTTCGGTTTGATTTTAAATTTATGCTTTTTAAGCCAAGCTGCATATTTTTCCTCAAAACGAGTCCAAAATATGCAATTGAATGCATATATCTAGTGGATATGATAATATATCGAATATTGCATGCGCTAACCTTCAAAATATGCAATTTTGTGCAAAATAAATTGGGTATTTTTGGAAACTGAAAGACGTGAAACTGGGTATTTTGTTCGAAATTCGGCGAGGGAGAAAATATGAATTCGTATACAAATCCGCCCTCTAATCAGTAACAAAACAATTGGGATTTCAATCATTTCACTTTTAGGGCGAATCGCCCAAGGCTATATACCAGGACTCTGAAATACACCGTGATGAATACGGATGTTCCGATATCGAGGATCATCCGATATTTGATATCGTTAACGATATTCAACGTCGATCTCGATACAGTGATATTATCGCATCAAAATATTGAATGATATTTGCGAAATTTGTATGATTACTCATAATTTTATGAACATGCATTTTTTAATCAAGTGTATTTATTCTAAGATTTGCAGATAATTTATATTAATTTTCATCACGTGATGTAAAATTTGGTTGAAAAATACACTTTTGAGGTTCGCTCATTGAAAAAAAACTTGTGTGTGAGCTAATATTTGAGATCGCTATTTTAAGCTACCAATGGATTTTCAGTACCAAAACAGAAACAATCATTTGTGCAGTATGGTTCTTGTTAATTTTTGTTTAAACTGCAATTCCTAATGTGACTCCTATTGGATTTTTGGAATAATTAAAACACAAACATTTTCATTCAAAGATAAAATAATATTTTATCTTTGAATGAAAATTTTTGTATTTTAATTATTCCAAAAATCACGTTTAGGAATTGCAGTTAAAAAAAATCTGTATGCCAATATATTATATTTGAATAGAGATAGATTAATAATTACCATTTGAGTGAAAAATTGTATAATATGTCTTATATTATAATGCCCTCGTATATAGGGTCTAATAAGATAGGAGATCGTAATAATATCATACAAATTTCGTGATTATCGGGATCAAAAACCGTATTTTTGTAAAAATACTTGACTTATAAAAATACAATATCGAAAGCCGATATTCACCATAATTGTTCGATATCACGATAATATCGCATTTCCGATATCGATATAATATCGGAAATATCGAAACAAAAATATCGATATTCATTGATATCGATAATATCGGAACATCCCTAGTAATGAACTGATGGTGTCTGAATGAATAACTTGAACGGTACATTTATTTCTAGGTGTATCATGGAGACCCTCAGACTCTTCCCGCCTGTACCCGCCATCAGCAGAGAATTGGAACACGATATTCAGCTCGGTAAGTTGATTTGAATCGCCATTTCACAGGATAGGAATATACAGTGGACGTCGCTTAGTAGAAAGGCGGTTAAGGGAATACAAGTATGGAAATGGTCAGAGTATATAAACACATTGGAAACACATTAGCCTGATATGGTGATCCGGAGGTCGTTTATAGTGAAGGGTTTCCAAGTCCACAGACGAATGTGGAATTCAAAACCCTTCACTATAAACATGACCCAAAAATTGTTGTTGCCTTTTTTCTCCTAATTGAAGTAAAATATCATCATAAACCCGTTTCCAGGTTAAATCAACCAATTCTGCACCATATTCACTCAAAACACCATTTTTCTAAAAAATGTCACTTGGTCACTTTTACCAATCACCCCACGGTATCTATTGTTCTGTTTTGACAATAATTCTGCTGAATTACAAAAATTATGTATTTTTGGAAGATGGGTTGTTTTCACACTGGCCGCTTACAGTGATCAGATTTGGTCAGTCCCGATGCGATCACTATTAGCGACTTCCACTGTACTATCATATCTTACACTAAGTCAATTTTAGAGAATTTTCGAGGAAAATGAAGCTATTGTTGTCGGTTCAAAATTTTTAAAACTCGAATTTCCGAAAAATGTCTACTTTTACCAAAATCCTTTTCATACCGTCCTGAATTCACTGCCAAAAGACACCAAAATATATAGTATGTATTATATCGAGGGTCTCACGGCAACTTCCCACATCGTCATTTGGGCGACTTTTCAGCAGAGCCAAAAAGCCATTTGCCAATGACTATGTTTACTGATTAATTCAGTTACGTAACTTATGGATTACCTAACTTATACTTAGTTAGATCGATCCGCCGGGGGAAGACGCTTCAAACGGTATGCATAACTCATTTTGGCCAAAAGTGACGATGTGGGGTGTTGCCGGAGACCCTTGATATGGTATTCAAAAATATGTCGTATTTTCGATTTATATTTTGGTGTCTTTTGGCAGTGAATTCAGGATGGTATGAATCGGATTTTGGTATAAAAATTTTACGTAAATCGAAAAAGAATGAATTTCGCCCAATTTTCCTGACACCCCCCAATCTTCCACCCTTGAGGATCAGGAGAACGTTCGGAAGAGCAGAGCGGCGCGACTAGACCTTGTCCACACTAGGCTTACCCTGCCACCCACACTAGGCTTACCACAGCTACACTAGGCTTACCCCGCCCACACTAGGCCCACCCTGCTCAGAACATATCTTTGATGCGGGTGGAAAAACCGCCAACCGAGCGATCGGGCTCCGCTCTGTAGATCCTGATTGCCGCCTCGAACCTGGCAGAGGAGCCGAACGGTGAAGCCGAACGGGGGAGCCGAACGGAGGAGGGGAGCAGACGAAGGTTGAAAGTGTGTACCGGGCAACTCGTCGTCAGTTTAGTATTACTCAGTGATTGTAATCGATCGTAGACATTCAATTGGCTGATGAGACGGCCTGGTACTATTTTGTTTCAAGGCCATCTCATCGGGCTTTAGGTCCTATTAAGCGTGTTCAGCACTTGAAAAAGTTGTCAGTAGGTGGGACAGTGACGCCCAATCCAACTATCGATATGAACTCGCTGCTATGACCTTGTCCTTGTTTATCGTTGATACAACACAGTTTACAGTGGTCAGGAACTAGAAGTTTATCACCATTACAATCCATGTAGAAGATTGCGCAGATATTGTTTTCTTAGCGGGAAGAAATTCCCGTCGTTAGGTACCTAGCCATTTTTCACCCCATAACCCTCAATTTCGCGTGGAGAAAAAAAAAACCTTTTCCCGACATTTTCTCCTTTATTTTTCTATTTAAATTCAAATTTGAGGATACCGTTGGAAAGCTGAGCTTTTTAGCCAATTTTTACAGTAACAGAACAAAACTTTCAAGTAGGAGTAGGTTTTACAGGCGATTGAAAAAACTGGACATTCCGGGATTTGACAAATTTTTCTTTTTAGGCTGATTTTTTATCGTTAAACTTGAGCAAACGATTTTGGTTTGGGAAGAGACAGGTACGAAATTTAATGCTCTTTCCAACGGTATCCTCAGCTTTGAGATTACTTCGGAAATAACTCCCTCATTTTCCCCGAATAATTCCCATAACCCGAATTTTTTCACTTTTAAATTCGGGTTTTAAGTGGAGGGAAAAAATGAATCATAGGACAATGAGTAAGAATATTTAAGAAAAGCAACCCGATACCATGACCCCCTTGGATTTCCATGAAATTTGTTTTGGCAAATTGTCCACTTTGGTAAGAGGGCCAGAAACCAAAGGACAGATCTCTAAAAAAAATTATTGGCGGAGTTATTGAAAAATATGAAGATCGCTGAAGTTAAAAAAAAACCAAACCGCGATCGAATCCCACGACATTAAATGTCGTGGGATTCGATCGCGGTTTTGGCTTCGTTATAAGAAATACCCAAAATCACTGTAATCATCACTAACTAAAACTTCAGCGATCATCATATTCATTATACTTAGCTCCTTAATGAGGAAAAGGGCGGGCGGGGAAAGTGGATATCATAACTTTTTCCGGCCTCTGAAGAATGATATTTACGAGGCGGGGTAAGAATGATTTTTACACGGAGTGTTTTTTGGGGGGTAAGAAATACCCAAAATCACTGTAATCATCCCTAACTTAAACTTCAGCGATCTTCATATTTTAATAACTCCGCCAATAATTTTTTTTAGAGATCTGTCCTTTGGTTTCTGGCCCTCTAACCAAGGTGGACAATTTGCCAAAAAAAAATTTCATGAAAATCAAAGGGGGTCATGGTATGGGATTGAATTTCTTAAATATTCTTACTCATTTTTAGACACAAATTAGTTGTAGAATTCACCCCCGGCGGGATGCCCACCCTTAAGTGGGACACTCTGTATAGTTTACAGCATATAACCCCCCCCCCCCATTCCACCAATAATTTTCATGTAATAACATATTGAAATCACCATTGCTCATGTACGTTCTTGATGTTGGTCGTAAGTTTTATCAAATGATCAATCAACTTTTTAGGTATTTTACGCCTGAAGTGTATCGCGAGTACGCGACGGTACCCGGCAATCGTACACATTACGTTCGCTATTATTATAATAACAGTCGATTCTATTTTTAGCAAACAGCAGCGAGATTAGCTCCCGTCGGGAAAACGCATCCGTCACAACATTCGTCATAAATAAACATTCGTCGTAATATTATTATGTTAATGAATTCTGTGGGTCGCCAACGGGATCTATTGTCTCGCGATCGACCCCTGAAAATTAAAATCCTCAGGAATTCATTAGGTTACATTACCACGTTGTTCGTACTTATTGAATGATTGTTTCCGGGTATCATGCAGAAACTTGACGTGTATTTGAATTAAGGATGGGCATAACGGTTATTTTCGAGAAACGTCAAATAACGTACGTTACATTAAAATAACTGTCGAAAAAACTAGTTTCTTTTCCTCTCGTCGAAAAAAGGGTGTTCTAATAATATTATATATTATATTGTTAGAAACGTAGTTACAAAGAAAACGAATACTAACTGTCTTTTTCAACTGATAGGAAAAACGAAAACTTTGTCGACACATTTGAAGATAGTTTGTTTTATATTAGCAAGGAGATTGGTTTTAATAAACGGGACTTGCAAAAAAAGGCTCCAAAATAGTATTAACAAAAGTAGATGATAACATCTTTCGTTAAATTTTTCTGTTTACGGTTCTTTGCATGTCATCAAGTTTGGAGAACAATCATCAAATAGGTAGAAGTAGAAAGTAATAAAAACCGATCAAACATGAAAAACATAGGTAATTTATCACATTTTTCTGAGAACACACAAACGAAGGACACTAATTTTTTCAAAGGAGTTACACGATCGTCAGTGGAGCTCCACAATCGTCAGTGAATCGCCGCTCCACTAGTCACTCCCCCCCCCCCGCACCATCCACTCATCATCCTACTGCCTACCCCCTTACTTCTTGCCACGCCTCTCCATTTGGAACGATCGTCAGTGGAGTTCCACGATCGTCAAAGGAGTTACACGATCGTCAGTGAATCGCCGCTCCACTAGTCACCCCCCCTCCCGCTACCGCTCATCACCCTACCATCATCCTAGCGCCTACCCCCTTACTTCTTGCCACGCCCCTCCATTTGGAATGATCGTCAGTGGAGTTCCACGATCGTCAAAGGAGTTCCACGATCGTCAGTGAATCGCCGCTCCACTAGTCACCCCCCCCCCGCCCCATCCACTCATCATCCTACCCCCTGACTTCATGCCACGCCTCTCCATTTGGAACGATCGTTCGTGGAGTTCCACGATCGTCAAAGGAGTTAAACTATCGTCAGTCGAGTTCCACGATCGTCAGTGAATCGCCGCTCCACTAGTCACCCCCCCCCCCTTACCACTCATCACCCTACCATCATCCTACTGCCTACCCCCTGACTTCTTGCCACGCCTCTCAATTTGGAACGATCGTCAGTGGAGTTCCACGATCGTTAAAGGAGTTAAACTATCGTCAGTCGAGTTCCACGATCGTCAGTGAATCGCCGCTCCACTAGTCACCCCCCCCCCCGCTACCACTCATCACCCTACTGCCTACCCCCTTACTTCTTGCCACGCCTCTCAATTTGGAACGATCGTCAGTGGAGTTCCACGATCGTCAGTGGAGTTCCACGATCGTCAAAGGAGTTACCTAGAATCTAAGTGAAGTAGTGTTGGACGAAGCCATGGAGTGTTGTTGAGTTTGACGGTGGGATGTATAGCCAAAAAACGGAAAAATCGCGAAAACCTAGATCTAAGTGGAGCCGCGAGTGGTTATTAAAGAAGAGAGAATTGTCTCATGTGAAATTATTAAAGGAGCTGCGGACTGAGCCAAATGATTGGCGGAATTTATGATAAGAAAAACGCACGAAATCGTTGAGACAAGGAAGGTAGTGGTACCTGTCGCACTACAAGATTGCAAACTGAGAGAAATCGGAGCGAGAAATGCGTTCCCCTCGTTTACACGCTCCAACATGTTGCTACGATACTCGGAAATTGATCACGGCCGGGATTAACCATCCAATCCGACTCCAATAAATCGCTACGATGTCCCATTTACACCTAACGATATCTTGTAACAACTCGATTGCTACGATAAATTGCTCCAATTTATTGGAGCGTGTAAACCGGCCTTTATACAACATTTTATACAACACCATGGATGTAGAGGTCACATTATTCCACTCATTTCGAGGTCTAGTTGAGAATACAGAATACAGCACAGAATTTGGAAAACGTGAAATTTCAACTCTCGTTTGTTTCAGCTTCCAGGCCTGACCTGGTCGTCCCCACTGGCTGCTCGGTGGTCATCGGAACGTTCAAACTCCACAGGAGACCCGACATCTACCCCGACCCTGAGGTGAGTAGAACAGACCGCTTTATTTATCAATCAATTTTCAAGTGGAGCCTTGTGAGGGATCCACTTGAAAATTGATTTTTACTCTCAACCTCTAAAACTAATTATACCCTCAACCCGATGTTCGTTCCTTCATCCTGGATGAGCCATTTACGATGGCCGAGCTACAGCAAGTCATGGGCCAAACTAAGAGTACACAAGGCACCATGGACTGGGTCCCATTTGAATTTTATAAATTGGGCATTTCAGGGCTACACAGGTTGTACACAAAACAGGTGTGACAAACGAAGAGGGTCGATTCTACAACTAATTTGCAACAAAAGTTATCCCTTATTACTTATCCCTTATACTTTTTTCTGAGGCTTCATTTTCGATTTATTCACGATTTAGGATTTTTTTCGTGTTTTCGATCTCATCTCCTTAAAATGCCTATAACTCCTTCATTTTTCAAGTAATCCCAAATCTAAGGATACCCTTGGAAAGAGCGTAAAATTTCCTATCGGATAGATGCCTGGGCGTATTTTAAAATTAATTTTTTCAATCGGAAATTGAACTATGAGAACTACTGTTTTTTTAAGATGCAAGAACGGTAAAAACTGCGCCAAAATCTGAGCTTTTCAACGGTATAATTAGTTTTCATTTTTTAGGGGGAACTATTTTGAGAAAATTGAGTTTCTAACCGATAGAAAATTTTATGGTCATTTTACGGTATTCTCAGATTTGGGATTACTTGAAAAATGAAGGAGTTATGGGCAGATAAGATGCTTCAAGTACATTGTCCACACCAAACTACAGCTTCATAGAGTGAATAGTATAGAAATTAGCTTTCGGAGCCACTCAGCTAATCCTGGGCCTATGCAGCCTAGTGAATATCTCTGTAGGAGGCTGCATACCAAATTTCAAGTCTCTACCGTCACATTTTTTGTATCACGTTAATTTGTACCGTCCGCAAACATCTCTAATGCCCATTCTCATCGAAATAGGACGTTTCAGAGATTCTACCATAGCCTATAACCATCCCTGGAGCTTGCTCATCACAATGGAGCAATCCCTATCAAAATCGGTTCAGCGGTTTGATTGTCTATAGGAGACAGACAGACATAAATACATTAGATTTTATAGATATAAATATCATGTTCATTTCGAGACTCGACTTCCGGGTGACGATCGAATAACCAAACTGTATCGCTGTTTAAAAACTTCTTTTCTTATTTTGTCTCTGTATGTACGAGTATCAATCAACCCAAGTATTCATTTGTAAAATGGTAAAATTGTCATTGATAAATAAACAAATGTTGTATTAAATAACGGACTTATTATATTATCAGACTTATTATAATGAATGTTTGTTTTAGGTGTTCAACCCGGATCACTTCCTCGCCGAGAACGCAGCCTCAAGGCATTACTACTCTTTCATTCCCTTCTCTGCTGGACCCAGAAGCTGCGTCGGTTAGTATCTTATCATTTAATGGCTTTTATGAAACTATCAACTTGATTATTGTAAGATCAATGATCTAAGAATTGTGGGAAAACGAGAAAAATAACACTTAAAGTACAGGGTACAGTGGAAGAATGATACATAACCATAAAAGCTGATCTCGAGAAAAACCATTAAGGTATAAAAACATTTTGAGGCAAGGGAATGATCTACATTAAAAAATACTTCAGATGTTTGCAAATATTTTAATTTTTTTAATGTTGATCATTCCCTTGCCTCAAAACGTTTTTAAACCTTACGAATGGTTTTTCTCGAGATCGGCTTTTATGGACATGTATCATTGTTCCCCTGTACTCTTCATATGACATATACATTGTATCCTTCTTTGTAGCATACGAAGATAAAATGAAACCCCCTGTAAAAATATCATCGTTTTTGTATAATAAGGATATGCTGGAGGTACGACCATCAAAAAGATCGTTGGCCGTGTAAAGACCAGCAGTGTGGTAGCTTTGGGTCGCATTAAATAGCAGAAATCTGCAATGTTGTTTGGGCATGTCTGAGTAGCGTATATCCAAGTTGGCAACCTGCATTTTCGGTGTTGTTTTAGTTTTTGGCCTATATCTCCAAAACGGTGCTTCTTAGGTAAGACACATGCCGTATACATTTTTAAATTGGATTAAATTTGCTACAAGTTCAGCCCAATTGGAGCTCAGTAGGTCCAATAGATTCGGAGTTATGGCCCTGTAAAAATTATCCATTTTGTCCGAAAAGTTCAAATTTTAAGTTTTGGCCAGTTTTTCGTGAGGAATATTGAACGAAGGAGTGATCCTACGAGGAACTCATCAGAGATGAAGTTGTAGCAAATTTAATTAGCTTCAATTTAAGTACAGCAGGAGCTCTGTTGGTTCTATAGTTCTCTTTTTATTTAAAAAAAACGAAAACTGGGTATCTCAAGAAAATGACCTCTACCTCTCTGCTGTTTATTGCAACCTAAGGCCTTTTTTTTACCGTACTGGCCTTTGTGTATACTACTCGACAGTCCCAGCTGTTACCAGCTTTGTATCGTAATCTTCATTGTTACGAATCGATATTGAAGATTTTCCTGTTCCCAGCACAATTCGCTAAGTCTGGTTCTGGTTCTGATTTTGGTTCTTTTAGTTCAAACTCGTGCAATTGACTTATTTCCAGGTCGTAAATACGCCATGCTGAAGCTCAAGATCCTCCTCGCCAACATCATGAGACAATTCAAAGTCAAGCCCGGAAAGCCGATGGAAGAGTGGCGTTTACAGGCGGACATCATCCTCAAGAGGACCGACGGATTCGATATCGCGTTGGAGCGAAGGAAAACTGCCAAGGCGTAAAATCCGAAACAAAAACTAGTTGTTCATCACACTTGACCCTGACCCTTAACTAAACTTATGTTACCCGTATTAAACCCTATTTAATGGTAGTTTGAGTTGAGTTTTGTAGAATTTTATTGTAGGTTTTGTGATATAATTGTGTAATGTGATATATGAAACAATGCATTGTTTGAAATGAAAAAGAGACTTACTTATGTATGAGGTATTTTGAGTATATAAAACATTTCGAGGCCAATGGATTGCTGAATTTGAATACAAGGTCCCTTATAGTTCTCAACGAAGAGGTTTTTTGTTTTAGAATTTATTTCCAAAATAGACATACAAGAAAATAGATAAACAAAAAAATTATATATCTTCCAATTATTGAACAAAACTGTATTAATTTTGTACCTGAACAAACGAGGAAAAAATTAAGAATACAAATGAAAACAACCATACACAGGACCGGAAACATAATCCCCAATGTTGGCGAAATGCCCGTGTTAGGGGATGAGAAGCTAAGACGGCTCTTACTCATCGCGAGGTTTCACATCATATTACGATATTATTAAGGTAAAAAAAAGTAACAACCACTCGGAAATTGAATAAGAATAACCACTCTGTCAATTTCTTTACATTATACACTAAGGAAAAATTTCGTTAAAGTCCTTACAAGTCCTAAGGAGGCTACATACCGAATTACAGCTTCACATATTGAATAGCATCGAATTTGGCTTTAGGAGCCACTCAGCTGATCTAGGGCCTATTCTGCTTAAAGTTTAAGTCCTAAGGAGGCTACATACCGAATTACAGCTTCACAGAGTGAATATCATCGAAATTGGCTTTAGGAGCCACTCAGCTGATCTAGGGCCTATTCTGCTTAAAGTGTAAGTCCTAAGGAAGCTACGTACTAAATTACAGCTTCATAGAGTGAATAGTACAGCAATTAGCTTTAGCAGTCACTCAACTCATCTTAGGCCTATTCTTCTGAAAGTGTAAGACCTAAGGAGGCTACATGTACTCGTAGTATGTGCCTATACCAAATTACGGATTCATAGGCAGATTACGGAATATCCATATCAAAATTTCGTCAGTGATGTTGAACGTGGTGAAATTAGGCGAACTGGCGCTTCAGGACCCTGTCAAAAAGCCAATCACAAGTTTGTGGGTTCTTTGTGGGCAGAATAAATCAGAGCAGGAGGAGAATGCAACATGGAGCAGCATGAACGGGAAATAAGTGCAGTCCAAAGTGAGGAGAGACCGTTTAATGCGGCTGCGGCCACAGCGAAACAGAAGAGACTATTCCGTGCCCTCCCAGGAAAACAAAGAAGGACCCTTCAACGAATTGTGCAGGCTAATGCCTCGCAATGGCTGACAATAATACCACTGCAGCGGGATGACCTGGACCTTTCACTCATGCAGCTCCGAGATGCCTTGGCACTGAGGTATGGAAGGGAACCTCAAGCACTACCCACGAGATGTGACGGCTGTGGCGAACAAATGAATCTGTGTCACGCTCTAAACTGCAAGAAAACATGGCCATGACCAAATCAGAGATCAGTGCGCAAAGATGGCAAATTTAGCGTGGAACTCTGCGGGCGAGGAACCAGTCATGCAGGAAAATGAAGATGGAACTCCAAGGCTGGTGGCAAACATCAGGATTCACGGCCTCTGGGATGTAGAAAGGGCGGCCTACCAGCAGAACCTTCTTCATGTATGAGGCGACGTTGAGACTCGAGGATATCACCTTTGAATCTACCCTGAAACGACCCTATTAAATCGTTTACATATAAATTGCTGTTTATAATAATTTTATCGCGCCACATTTGTTTTCCGTGTACCAAAATTTTTCATGACGCCCAGTAGTAAGAGATATCCAATGGATATTATCCATTTCAAAAAATAAATAAAATGGCGTCAAAGGTGTGACTGCAGTTATCTAGTTGTAATCGATGGTTCATTACCCTTACAAAATGGTTACCTGGAGTCGAATTGAGTTGGCGAATGGCAACAAAATACTGATGATCTCCCACGATCTTAAGTGTGAGAAAAAAGTACTTTCGGAAATGTTCTGAGTTTGTGTTTAGTAGAGCACTGAGTTAGAAGAGTTATTGAAGTTTTTATATCGAAATTAACTTCGAACTTCCATCGATTCTAATCAGGTAGGCGATTTTCACGTTCCTCTTACATCGTTCACTTTTAATAAGAACCACAATCAAATTCATCAAAGAAAGTTCATAGTTTATGCTGTTCGTCGGTATTCATCGAGCGAGTTTTTCAACGTGGCAAAAGACTAGTTTTGATGTAAGTACACCATCTTCAGCCCACAATGTTGGAAGGACTGTTGTGGTATCGAACATTGTACTGAAAACCCACGTCAATAGGTTGAGAGCCAATGTATCATCAGATATCTCGTATGGTCCAAATTTGGTCATCGATACCCGCGTATTTTAAGAGGACTCGTATTGTAGGGACCTATATTCAAAACCGAATTAGAGTTCGAAATTCGTTTCTCTTATTTTACAGATAACTTACGCCAGTTAATGTTTTTCACGGCACAATTGTAATGTAAAATGTCAGACTGTTATTCATAGCCCAGGAAAGTTAGTGCAAAAAAGGGCTCTAGCTTCCAAGAATTGCTCAAGAGCTGGACAGCGGCTTAACGTCTCTCGAGGGTCCTGAATAACGGGTAGGCTTTATTATGAGTTTAAGACGGTTTGTAGGTCGTGCTTCAGATTCGAATTTTCAGAAAATGTCATTCTGTTCTTTTTTCAAGGACATTACAGTTTGCGTCGAATGGCGCTTCAAACATTGAAATCGGTCCAGCGGTTCAGCCGCAATCGCCCGTCAAAGACAGGCGATTATTACCAACTTTGCTAAAAAGTTGACAACCCTCAACTTCTAAGGCCTGTATGTTGAAAAAATGTCAAGACCAAAGTAGAAGAAAATGTAATTGTAAATCAGATGACATTTGAAATTTGCTCACTCCAGTGTTGAATTTTGTATTTTAAACCAAAAAAGCGCCTAGAGCACAAATTTGCCTGGGCTATTAGCTAACCGCTAGTTTGTGATACGAGTACTTTCGCTAAGATTCACAAGAACTTGTTATACGGTACCAACCCAACTGATGGAGTGCTGTTACTACCTTTTAGTTTCTGTTTACTCGCTTGTTGCGGATTTTATTGTCGTTGACAATGATTTGCTTCATCTGAAGAACAATATTTAATATTGTATCTCCGATTTGTACCTTGTATCTCCGATTTTTCCGACCTACCTACCTACCTATCCTATTACAAACTACTCTACCGATATTAGCGCTCGAAGCGCTGACAAAGTGAGTTTTTAGCCTTAAAATCGATTGTAGAGGTTCCTAGTAACGAAGTAAATAGGGTGTCATAGGCACCAAAAAAACAGCTTTTTTGCTCTCCTGGAAAGTTGGGATTTTGGAGATACGAGGTTTCTTGTCTTCACCGTCTAATTTAGAGGTTTATGTATGATATGAAAAGTGTGTAGGTATGTTTTATACATTTAGAAATTGTATGAGGTAGGTTATCAGTAGGTATTAAAAAGATATACGTCAGCTTGAACCTTCCAGGTTTTACATCGAGTCTAATCTTCTGTTGAATAATAGATTCTTGGTATTGGTAGATTATCAATAGAGCTAGTTAAACAATTGTAGCTTGTTCCCAAGTCTTGGATATCGAAGTAAGAAGGGTATTTCTGCGCAGATTCAAGATTAAGAAGATTAAGAAGAGGAAGCATGCCGAAAAAAAGGATGCCCAGACGTGTAACTGGTCGTATGCCAAGCAGGGAGACAGAACGCGAGAAAGGCGAAACTTCGGACCAATCATTCGACGTACCTTCAGAATACCGCCAGTCCAAAATATCGAACTTTGTGTACGGATCTCACCCGGAGCATCTGCCGGTGTCGTCGCCCCGTTTGTGCGAATCGGAGGGCGAGTTCCCCAGAATGAAAATAAAAGGGAAAACGAGATTCCACAGGCTTAGAACTGATCCCAGGAGGTGCGAGTGCAAGAATTACAATTGTCAGTGCGGTCCGAACCCAGGATTGGAGGCGATTGCAGATGAAAAAGAGAAGAATGGCGGGACGGTGGCGTTGAAATCCAGGCCGACTAATGCGTCTGTGTTGAGGGACGCGTCCATACTCTTGAAAGATGACCAGAGGCAACAGCAGAGGATCCTGGAGCTGCTGTCAGCCCCCAGGACGTACTTGGACTACGAAAAATACTTGGACGAATTGAGGGAGAATCAGGAGAAAGAAGAGTTGTTAGATCTGGAAAAGAAACGTTTGAGCGGGCAGTTGAGTTATGAAGAAGCGATTTTGGCCAAGAAGCGAGTCGTTGAAGAGAATGCAAAGAAAAGGGATGAATACCTCGAAGAAAAAGCTGCGATGGAAGAAGAGCTACAAGCTTTTAGAGAGCAAGAACTGAACAAAGTCAAAGAAATGGTCAAAGACGTTCAACAGCAACATGAGAAGGCCAAAATTACACAGCAAGTGGCCGTGAAGACCAGACAAAAAGCTGCAAAAGCCATGAGCCGAGATTTGAAGGAAATGGTGGAAAAGAAGATGAAGGAGCGGGAGTTGGAAATTGAAAAGAAAATCGCGGCTGTACGGGAGTTCAAAATACTTCAACAGATCAAGAAAGAAGAGTTGAACACTCGCGAAGAGAAGATGATGAAGCTGATTGGAGTGTCTATGGAGGAGCTAAAAGCCAGACTGGCGTTGTACAAAAGGCGCATGAGAGAGGAATTGGTTAAGAAGCAAAGCAAAATTATGAAACAAAAGTGTCGCACGGAAATGATCGTAGCCGCGGCGTCGAATTTCATAAAAGAAGTTAAACATTGTCGAAAGCAAATGAGGAATTTGGAAAACACTAGAGGAAGTTCAGGCACTTCAGGTCCCGCTTGGTCACAACGGAAGGTGGCCAAAACGTTGCAAGAGCATAAAGTTGAAGACGAGCAAATTAATATTCTGAGATCTAAGTTGGAACAAGCGAGAATGAGGAGACAATCATTTCAAGACAAAAATAGAAAGAATTTGACAACCTGCTTGAGCTTTATATTAATTAGATGATTTTATAAGTATTTAAGAAATGTACTGTGTAATGAATGGTTTGCTGAGTTCCACTGTAACCCGGGGAGGTTAGGCAATTACGCCCCCCAGAGGGAAGTCCTGGTCTGCTTTCACAGAGCAGGCAACGTCTGAATGGTGGAATCAAAAACACGGGAAGGAAGCAAAACTCAGCAAACCATTACTACTGCGACCCTAAGGAGTTTTTCTCCAGTCATTGTAAATAGCATTGATTTAGTAGATTTAAAATGGCATAGAGATGCCATTGTATTGAGGGCAAAAATTGAGGTTCAATGTACTGCGACCCAAAGGAGTTTTTCTCCAGTCATTTGGTAGATTTAAGATTCCATAAATATGCCTTGTATTGAAGGCAAGAATTGAGGTTCAATTTTTATGTGTTGTTGGTATTTGGTCGTAAGAGTCACGATGTAGTTTTATAAATTACAAAACGACCTGCACAGTGCTGACCAACATTGTTTTCATTTAGATGGTTGACGTTTTGGAGCAGTGGATGGTGAAAACACTGGGCTACGTAGTGAAGCTTTCGACACCAGAAGTGGGGGAACTCCTGTACGACGGAACAGTGTTTCACGATATCCTCTGCAAGTACAACGTCATCAACTCTTCCAAATGTCCCGCTCCGCCGAGGAAGCCGTCGACCGAAGTGGCGGAACTGAGCCTGGCCGACTTGGGGCTGTGGTTCAAGCTTTTGGGCGTAACTCATTCCAAAGGGCTTTTAGAACTCGTCGCCCGAAAGGATCCGACGGCCTGCTTGAGAGTACTTTTCGAGCTGTTCGCAAAATTACAAACGCAGGATAACACGCACTTGTTGATGAAGCAGAAAGCTGCGGAAACCCAGCAAGCGTCTTCGGGAAGATTTGTGGTTACCAGAGCTGTTGAACCGGTCAAACCTCTGGACCCCCTTCCGCCACACTTTCACTTAGAAGAACCTTTGAGGGAACGGGTTGGTATCGTTGAGAGCTACAAAGCTGCTAAAGAAAGACTGGAAAATTGGGCCAAGGTTGAAATGCGAAGAAGAAGAGACGTCGTTAAACAGTGGTCTGAGAGAAAAACGTACTTAAATTCAGAATTTGAGCAAGTATCGCAGCAATCTGCCCCACCTAAAGATCCAATATACATCTTCAATAAATACTTGGAAGCTTCAAAACCCAAAGATGAATCCCTTTTTGTCACAAATAAAGAATACGTAGCTTACTTGAGGCAGAAACGAAAGAAAACATCTACGAGTTACGCCCTGAAGGTGAAGATGCAAGAAACACTATTACACGACCTGTGGGCTGACATAAAAGAAGAACGAGACAGAGAAATGACGGAAGTTTTACAAGAAATATTATTACAACCGTGTAAGTATGAGCAAAAATTGACGGTAACATTGCAAAAGTTGCACGACAATTACAAAAACTTCTGTGAATTCAGTAATTACGTAAACGATTTAGCTGAAGATGAGTATTCAATGGCAGAAACTAATTACCAAAGCAATAAAAAAGTTCAGAAACAAATTTCCAAAGAATTGGAAATGAGTAGAGTTTTGGAGCTGCATAAGAGATTGTGGGGTGAGAAACTGAGGGTTAAGAAAGAGCAGCACACGCAATACTGCGCAAAAACTGTTCATGATTTGATTAGTCACGCAATTAAATTATCGGAATTCAGGAAAGAATTTCACGAAGATCCTCCGCAGAAGACTTTGGACGAATGGAAAGAGCTGTTTATCAAAGAACTTCCAGTTTTGAGAGAGCCAAGAAGTTTTTTGAATCAGTTACTAGAAGATGATACCGTCGAGAAGCCGGAAATACTGAAAGCTACAGTAGAAGTGATGACTGGGCAGTCGGACGGTTTGCCTAATGGAGTTGTTCCTGCAGTCAAAGATGAGGTGGACGTCAATCCTCCGGGAACCTCACAATCCCTCAGGTTCCAAAACTCCCAGACGAAACGCGTGATGGTATCCGATGGTGGAGATGAAGCTGAAAATGGTGATTGGAACGTTTTGATGAATTTCAGAAGTGACAAGCCCATGAGCACCGCGCGCCTACCGTATATGGTCGATCTCCAAACTCCTCAAATATCAAGTGTTAAGCTCAAAGATGTGGAAGAGAAGAAGATAAAATGCGAAGAGGACGTCGAGTGCTTGCTTGACAGAGACGTCGTGGACTGTGTCAATAATTACAATCTCAGAACTTATCTGAACACTATTGGGCCGTGGGATTTGAAACAGTGGCCACATATATGGGAAACTGTGCCGTTTGACGAAAAGCTTAATGTTTTAGGTTACGTAGTTCACAGGCTTTTAGATTTTAAGTACTCTTTACCAAAAGGCCCCAAAAAGTCAAGGTTACCCAACTTCCAAATTAGAGCAATTTTAGGGAAGTTCTCCGATCCTGAGGTAGAGTATATCTTGGAAAGTCTAAGAGATTTACTTAGTAAAGAGAAGGTGGAAATGGTAGATGTTTCAGTGCCAATCAATTACTGTTTGAATGTTTATAAAGAAGAAATGGAGATCACTGAAGTGTGTTCCGTTTTGAAGACTGCAAAAAGCTTGAAAGAGTCTACTATCTGGCTCAAAGGTGAAGATCAACCTGTGCAATGCAAGAGGTGGGATAAGCGGCCTCCGCGGTATCCCGAAAAACCGCCGAGGCGATCGGAAGAGCTGTTCCCTCCAACGTTACCTGCAAAAGGTAGCCGGGATGGTAGTGGCGGCAGGAAGAGTGTGGCCTCGAGGAAAAGCAAAGCTAGTGGGGGAAGAAAGAGTGTGGCCTCAAGGAAAAGCAAAGCTGGCGGTGGAAGGAAGAGTGTGACCTCAAGGAAAAGCAAAGCTGGTGGTGGACGGAAAAGTGTGGCCTCAAGGAAAAGCAAAGCTGGAGGTGGAAGGAAAAGCGTCGCCAGAAAGAGCATGGGAGGCGTCAAAAGGAAAAGCGCGGTGAGTAGCAAAAGTTTTACCAAGTTAGACAAAACGCCAGTGGTTGGCTATCGGGGAATGAACAAAGCCACGCAAATACCGAGTCTTCCTGATCTCAAGAAACGCTACAAACACAGTACAGCTGGTAAATTGGGGAAAGTGGCCTTTGAAACACTGGCAGAGGGAAAGAAGATAAATGACGCCCTTCTAGGCAATATGTTGATTGAATATTTGAAAACATTGGATGACAAAAAAGGTTTTGTTCTAGTTAATTTCCCAGTAACGGCACTGCAAGCTAATATATTTGAACATCAGCTAGGTGGCCTGCCAGTACAATATCCAATAAAAAGTGAAAGTGATGTTGATTTATTTAGAACAAACGAAGTTAATGATATTTACAGTCATTTGAGGTGTTTTTTGGATTTTGAAAAACTGTTGTTTGATTACGTGAAGGAGTCTGAACCCCCGCCAGACCCAATAGAAGCGATTTTGGCACATGAGGATGAGAGGGAAAAAGTAAAGGACAAAAAAGGGTCTTTGACGAAGAAAAAATCAATAGTAAGGAAGTCACTGTCAAGAAAGTCTGTCGCTAGAAAGTCAGCAGCTCCTCGAAAATCCAAAACGGGGAGGAAATCGGTAGCACGGAAATCAGTGGCTAGGAAGTCTTTAGGTGGGAAACGGAAGTCCAAGGCGGGCAGCCTGAAAAGTAAATCGCCAGACAAAGTCAGGAAACAATCAGAAGAGAAGAAAGTGGAGGAGGTCGAAGCGGAACCGCTCCCTATACCGCCACCAGAAGAACCACCAAAGCCTCCACTTACTCTGGAACAGCTGAGTAGATTCAGGATTTCCGAAATATTACCAAGGCCGAATAAAGATCTTGACGATCTCTTGTACGGGTCATCATCGTACTTTACAAAGTATGTACATCCTCTGCAGATGCAAGCGTTCAAGAAAGACGAGTTGGAGTTTTTGAGAGTAAAAGAAGGGCCTTTTGACCACGACCCTGTGGCGATGTTGGTGGAAGAAGGGAAGAAAAGTTACCCGTTTTACAAAGGCTTGGGTCTCGTAACGGATTTCGACTACATGAGGTTCGACTTGGAAACTATAAAGCGTCTGGCGAGGGTGATTCTTGGTGCAGTATGGGATGAGGATGATTTATCACGAAAACCCTCTATTGAACTTTTTGGGATAGGGAATCTAGAAAAGGTCAGTAAAGGTCCACCTGAGAGCGATTCGTCAGGATCGAGTAAAGGATCGAGAGGGTCTTTCTACGAGACGAAAAAAACTCCCAAATTCTTCGATCTAGAAGCCAATACGGTGGAGACGTACAAAAAGTATGTGCCTATCAAGCCGCCTCCTCCTCCGCCTCCTCCACCAGAACCAGAAGTAATTCCAGTAATTGAAGAATATGGCGGCAAGAGGAAGTCTGGCGGTTCAAAGAAGTCCATCAAAAGTGGACGATCGAGGAAATCTATGGCTAGAAAGTCGGTAGCTCGTAAATCGGTAGCCCGAAAGTCTGTAGCTCGTAAGTCAGTAGCCCGAAAGTCAGTAGCCCGAAAGTCAGTAGCTCGTAAGTCAGTAGCCCGAAAATCTATGAAGAGAAAATCGACAGCCAGGCAATCCAAGATTTCAGCTAAGAGGCATTCTAAAGCAGGTTCTATAAAAAGAAAGTCAGTTGCGAAATCAGACCAGCAAGACGCTGAAAAGGACCCTTCAGTTGGACTTCCACTCAAACCAAAGCCAGGGGAACCAGACTGGATTTATATCAACGAACCTATTCCTTATAAGACTGGATATACGGCAGCAACTCTTTGGGAATGCGCAGAGTATGCTTATGTAGAAAATATGGAGAAAATTTTCTATTTATTACGGTTGCACGATATGAAAATTTTGCCATATAAAGAGTATGTGAAGGCATCACAACAAAATGCAATGGAAGAGGAGAGCGAGAAGAGGTGTTTGGTGACGAATTTTCAGCTAATGCTGAATAAAGTTGATGATGATTACAGGCATGATGATGACATGAAGTTGGAGCTGTATGTAAGGGCTAAGGAATTGTATGATATCATGACCATGGTTGCTATGAAAAGAAGGGAGAGATCACTGATCGAAAAAGCTGAACTGGTAGGGCAAGGGTGGTTAGCTAATCAGGTGTACACTTTGGCAAATTTGTATCTGAGCATGATGCAAGTTGAGTTGGACTTGTACGTAGATAGTTTGCAGGTCCTTAACGATTATTACTTGGGTATCTTGGGGACCTTACCATCGCAAGGAACACAGACTAAGGTAAGTGTTCCTAAGAATAGGATGGCTAATGAAGAAGAAATAGTAATTAATAGGCTATCGTCGACTGGAGGGAGGAGAAGGAGGAAAACAGGGTCAAGATCATCTTTACCACCGATCACACTCCGTAATTCGTTGGTTATCCCGATGAAGATACAGCATCTTCTGCTCCAGACCGAAACGGCACCATCTTCTAATGGATCGCCAGCTCCGCCAGAGCCAAACCCAGCTTATCCTCTTATATCTCATGAGTCGTTCAAAGGGCAGATAAAAGAGATCAGTGACAAGTACAAAGGTATGTAACATTCAACTTAATTTTCAATTTGAAACATACTCTTTAGGCGCAGGTAAACGAGCGCAATCTTAGACTTCAGCAGGGTCGTAATAGTTGATACAATCATATGATGTGATTTCTATTTGCACACAGGCACATAAAGATGATAACACGGAATTGTTGAGGATGGGTGTACAGATTTAAGTCACTATTCCGCCTTTACCGCCATTTTCAGCTGTTTTTGGAATTACTTGTATTTTCTGGGAAATTTATATCATTGTAATAATTCCAGGAATAATCAGTGAACCTGAACTGGGTAAGAGATTGAAAGGGAGGAAAATGGGGGAATGGCTGAAAGGTACAATTCAAGAAGCTGAAGAACCAGTGCTCCTGGCCCCAAGTCCAGATAGAGACACCCACAAGCGGCAGTCAATGGGGGCCAAGCGGAAATCTCAGGGAGGGCAGAGAAAGTCGACGGCGAGCAAGCGGAAATCTACAGGTGGCAAAAGGAAATCGCAAGGTGGTCAGAGGAAATCGCGAGGGGGTCAGAGGAAATCGCAAGGTGGTCAGAGGAAATCGCGAGGGGGTCAGAGGAAATCGACAGCCAGCAAGCGGAAGTCGTCGGTGAAACGGAAGTCTTCAGTGAAAAGGCAGTCTAAAGGAGGAGGTAAAGCGACGAAATCCCGTAAATCTAAGAGAAGTGATGCAGAGGATGAGGGACCTGACATGGTTGACGTTGCAAAAGAAGAGTGGACTGCAGCTGTGGACTATGCTACTCGCAGGTATAACTTATGTCTTCTGACCAATCATTCGGATTAGACTCATCGTTTTGGCAGCTGTGTTGCTTAGGTACATTTCCCATTCAATCAAGCTGCTTTTTTGGGTTCCGAGGAACTGTGATGTTGTTAAATGGAGTCTTAATAACTGATCTGGCCTGCCAAAACATTTCAATCATATTCAAATTTTGGAGCAGATAGGAAATATGGTAACAAAAATTGAAGAAAGTACAAAGCTGTTTAGTTTTATAATTTTTCGTTATTTAAAGACCTAATTGGACTGGAGCAGAATCTACCTTAGTGGTGTTGGATTTGAGGAGTCAACTTCCAGTAATTCTCCTAGAAAAGACCGCACTAATACGGGATAATGTCACAGGGTTGAATTCCGCCTGGAACTCATTGAAGCGCGAGCCAAAAAGGATTTGGACACAGTAGTGGACGTAATCAAAGAACTATTCGTCGAGTGCCAGACCCACGTCGATCAACAGCTGATCAAGGAGTTATCTGCTATTGACGACTGCATGTACGTCTTCAAACGGGCAATCGAAGAGGGCACACCGATCCAACCGCTGATGGTATTAGACAACAACAAGTAGGTATTGAAATGTACATGTCAAAAGACCCGTCTCTAATAGGCTGTGGTGTGGGCGAAGAATAAGTAACTGGCTATTTTGGACTAGAACTTGATGTTGAAGGTGAAGCTGACAGAATTACGGTGGGGAAAGGCTTTGCATATTATGGTTGTGTTACAATGGTCAAAGGGAGAATGATCTGAGGAGAGGAGAGGTGATTCCCTGTCATTCCCACCAGGATTGCCAATCTCAAAACAGTGTTGCCATCGACTTCTTCTTTCTTGTAGTATTGGCAGCCCTAGTAGTCTCCTGATTCCTTCCTGCTGACTTAAACGTTAACTACTTGTAGGTCACTAAGTTAACTAATTGTAGGTCAATAAGTCTTATTATATCCATGATTCTCATCTTATGATTGTGTCGGATGATGGTCAGGTACAAACCCAAGTTGAATGTTTTGATAAATTCTTTGTTTATTGCAGGTTCTACGTGGACAGGAAAGTTCTTTTATTCCCGGATCCATCTCCTCCGCCACCTTTGCCGCTAGTGGAGGCCCGCAACCCGTACACATTTACAGTGGAGCAACTGACAACTCTGGCGACGAAATTCTCCCAGATGGCACCCATGGGTGTCATAGAGACCCCGATGATTCAGGTCCTCCGGGAAATGGCCATCGCCGGGTTCGAATCGGGCAAACCTACTTTACCTTCGGCGTGGGCCAAACTCGACTCTTTCGACTACAAAGAAATATTTATCGAAGCGTTCGGAGATCAGACTTGTTTGGATTGGAGAAACTTCCTTGTCAATATAGCAGACCTTCCGTACCCCACGATAGAGCAGCTGCAGTCGCTCAAGAAAGAATATTCGGCCAGAGACGTCCACAACGAAGTCATAGTAACGCGAAAGGACTTTGACGACATCCGGCTGTGGTTTGAGTACGAGTTTGGAGACACGATAGAAACGGATTTGAAACTGTCACTAGCCAAACCGCTAATATTCAACATGTTCAAGATAAATAACGACGAATTGAACTACTTCGAAATGTTGATGGGTTACTGCAGAGCTGAAGATCCGGAAGATGGCTTAGGCATGGCGCTGGACCTTTTGCTGGACTCGGGCTTCATTTTGCCGCCTGAAAAATGTTTTAGGGAAGACGAATTCGATAAGATCCACCCCAGAAAAATCGTAGACTTCATACTAGTGAATTTCTTCACGGATCTTCTCAATTTGACTGAGACAGTGGAGTTGAAATATTTGCCTCGACTGACGAATACAGAGGTTTTCGCTTCTGAAGAGAACGAATTTGAAATTTCCGAGGACATCTTGAGGCAGAATAAGGGAACACGAAAAGACTACGGGGATTTGTCGAGTACGGATAGCGAAACCAACAGGCCGAAACCCGAAAGAGTGTTGTATTTGGACGATGACGACGAGATGCCGGCGAAATACTGTTGCGACAAGTGGCAGATGTGCGTGCCGTATGAAATCGCTTTAGCGTTGATTTTGAACGCTTTGAATTACTACGCGTTGTCTCCGATACATCAGCACAGGATTCTGAATATCGAGCAGAGGCTGAAGGATTTGTATGATGAGAGAGGAACTGGGACGCACATACGGGCGTATCGTTTGACCAGCAGCGACTTGTTCAAAGAATTGTACGCTAAAACAAATATATTTAAGAAGACTAATATCATTGGGATGGTCGAGAAAATCATCGACAAGAAAAAAGACAGCGCCGGAGGGAATTGGACTTCTGAATTGGCGAAGGACTGAGAATGAGAAACATGATGGATGAATGCATGATGTTATGGAGTTCTTCGGAATTGTAACCATCGACCTGTTGATAGTATACAGAAATGTATACCTAATCACAATACAACGTTCTACAAGTGACTGTAAACATCCTCCTGCTTAAACGCAAGCATCTTCACAAAAATGTGCATTATCAAACAAGTCCATTTTTTTAATTTTTAATGAAAAAGAAAAATCTCTTTTACATTGGCTACACAATTTACGTCAGTTTATCAATTTTCCCTGCAAACAACTTTAAAGAAACACTTGCCAACAATTAAACATTACATCGAGTTACTGATTTTCTACTGAGCAGTACTAATTGGTAAGTGAAAGTAATATTAGACTGTCGAGATATTGCCGACTAGATGTGATGGCCTAGAACGAGCAGATGAAGACGCTAACTGTTTTTCATATGACAGCAATTTGGCGGGGGGGGGGGGGGGGGCACTCAATTCGAGTCACGTCAAGTTACTGAGAAAGAAACAGAAAAGAAGTTACTGAGTGACACTGAAGTTTTAGACTTTCCTCGTTTTTTCCCAGTTATGGCCTTCTATTGTATTAGTGCTCCCCTTTAAAATTTGTACATAATGAAAGAATTCCTATCTCGGAGCTCGGTTTTCGGGCATGCAGTCCATAGGTTTCCACCAGAGGTTTCTTACGTCGCCCACAAGTGCAGGCAGTGAAATGAAAAAGTCTTGCTGTTAGAGGATTCTACGTAGCATGTATGTAGTCTGCTGTAACTGTCTCTAATATCGTGCCAAAATCATGAATGTGCCAAAAATCGAAAATTAAGTTTGGCATCAAGGAGGTTAATACCCCCCCCCCCCTTAAGTGATGCCAAACTCAAATTTTGATTTTTGGCGCATTCATGGTTTTTGGCACGAAGGGGACGATATGTGAATCACAGAGGGATTGAAGAAACCAATCGATACAACCGGAAACCCCAACAATCGATGCATTCACACAATTACAAATCGCAGACCATACTCCACCATTCACCATAACATCCGGTTTTATCCAGGGACATCTAAGTTGGAAAAACCAAAACCATATTCAGATAATAATATGCGGTTTATTTAGTATAAATATCATATAAATTTTAAGAAAAAATCACATACAAATGACAACATGCACACAATACACAAAATCAACTAAGAATACGCTCAAAAGTTCAGTCGATTAAAAGAGTAAGGAAAAATCAAGATAATTTACAGTTAACTTTTCCTAGTCTTTCAATTTTGTGTACGAAAATCCAATTTAAACGACAAATATTGAGAAGAGTGGTGATGAGGAATGAACCAAAAGCCAAAAAATAAAATTGATCGGTAAAAGATGAGTTACAAACTCGTACGTTCATTTTGGCAAAATATATCACATAAATCGATGAAGTTTTCTAACAGACACTACGATACAAGATATTCAATATGTTACTAGTCAGCTGATAAGTGCAGCGAAAATGTGGAATTCAGTGTCGTTATTGCACCAAAACGAAATGTCTAAGGAAATGAAAGACGATGAAAAGTAAAGCACTGAAAATACTCGATTGATAATACATTGTATCAATTCAAATAAAGCAATTTGGAGCGAAATTTGAGCGCTTTCAACATCATTTCAATTGAAAAATATTACCTACTATTTGTATAGGTTACTTTTTGCCACTTAGGTATTGTCGAATGAAGAGTTCAATGAATAGTTTCGAGGTAGGTTAAAATAAAGGGAAACGATGGCACTAAAATAGTAAGAATGACCGTTGGATGTTGGTTGAATTTTCCAGTCAAATGACTACAGTATTGACGATTTTAAGAAATGACTACAGCCATCATTCATTCAGTTGTCTACTAGTTGAAATTGTGGATTACATATTTGAATGTTCCAAAGTTGAAACACGCTGAAATCGAAGACCTTTGGTTGAGTCTAATGGGAGATGTGTCACAGTGAAACAGTCACGAAATATGAGGTATGAGGTACAATAAATGAATTTTGATTGGATCAATGGGTTAACTTGGGGGTTATACAAAAATGTAGGAATGAACTGTTCATACACAATTGTTCCAACTCGTGTTTGATACCTACCACAAGAACCCTTGATACCTAACACTACTAATAAACCCTACGTGGTTACTGATATTGGAGGAATTCTTTACGAACCCAAATACACACTGGTAAGTCACTGTTTCATTTGACTGGGAATTTCAAAATGAAATACCAAAGGTTGACAAATCAGAGAGCTTTGAAATCACTTTAAACGCGATGCTCATGGAATGAGCAAACAGCTGTAGACTGATATATACAAAAATAAACATCAAGCTTTTTTTTTGGAGTACTTAAGTTAATTTGAATAAGTGAGACTAGTTCGAAATATGGAATAAACAATCGTCCTCAAGTCTATATTTCATAGATTAATTCTAATTCTGCAGTTTGGTTCCGCACAAAATCTACAGGTGATAATAAGGATCAAGTCTCAACAATCAAAATATTTATACAGTACCTGTAAATTGATTTTCATTGCTAAATACAACATTGATTACAGGAAATCAACGGAATCACTCAATAGGCACAACCTGACAATTTTAAATACGAAACAAAACTCTGCGAACGTACATTTTACAGATTTCAACAGTTGATTCGTGATACAAAAACCATAAGGCTTCAACAAGATCAATATTTCAAAACCTGATTTTGTGAGTACAATAATCTTCGGTGTCCAGGTATTGACACAAATCTAGCAAAGTATCGACAAATTTAATTACTGGTTTGTTGAGAATTAAGACGTTCGCTTCAGTTTTGTTCAGTGAAACCGAGCGGATCGAGACATTAGAAAGAAATGAACACTTTGGATTTCTCATAAAATACAGATCGACTGCTAAGAAACACTTGAGGAGTAGCTTGAAATCGAGGAAAATGTCGGATTGATTCTACGCAATACATAAACGGTTTATAAGTACTTGTTATATAATAAAAGGGCACAAGTTCGTATTCTACCAATTACGGGTTTATCAAAATTAGAGAGAAACCATTTTACATAAAATAGACACGATCTTTATTCTTTTGTTATCAAAGTTACTCACAAAACCGATGAGCACGGTGTCAAAGTAAAAGGTAACTCTTTCTTTTCCCGAAAAAATAAAGCTGATATACTGATAAGAAACAAACTACCTTTTCCCTACATGTTGAATATATTGGGTGCTAATGATGAAGGACGTTGAGCAAATACCATATCGATCATGCAGGGGAATGGATATTCTGGGCGATTAACAAAAGAAAAGTTGTTCAAATGAACTTCTCGTTATTAGAATCATGAGATGATAAATCGATTAATCTTAACTATCGATATTGTGGTATCTGTTTCATCACTACTGGATGAGAAATCGCAAAAATTTCTAATAAGTGGAAAATATTAGTATCATCATACACCATAAGCTATCGTTTGGATTTTAATAAATAATATTTATGACGTCGTTATAGCTAATAAGAGCTGTAAGAAATAGAACCTGATACGGTAAACGCACAGAGAAGGTATGCTAAGCCGAGTTTACTCGGTATACCTTATCTGTGGTAAAACTTGCGACCCAACGGAAAAAACCGTCTTTTGGTCTGCCAAGTTGGAATTGTCCATAGGAATCTCTAAAAACTGAAATCTCTACATCGAAAAATCTACCACGAATTGTGTCTACGTAGGTATTTGCTCAACGGATCAAATGAGATAAGAAATCATTCGGAAATAATGATCAGCGGTATTAAAACGGTTACAACCTTCCATTATAGTCTTTTTTTAATAGAAAAATACTTCAGCAGAGAGCCTGTTTCCATCAAGACACAAATCCCATTCTGGTTGTTATGACAAGGGGCTGCGTTATTTTGTGTACGGGATAAGGGATAATTTAATTCAACGCGTTCAAGTATTTTTTGTTTGTTTCTCGCCGTCGTAAAGTAGAAAAACGCTAATTACTATTACAATCACATCAAAAGGCCTTGGTGGTGTAATTTTCAAATTTTTGTTTGTGTGTGATGAAACGTTTCGAGGGAAAACGCATTTCAAAATAGCATTAAAGAGCCGACCGAACGAGGAATTGGTGGGGATAATGTCATCGCAATATGACGTCGAGTGAGTTTTCATCAAAATCACAAGTCGAAGGAATGAAAAGCACATTGTAGCACCAAAGGTGAGTCGAAATAGACGAGTAAGTTTTCATCGGTACATAAAATTACGTCTTGTAAATTAGGTAAGCATGAGGGAGGTTACTGTCTGATAACGAGGAGAGAGCTTACATAAGCCTTTTGTTCCACTGACTAATCATAAAACAAAAAGATTAAAATCAATAACGAATGAAGAAATAGTTGAAATTCTATTGTTGTTGCAAAAACTATTGTTATTTACGTACCAACTTCATAGAGTGAGTATATTTTTAAATAGTTTTAGACTTTGCCTACATAGTTTACTTAGAAATTCATACGGCTCCCGATAAGTATTAACAAGGTTTGGTCATGTACATCTGTTGGACATCGCTAGTTTAGAGGCATTTAAAGTGGAATTCCACCAGCACGACTCTACGACCGCTTCCTCACTAGAGACACACGTCGTTGTAGATGCAGTACATTTAGTGAATGGTCTGGTATAGTGAGATGGATCAGTTGAAAAATATGAAATCTCTAAGTATTATAGGATTTTACAATAAACTGTAAAGTAGAACTGCGTAAAATAGAAAATTGTCAGAAGTTATTTACGTTAAAATTGAATGATCTAACACGGAACAGTTTCGATAAATAAATGAAAGTAGAGGGAAATCGAAATTTCACCAAACTTCAAAATTCAAATAGTCATAATTACACAGAAGTAGCAGTAAAAATGAGTAATATCTAAGCCGTACCTTAAATAATGAAAATAAAATTAAAAGGGGAAAAAGCAACATGCAAAATGTTGATGCAACTACAATCAGAAATTTAAAAAGATGAGATCCTATACACAAGAAATTAATAAAGCAACGTGTTCTGTACTTGAAGCATAGAAAAAATTCAATGAAACCACTTAAGATCGTTAAACTTATAATATTATAATACTTTTTAGGGTACAGTTAATATTCAACAGATAAAGTACCAAAAGCATCAGAAAAAAACTTAAGTTCTAACAAAAAAAGTATATTTACACAATATGAACACTCGTAGATTTCATAGCAAACCAGCATGAACGTGACTAGATAGTTTACAAATTACAATATAATAAATTTGTAACAATATTGTCATATTTCCGTCATGAAAATTAAAAAAGTGAGTATTTAAATGAGTACCTAGTTGGTTCAAATTGAATGTTTCACATACATGTACCTACGTAGTGGATTATACCCAACTTAAGAGAAAAATAGGCTAGTCAAGAAAATTACATGTAAAACCGACATGTACTGTTTCGAATGGTGATAATGTTGATTTAGAAAATAAGAAACCAATTCTACAAGTAGCTATAAGAAATGGGGGAGTGTGCGTAACTACTTAAAGTACGTCGTCCTAACGAGTATATAAGTATATATTCGTAAATACGAAAAGATTTTTGTCTTTTCATGGATTTCTATGAGCCTGCGCAAATTTAAATTGCCACTCGTTCTCCTTTCAACGGGCAGAAGACGAATTAACATTGGTTCCCTGGTTAGTAGTTGAGGCGTTTTCGTTAGAGAATTAATTGGGATTTGGACTTTCATTTACAATTGAGTTTTTTTTGGAATCTGCAACAAATAGAGTTTCGAACCAGTAAGGAGTCCTTGTATAAATAAGAATGACACGAGAATGATTGCAACAACCAAAATAATCATTAGGCGACCCGACCAACGAGAATTGAGGGATATTATTGTTACCACCACACCAAAAGCGCCAATCTGCTTTTTGGTAATTACCTTTTTAGTGCGTCTACACATACCCAAAACATCCACTGGGTCCACTGCACATTTTTCAAAACATCCACTGGGATTTGCGTATGTACTCAGGTACGCCCAACTCAGTTGTACCCAAAAGTAGTGCCCTTAGATTTCTCAACACACAGGCAAATTTACCCTGTTTTTAAGCATGAGTTTTTAACCTACTGATTTAATTTTGTACCTGATTAATGAAAACTGTCACGTTTTATTTCTTAGTTTATTGCTCTACCGAATGATTGATGGAATTGAATAAATTCGTACGGATATTACAGTAACAATCACCCACCTGCGCTCCTATCGTTTATCATACTGGTTTTTTTCTCGATACTTCCTTTACGGTAGTATTTTTGTGAGGATTTTCGGATGTGGTTTATACGTAGTTTTAAAACAAGAGTAGAAAAAAAGTTGCCTTTAACCATCCATTGTGCACCGCATGGCCCAATCATGACACTTTTGAACTTCTGATCGTGTTCCACAACTGGATCGCCTTGGGTGAAACTGCAATTCGATATATCAATTGTTATAAATCATTGTGAGCATTTGTAAGTAGAATAAACGTTATTGATTTTAAAAACCTTCGTGAATTTGAACGTAGCGACAGCTCAGATTGGGAAGTACTTCCCGTTCAAAGGTTTACAGATTTGGCCCAAAACCGAAGTAATCCTCTAACCAAAACCGGGTTTTCTCTGGGTATAAATCGTTAGGTACTAACTTGGTTCATGGTAATCCCACTGGATAAATATTAAGCTAGGGTTCAAAGCTGCGAACTCGTTCATTCTTCCTGAAATGGAAACGCTTCATTTTAGTAATTCAAGTGAATACAGTATTCAACAAAACCTTCAAGTACTAAAAGTATTACTGTAATACTTTTAGTACTTAAAGGTCGTTGAAGTGAATTCAGGTAATAAAACAGGAATAGTGTGATGAAACGTACCCATTCAGCATCATCCACGCCTTCCATTTTGTCTTGTTCCAACTTCAAGTTGATTTCGACTCTGTTGCTGATTGATTTCTGGAGCTATAGTCATTAAGAAAAAATTAATTAGTTACATAATTAATGGAAGAGAGTAATAACTTCGTTATCGAAATAATGCTTGGAACGATAGCAGGTTGGCATGATTACATTCGCAGTGGATCTACAGAACAAGTGCGTTAAGGATTTCAGGTTTACACGGTTCGATTAAATGTACAGGGTGAGCCAAAACAATCAGTGCAGTTTGAAAGGGCGATTAAAAACAAGTCGCAACTTAGAAGAATGTGGGCTTCGTCCGAACTGAAAGTCGCCTTCATCATCAGTGCCTTCCTGACGTAATTGTTAGGATTTAAGTGATCAAAATCAAAATTCTTCGCCCCGGACTTCTTGCACTGATTGCTTTGGCTCACCCCGTATGAGAAATTGGTGATCGTAAATCTATCACAAATCCAACACATCAGATTATTGGGAAACCACTCGGATGAAAGTCAAAAATGTATTCGTTTCGATTGTACAACACGTACCTCTTCCCGTTTTTGCTTGAGAAGGGGATCCGCCGTCCAGGGCGGTAAACGAGCCGCAACGGGGGGAGTGGTTTTGGTAGCTTCTTTGGCGGAAGCTGAACACGAAACGGCTGGAGAACCTTGGGCTTCAGACACTGAAATCAATACAACTCGAATGTTAGGCTTGGATCTCGTTTTCGTGGAATATGCCTACTTGAAACAGTAGTCATAAGCCGCTTCTCTAAAAAATGTAATTTAACGACATTTTCAGCAATATTTGGCACCCAAAACTTCAAATGCGTTTTCTCAACATTTAGGATTTTTGACTTGTCACACTCCTATTCCTGAGGTGCGAAATAGTACCTATCAAATGCTGTTTGAGGGCTTTCATTTTGAATATTTGAATGGCCTAAAGTACAGTCTAAGCAGTGACTTGAGTTACACGTTTTCTAAGATTTCACACACAACTAGTTTTGCTCCTTTCTTCGGGGCATTTTCCCTAGTCCTTGATTTTTTGAATCCAACATGAACATCAGCATTGATTCCCTCACACAAAAAACGGGATGTATTAGGAAGTTCAGAATCCCTCTTTATAAATAAAATTTATATTGGCACACGACAGCCCAATTTAGTACAAAAATTATGAGTGTATAATTGTTTTGTTTGTACAGAAAGCAGTTTAAAGGCTTTAGAGATGTTAGTCTTTTCAATGTTTTACTGTTTTCTTGGGGTTGATTTACAAAGGGGCGCTATGTAAAAGAAAAAATCTGAAACTCGGAGATCCTTTAGGAAATTTCACGGTGATCACGAAAGTAGTGAGGAAGAAATGGTGGTTTCAGATATCTGCCTCCCTCTTGACGTCATACGCTCGTGCGTCATAGGCTCTGACGTACTACTTGTCCTCCTGCCGGCCGTCAGACGTCATACGCTCGTGCGTCATAGGCTCTGTCGTACTAGTTAGCCTCTTGCCGGCCGTCTGACGTCATACGCTCGTGCGTCATAGGCTCTGACACACTAATTGGGCTCCTGCCGGCCGTCTGACGTCATACGCTCGTGCGTCATAGGCTCTGACGTACTAGTTAGCCTCCTGCCAGCCGTCTGACGTCATACGCTCGTGCGTCATAGGCTCTGACGTACTATTTGGCCTCCTGCCAGCCGTCTGACGCTTGTGCGTCATAGGCTCTGACGTAGTGGCCCGCTGGTCGCTTGTGTTCTGACGTGATGTGAGGGAAAAGGTGAATCAAGGGAACAAATTTTTTCCGTTTCAGTTTATGAAAATGTCAAAAACTATGTAAAAACACAAACGGTGGGTACAGCTTTCCTACAAGTACGCAACCACGAGGGACATTTTATGTCTTTGCGCCCCCTCCCATCAGAAACTTATATGAAGCTTGCATTCGTGTTGACAATATAAATTATTGAGAATGATCACCTGTGTGTAAACAATTATTGAAACAATCACGCTCATACCGCAGCTTGTCGGCCACGCACTCCGCAGTGGTTAACGTAATATGGTTAGGTAAATCGAGAGCTATCCAACGAGTGGTGAACGATTTTTGTACGATAACTGGCGAAGATAAAGTTCCGTAGCAACGAATCGGTTGTAAGCGAAAATCATCAGAAATTTTCGTGACGATTTCGTGTGACGCTTTTCGTGTGACGCTTTTCGTGTGACGTTTTTCGAGTTATGTGCCAGAGTAAAGACATAAAATGTCAAAAAGGTAAAAAATATTTTTGAGTGAACATGTATTGATTTTAGCCAAATTTGGGGCTTGTTTTCAGTCGTTTTTCGACTTACTAAACATCGAAACACATTGACTTACGGCTGTCCATGTTTGAGGGTTTGAGGTTGATCCTTTTTTGTTGTTTGTTGGCGCCTGACAGCCACTCGCTGGCTGACATCGTCGGCTCCCACGTCACTTTGGTATCGGGGAAGAGATCGTCTTGGAACAAGTCACTCTGGAAAAAACGTTGACTCATAACTCGAGTGATGTCACACGTGATAAGAAGTATGAAGACATCAGATACCACAACGTCCGGTAGCAACAATAATGACATTTTAACTGGAGATTAATTGAAATTGCGTACTTTTATCCTGGGAACTGTGAACGACAAAGGTTCTATGGTGGTGTTGCTGAGTCTCAGAGCTTTAGCAAATTCGACGCTACTGACGTCACACGAGTTCTTCGGGAGGAAAGAGAGACCCTGGTGGAGGGAAGAGCACCTGTGGTGGCTGAGCGGGTTGAGGTACGGAGGCTCAGGACAGACTTCGAAAGCGTAAATCGTGGAGTCACCCTTGGCAAAGACAAATTGAAGTTGGTAATGTCAAAAGAAAGTCTCAAAACGTAAGAAAAAGCCCCTACAACCACCCAAGGCGTTGGTTGAATATGTATTTTTTCAACAGTTCGACGCAAAATTCAATAAAACGTACTCTGCCTGTGCAGAAAAGCGTGGAACTGTCTTCGTCGTAAAAAGGAATGAGGATTGCAGGAGAGACGTCCAAACCGACGGTGGTCAAAGGATTGCTCAGATCGTCACTTTTGAATACCATGATTTGCCTTTCAGAAACTCTGGAATAGGAAAAGTAATTATTGAGGTTATTTTAGCGAAACGTGAATGCGAATAAGTTTTGTTGGAAACAAATACCAGCTTCTGGCAGCTGCAGGAATTCAGTGTTACCTACTGAAATCAGCAACTAACTTCTGCTACCAAGTGCTTTTGGTAGAACGACTGCGGAAACCTATAGCCAAATTGGTATTCATAGCAACGGCTGCTAACTGCTGAAGTTAGCAGGTAAGAGTATTTAAGTTAAAAGAAACTGGATTTCAAACACTGCCAAATTTCTGAGATCAGCAGCCAAATATCGTACGCACGCAAAAGTCAACTGCAGAAATCGCCAAATTACGAAAAGATAACAGGCTAACAATCAACAAGTTAACTTACTTATCGAAACCCAAAGCTGCTATGAACTGTCCGTTGACAGCCCAGACGAGCCTAGCTCCTCTGGTACCTCCAGAGCCTTTGCCCTGGCGAATAGGATCTGATCCTGCTCTCGGTTCGTAGATGGCAATGGTCGAACCCCTCGTGGCGGTAGCTATGAACTTACCACATCCTGACCATGCTAGTGCCACAACCTTGAAAGTAAAATGAGAATCAGTTCAGAGCCGAAGAAACATCCAGTATAATTACAGATTATTGTAATGCAATGGAGCCACTGAGGAGATTGTTGAAATGAATTTGTATCTGTTTAAATGCCATCCAAGACTCACTTGGTCTTCAGCATTGAGGGATGCAGTTTGTTCCAATGTTGACAAGTCCCAGATCCTTATGGTCATATCGTACGAAGTGGTAGCCAAAATGTCAGATGCCAATGGATGAAATTTGAGGCAATAAATCTTCTCCATGTGTGCCTGGAGAACTGCTTCGGGCGTGTTGGTCGCTTCCGAGAGACCCGCTTCAGGCACCATCCACAACTTGACAGTACCTGGATAGCAGTGTACAATTGAGAAAACGCAGAATGGGGGGAAAAATATCTTGAGTACATTTCGAAGAAGAATTATTGGGTTCAGCAAAGTGCCAACTTACCATCATCACAGCCTACTGCCACGTGGCGGTTGTTGAATGGGTCCCAGGCAAAGTCCATGATTGTGTTGGCGTTGACGAGCGTTGGCGTTACGCCGTCCGGGAGTTTACCGGGTTTGCTTAGCTCGAAAATCGCCAATTTCCCACCGGGTCCCCCGAGAGGTACAGCCACTCGGTCGCTATTGCCTGCAAATCCGCCAAGAAATCTTTTATTCCTAACCGTCTGGTTTCAACTCGGTACAACCAGTAAAATTAAAGAGTTTTGAACTTACAATGAAAGCCGTCGCATTCTCCGGATATTTGACGACTGACGTTCCTCACGTTCTCAATGTGCAGGGACTTGTGGGCGGGAGTACCTTTGAGGTGGCGGTACTTTGATACCCTCCCTGGCAGAAAAAAAGACGCACGTTAACAATCGTATGCACATACACAAAACCTGTCAATAATGTTCCTCAAAACGCCAATACCCACAACAGTCGCAATGAGATAAATGTAGTCAGAAGGCGCCAATTCCTCCGACAGCCGTTGGGAACAGGCTCAAATAGGACTTCACAAACCGTACACTCTATTGCAGACCTCAACCAAATAAGAAAAAGGTGGATACGGCGTGTCACTTATGTTTTTTTTTTTTTTTTAAATATAAAAACGCATTTATTTAGATAGGTATTGCAATACAAATATGATGTTCCAAAGAGCTTGTTAGTATGAAAATGGACCTGTATTTCAACAATTTGATTCACGATCGGGTTGTGAGGCACAATCTTTGAGCCGTCATTGTGAACGAACGGCTGGTCGTACAGAGCTGCGGATGGTCTTAAAAAATTCTACGGAACAAACTCTATTTAAATATGAAATAAAAAACATACCGTTTTATATGAATTTTTCGAGATATGAGATTTTCAAAATTCGTTTTGAACCCCTTCCCCTTGACCCAGGGTTATGAAAAGTTTCGAGGACCATTGTGGGGTTGGTCGAAACCCATAAAAAAAATTTCGTAATTTTAACTCAACGCTAACTGGGCAAAGTGGCGCGGACGGCGTACGGCGGACGGACGGATTTTTTTTTATTCGATTTTCTGAATCTACGTATCTTGAAACGTAAACCAAAAAATTTTGAGGGGGGGTTAAAAAAATTTTTTCTTTGGGCGATTCCAATGGTTCATTATCGAAGATAATAAAACAAAATTACACAAATCAGGAAATGGTCCTCCCCCACTATAAGTCGTAGACTTGTGCTGTGGGGAGGGGTAATACATAAAGCAGAATTCAACTAATGATTTCGACTTTGTCATCAATTATCAATTTTGTAAGCTGTCCACCGAAACCTTTCTAAGAATTTCGTTGAAGTTGAAGAAAATATGGTACAGACAGACCCACTATGTTCAGGGAATCAACATACTCTTATAAAATTATACCATATTTAATATCAGAAATCACATTTTATCTCTGTACATGACAATCACTAGTATCTAAATAAAATAAGATTAAAGTGGTTTAAAATCAACATAATACTATTCTAGACAGCAAACAAATTTAACCAAAATTTAAAATATTCCAGGCACTTGAAATAAAATAATATTATGTGGATTGATTTTTGTAAGCACACTATTATGAAGCTAGTAATTTTCAAAAATGTTGAATGTTCTAGATCTGGGTCGGATTGTAGCATAAAGTAGAAAACCAAGACATTTTTTCTTGGAGGTTTGGTCGAAATTGGATGAATATGGGATTCTGCTCGGTTTCACTCCGGCAAGCCCTTATCAACCATTGGTTCCATACTCCCGATTACGAACTCATGAAATACAGCAAAACATGCCAGAACCAAAGCAGTGATTCAGGCTGGAGCTCAATGAAGATGAGTTCACAGATTTATGGGTAGTAGCAGAGCGAGAGGGCTGTTTGGTAGGTTCTGGAAAATGAGCGGGTTTCGCCTCAGAGAATCTGCTTGGTTTTACTCTGGTGTCTCCTTCGACCATCGGTTCCACACTATTCATGAGATACAGCAAAACTAGCCAGAACCAAAGCAGTGATAGTGATTGAAACGAACTCTTCGAAATAAAGTTATTTGAACAATCGAAGCAGCAATACTGAGCTTGAGATGGCGATGAACTGGCTGGAGGTCACTGATGAAGCTGAGCTATGAGGTTTAGCGGTAGTAGCAGGAGGAAGGGGCTGTTTAGTATGTACTGTAGGATGGCTGGGTTCCGACTGTTTGGTAGTTCCAGCGGGTTCCGTCTTTTTGGTAGTTCCTTCAGGTTCCGCCTTTTTGGTAGTTCCAGCCGGTTCCGGCTGTTTGGTAGTTCCTGCGGGTTCCGTCTTTTTGGTAGTTCCTTCAGGTTCCGCCTTTTTGGTAGTTCCTGAAGGTTCCGGCTTTTCAGTAGTTCCTGCAGGTTCCGTCTTTTTGGTAGTTCCAGCAGGTTCCGTCCTGTTGGTAGTTCCCGCAGGTTCCAGCTTTTTGGTAGTTCCTTCAGGTTCCGTCTTTGTGGTAGTTCCAGCAGGTGCTGGCTTTTCGGTAGTTACAGCAGGTTCCAGCTTTTTGGTAGTTCCTGCAGGTTCCGTCTTTTCGGTAGTTCCTGCAGGTTCCGGCTTTTTGGTAGGTTCAGTAGGAGAGTCATGAGGTTCAGGTTTAGTAGGGCTGACTAGCGCATGGCTGTTTCCATCCCGAACTCCGACCGATCCCACACTCCCAGCTAAGGGCTCTTGAGACACGGCAAAACTTACAGACACAACCAGAACCAAAGCTGCGCTAAAAACAAACTCTTGAAACTGCATATTTACAAACTCTCACCAACCGAGCGCACAAACAGACTGAATATTATCCCAAAGCATCACAGCATTTTTATAAACACCGGATGAATAATCACGTAGATATCTAATCGTCTCACTTTGTCGACATAAAAAGGAAAACATTTTTTCAAGGATTATTCACTCATGACAAATGAACCAAATATAACTTCTTCTGAATTATCTAAGGAGGAAATTTAAATGACACTACGAATTTCCCGCATCTGCCAAAGTTACAATAACGATCTGTTGAACAAAAGTGTGTTCTATTTTTCCGACTTACCGAATACAGTAGAAGTCCTTTTTGGTGCGTTGGCACCTACGTTTCCGGATGGTTTGGGTGGAGGTTTGCCCTGATCTTCTTCACGCACGTTATGCCCACTTTTTGAGGACTGTTGGAAATTGATTATTGATTACAACGCGTGTGGTTAATATAAAATTGGTAATCTTTTTCGGACTTTATGGTACGGGTTTTCGTTACCTTCAACGAGTCTCTACGTCTTAGAGGGGCGGGAGAGACGCTGGCAGGTTCTTGCATCGACATGGAGCGCTCGTACATTTTACGCCGCTCAGCGATGCTGGCGCGGACGCCTCCGCGCCCGAGATCGCCTCCGCCGTCGTCCAAGTCGTCAGGGGACGATGTATGGTTGGCGCTGTCCTCCTAAATAATTTCGACTTCCTTTAATATCGAGTACATCGGGTCATAAGGGAAACCTTTTGGTCATAAGGCTCATTCGACACCAAGTTAACGAAAAGGAACTGATACTTTGAAAATTTCGGTATAATTGGTTTTTCTGTCAAATACAGTTTGCTTGTTTTGAATAACAGTGGAAATAACGCATATTCATTCGTAATATCACTGAATAAGAATACGAGAAGAATGTGCTTTCGAGGGAGGTAGTTGTGACATAAACGGAGAAGCGAATTGAAGGATTGATGCAGATTAAGGGACGATTGCTGAACTTGAGGTTATTGATTCGTCGTAGACCAAATGGAAATAAGTTCGGGGTTTACAGAAAAATACGTTGCCGAGTCTCAGATTACACTAGCCAACAAAGAAAAATAAACCAAATGCGCTGTTTGGTGCAGATGAGAGATGATTGGTGTAGGGGGTTTTCAATGTGCTGAATCCAAATCTGAAATTCGTTTGTCGCTATCAGATCTAGTTTTTGAGATACCTCTACATGTACCTAATTTCTACCTACGTCAAGTGTTGAAAATAGCACTTAAAAAAATCCCTATTCATTTTTAACTTTCAACCACTCTTTCTGTGTTTTTTGTGGTGCAGAATCCGAATTTTTCGTGTACCTTGTCAACTTTGCCGATGTTTTCCATGGAATGGAAGAAGATAGCGAAAATCGGGTTTAAAATTCGGATTCTGCCTCAAAAAACATAGAGTGATTGAAAGCAAAACATGTAGATTTTCGAAGAGCTATTTTCAACACCTAAGCGTAGCTAGAAAATAGGTATATTGAGCTATATCTCAAAAACTAGACCTGATGGCGAAAAATGGGTTTCAGATTTGGATTCAGTACACTGAAAATCCCCAATACCAACCCTCATCTCATGTTTTTGGTTCGTGAAACAAATGATACCAACGTAATAACAGCAATTCCTGTACGTTTCCTTCGTTGAACTAATCTAGAACTAATTTTTAGCTCCGGACTGAGATGATCCTGGAATTACAAAAACTTAGTCTGGAACTCAGCAAGCAGTAACCCCCCCCCCCCCCCCTATTTACTTCTGTATGAAGTTGGACTAAAAATGGGTCCCAGATTTTGAAACATCTAATTCAGCAACCGCCTCTTAAATAAACCACCGTCATGCTTGGACTGAAATGCTTGACTGTATCAAGTTGCACATGCTAACGGGAAATTTCAGAAAATTCAACAGGTAAGAGAATAGTCCAATAAAACCCCTGCAGTAATTTGTAGAGTGATTAGTGATACGCAACAGTTGAATTAATAAAAACAGAATACTTGAGTTTGAAGACTTTTACAGGATCGAAGATAAATGAAATACCACCACTTTTGAATGACTTGGAGAAAGTAGAGTGGGAATAGTGGAGAAAATGGTCGAAAAACAACTGGAAAGTAGTTACCCGTTTGGGGCAGGAACCTGGTTCGTTGGGGGCTACCTTCCATCGCTGTATAACCTAATATTAACATCAAATAGGTTTATTAAATGGAGAACGCTGCCCTAATCATTACATGAGATCAGTTCTGTACTTATGTTCTTGGACAGTTCGTCATCGGCATAAGATGAGAAACGAACTCGGACGAGCCTTCATTCAATGATCGCTTTCATACATTTCTATTTGAGGTCAACCAGCATCTTAACTAACTACAAATAAAATCTCTGAACCTATTTTCAAAGGCTCGAAATAAATGTCATAACGGGTCCGGCACAAAAGACGGACGATTATAGCGTATCTTTGGCTTGCGTATTATGGAAGTGAAAGATGTCCTAAATCTAATCTGTTTTGAAAATCGTAGTAAACAATCCTGAAAAACGAGATTGAGTTTAATGATTCCACGGAGTGACTAACAAGAAGTGCAGCTAATAAGGAAACATTGAAATTAAATGAAAAATGGAAACATGTTGAACGGAAAACAAAACTAACTTCGTCGTTATTTTCATGGTCAGGTTGGGGCTCGGGGCTAGGGATCTTATCGTTTCCATTGACTCCGTTTGCGCCATTGGAATTGAGGTTGGCAGCGTTTGTGTTCACGAGGTCCGGAAGTGTTGCAGGCGTCGTGGCCGAAGGCTCATTGTCCAAAGTGAGTCCGCAGGTTCTGTCCAAGAGGTCGCCGCTCTCGTTAAATTTGGGAGGGGTGAAGGGTTTAGGGCCAAGTCTCGGCTGGAAGAATCGTTTCCCAAAAAGTGATATGACGAAATAATAAGAAAAAAACCAACAGGAACAAGGGTAGCTGAATAAAATAAAAATACACACTATCGAGCAAAAAGTGGTAAGGTATCGCTAAGTAGAGGGGAAATTGGGTATCTGGCACAGCGATCACCCTTCAAGACTTTTCATACTAACCTGCACAATAAACTCGTAATTTTAAGGGGAAAACCCCGCACAATTTTTCGTATATTGTATATTTTCCTATATTTTTCGTATATTGACAACCCTTCAATTTTTCGTATATTGTGAAAAAAAAAAAGAAAAAAAAGAGACGACTCCGAAATTCGATCTAATAACCTAATTGGTATTAATACAGAATCACTATATCACAAGTGATTCTGTCCGATGAGTGAGATATTTGATTGAACCGAGTAGACCCACTAGTTTGCTACGTAGCCCTTTTTCTTAAGCTGTAAATAAATTCGCATCTTAAACGTTCAATGGTTGGTATATTTATGTATTGGCTGAACAGAGAATGAGTTTAGGATGAGGAATTGTATAATGAGAAAAAGTATTGAAATCAAAATATCTCGGCAGGGCTAATATTTTCGTGTGATTCTATGTGATTAGAAAAAGTTTACAAGAGTGCGACCGCTGAATGCTTGACAATTGTCTGATGACATTTCCTACCAAGTTTGAAAACACCCATTTTAATCCACTGTTGATACGATCGTTTGTTGCAATCGGCGCTAACGTAGATGGACGGTCCACCATGAAACTACTAGTCTAGCTGTAGTTCCAGGGTTTCAAGGACAACAATCTTCACTAGTTCTGATCAAAGTGAGAGACTGTGACATGCTAAGCAAGCCCAGTAATTGTTTCCTTTTCTCACCAAACAGTTGCTATAGGTACTCTGTTTCAAACTGCTGTATTGAGGGGTGCTTGCCCTCAGATACCTACTATAGAAGGGGCTTGACCGGGGGTCGTTTACCGCAGCGTTGCCACTTCTGACGAAAGTGACAAGGGCTACTTCAGTGTCTCTTGATCAACCGCACAACAGTATGGGAACAGCCCCCCCCCCCCCCCCACATTACGGCCCGCTCGCCCCAATACAAAACAGTTTGAAACAGACTATATACAACAATTTCGGTATTTTTATATATACTGCAAAATTTACCCTCAAGACCCACTTTGGATTCCTCTTAAGTACCACTTTTGTCAAGTAGTCGGATAGCAGTCGAACAAACTTTTGCGAGGTACTTAAAACCATGATGAAGCTTGTGCATTCATTTCTTCCAACTACGTATCTCAAGAACTTAAGTCACAGAGCGAGCAACCAGACTAATTCGAACCCCAAGTGACATAATATGTCACTTGGGGTTCGAATTAGTCTGGTTGCTTCAATATAAGAACAATATCCTGGACGTTGAGACTTTTGATGGAAATAGTAATCAATTCAATACTTGAGTGTATTATAAGTAAATATACGAATACGAATTTTGATACTCCTGCTTCGTACCCTTTCAAGCAGTGCATGCTTCTAGCGCTATCACTCTAACGATACGTAACACGAATGGTTGAGCAAACATTGTAATACAAAACAACCGGGTACAAAGGTACTAATACAGTCAAGGTGGGAAGATGAACACTAGTCATCTTCCCATCAGAACCATTTCTAATACACTCCTTAAATCGAAAACGCAAGCAAAATGAAGGCGTACTAATTCAAAAATAACGGAAGTGGCCATAAATATTTAAATAGCCACGTCGCAGGGTGCGTGCTTCAGTGGTTCCACGATTGATAAACATTAAAAATCTTGTTGAAACACAACATAATCCAAGTGAGGTGTTCAAAAGCTGTGCTCCGATTGGGCTCCTGTGCGCCAAAATTGGTCTGTGACGAGGTCAACAAAAAATGTCAGGTGCAAAATTGAAAAGCGAGGTAAGGGCGTATAGCCCCATCTTTATGAGTGAAAAACTAGTATCCATTGTCATGGGGGTTATGTCCTTATCACCCTCAGTTATAAGCTTCACGATTTTCTGTGTCCTTTAGTGTTGATTCGTCCTCTTTTTAGTTGATTAAAACCCTCAAACTGTCGGAAATCTCTAAAGTCGACGTTTTTCAAATGCGAGACCTTTAAATTGTAATGTTAGGGATGCATTTAAACCTTTGAAATTCCACGAGGAAATACCATAAATTTATTCGATGAACCCACAACAATCTACAATAATAATATCCCCACTCCATGTTTCTGGTTTCTGGCTGTGTATACAACATTGTAATCATCACATTTACTTGACTACACTGTGATATTTCAGCCCCAAATAAATGGTGGGGGAAAATTTAAACCTTTATCCATGCACAATAAGATTTAAATACCATAGGTAGCAAACGGGGTCATGCATACCACGTGTTAAGGGTATCCAAAAAACAGCAAGCAAAAAAAAAAAACTGACGTCACAAGTGCTCACTGCCAAGGGCTAAATTGGTTGTCAAACCTTGTAACCACCGGAGATATTTATAGAGCAAATGAAGCCTGGTTGTTGAGGCGGAGCGGTCGTGGGAGGTTGCACAGGGTTAGTTCTTGGCCTCGCCACGGGCTTAGGGGCGTTCTCGTCGCTACCTTCAGAGAGGGAACCAGTGCGAGAGACTCGAGGCAGAGGCTTGGGCGGAGTAGGCCCTTCGTTCCCGTTCTGAATTTTCATCTCTTCATCCTTTTTTATTTCAGCGGAATTCCTTTTGTTTTTGAGCTCATTCGCCTCGTTGTTGTCTTTCTCAAACATGCTCCTCGTATTGGAAATGTTGCTCCGGAACGGTTGTTTAGGCTGTTCCGCGGGCTTGGGAACGCTTACTTTCCCTGAGCTTTTTGAGGCGAGTTCCTCCATTTCTTTGCGGACGTCGCCAATCGCGCCTCGGTGCACTTGCTTCACCATAAAAACAACGAGGGAGGGGGTAATCACAAATAAGGGTATGGAGCACACATGAGCCCTTTTGAATGCCCGACACATGAAATTTCAATAATATTGAATATGATATATTCAACATATTGTGTACATGGAGAGTTCCCAGTAGGCACAGTTGGTTAGATACGGCAACTAGGGAGAGCATTACCCAGCACTAACTATATCTGACCAGAATTGGCTGTATCTTGAAGAAACGCCATTCCATATCATTTCATTATCTTCCACATTAGACAATTACAGTTCATTTCTTTGTAATAATATTTTTTATTTATGCATAAGAGAAGAGCCCCCTCGCAAATCAAACAAAACTTCGGTGTATTACGGGTTGAACAGGATCGATATGAGTCAACATTGGTCATGTCCTATTATAGTAGACTGTATGTGTACGTGCTGCCCAATACCTACGTCAAATATTCCTATGTGAGAGGTCGACGTATCCACACAACCGTATCTACTGGGAAAATCTATTAACCCACTGATCCCAGACTGAGTCTGGAGTCTCCCTATTTTTGCTCTAGAGGGGAGGGGATAGCATAACATCACAGGGTATTTCTGGACTCTGGATCAGTAGGAAGTGAGAGGTGACAGAAAGAAGTTATTTCATCATTGAATTCGGGTTTGACATCGGAATTTCAATGAGATCAGTGGGTTGAAAAATCATTCCAAAGAGCTCACTCAAATAATGCTAGCATGAAACATCAAACACCGATTCGAATGTTATTGGATTAACACTGAAATTATTGGTTATTTGAATGATCTTTACATACTAGTTGCTCACCTTCACTTGTTTATCGGCAGGGTTCAAACTGATTTTTGGCACCGGAAGATCGGATCCTTGGGCCCATTGAGTGGGATTCACCTTGCTTTCACTGCCCGCAGTGTTGGGGAAGAGTTCAGAGTGGAAATCTCTGTAAGACTAGAACGAAAATTTAAACAAATCCGTAAGTAACTCTCATATTGAGACACAATGTCATGTCTCAGACACATAGAAGTTTTTTGTTCAATAGCAGGTTCCATCGCAGACAGTCGAAGTATGAGCCATCCTATCAACGTCTTCTCTATGCAGAAGGTAGATTTCATACAATTATGCACATAATAAGGTTATTCCGTTATTTCTGCTAGACCTGAATTGGTATGATTGCAGTTTATTCAGGTTTTTTGTCTTTTGTTGGCATAGTTTGAGTCACATTTCGAGTCATGATTTACAATATTTCTAATTTACTTCCAAATCTCGTTAAACTTCCTAAATTGACTTGTCACTAAGATTTTTCATGTGCCGTAAGGCTTCACTCACTTTTCTTGGCACTTGGTACATGATTGGGATTACAGTGCTAGAAGTCAACTGTAGCACACGATTAACTTCGGCTTGCATCACATTCAAAGCCCGTTTAGGAACCAGACAGGCGCCTTTAGTCTGCTCTCCGGTGTGCCTGATGCCTTCGACCAAAAACGGCTCTCTGGAAACGGTAATAAATTACGTTACAAGTCATTATAATCAACCAAGTACAACAGAATCGGAATATAGTAAAGAACTACGAACGTACCTCTCTGTGACTTCGAGGTAGTTGATAGTGGTATCTCCTTTACCAGCAAGGAACAGCATACAAGTATCGGGGTCGTACAGTGGGATTAAGATCCTGCAAATGTACGAAATCTTAAAAACTATCAACATAATTTAAATCCTTACGATATAATTGATTGACACATTTGAAACTATAAAATTTGAATACAATGAAATCAACTATTACCCCGTGGAACTGTCGAGTACCAAACTTTTTTCTGGAGTCTTAAACTTCCTCAGGTCCCTTATGTAGACTTCACGCTGTCTGGCCTAAACACCAAAATTTGAACACTTGAAATATCAATAGATTCTATTGGCACTACAATTGTACAAAAGGATTGACACACTAGATCTGGTTTTTGGAAACAAGTACTTATCTTATGATGACAGATTGACGTATCTACCTTTATTTGTGTTCAGTGTTAATAATTCAAACAAACTTTTCGACTATAATTTTTCATAGAACCCAAGTGCGTATACAGTTCAATTGATTACACAATTTAATTAAGTATAGAATAGAGTGAAAAACACTGTGTACGAATAGTAAATGAATACGAGACACTCACAGCATCAAAACCAGTGGTGAGAATGCGATTGGTGACTCCAAGCCAAACGACTCGCGAGTCCTTGATGCTCTGGTGACTGTCAGTCGAGAGAGCGACTTTGTCGGCACGAGGGTCGATGATGGCAACGGTTTTCTCCTTCGTGTGGATCGCCACGTTGGTGCCATCCCCTTTCCACGAGACGCTTTGAATAAGACCATATTCTCCGTTCATACCTGCAGAATCAATTGCACATTGTAAAAACGCTGCTTCTTGGATAATGGTTTATTACCTTCTGTACAGATCCCATATTATGATGTTCCAAACAGCTCCTTCGTATGAACATTGACCTGTATTTCAACCGTTTGATTCACGATCGTGTTGACAGGTTCAACCTTTGAGCCCTCATTGTGAACGAACAGTTGGTCGTACGAAGATGCGTACATTATTTAATGTAATGTTATGGTATCAGAATGAAAAGGTGAAAGGAATCATCAAACGATGGAGCATACCAAAACACACAGAGCTCTGCACCTCGTAAATTAGCGGTTTTAATTACTCCGTAATTTTGCATAAAGGCCGCCTCTTCTCAGCTATTCATCAATGTACCTGAACTATTGGCCATATTTTTCGAATTTGTGGTAATAAGTCTGCCAGGTTTTAAAACATCGAAAACTCTCAACTGAAGCCTGAATCTTAAGGATTCCTTTTTGAGGGCATTTGGACGAATAAAACGGAGGATTCCTACAGCCAAAAGATCGGGGCTCTGAATATATTATATTTCACCAGCTACTTACTGTAGAGCTCGTTTTCGGCAGTGACGTCCCACAACGTCAAAGTGGAGAACGAAGCTGTAGTCAGTAAGCAGTCGACGGTCGGGTGCCACTTGACGCACTCAACCCTCCGCTGACGGTGGGAGAAAGTCATTTCTGGGTTGCACATGCTCTCTTCCAAACCTTTCTCGGGTATTGTCCACACCTTGACCTGAAAACATTCGGGTATGAGAGGTACGTCTTGCCGATGTTGGTTAACACGAGAGATTGAGTAATCCATGAGTTGTATGGGTGGCTAGTTTACACCCTCCGACATTACTGTGGTATTTGGACCCTTGAATTCACGTACTACATACAACAGTAATGCTCTAGTTCTTCCCACTTGTTCTGTCCGACTGATTTTTGTTGTAGGCTTAGACCCACTTACAACCCTGAAATTTGGTGCTCTACTCCACACGTGACACCCCCACCCTACAGATTTCTGTATAATTCCTCTTACCATGCAGTCTTGAGAGCCTGTAGCAAGAAGACCGTCGTGAAAGTTGGAGAAGTCCATGTCAGTGACGGTGTCAGTATGAGCGTGCAGGAGAGGCATCGTCTTGCTTTTACGACCACAGTCATCAATGGGGAGAACAGCTAAGCTCGATCCTAGAATAACGCGAAAAGAAGGAAGAGAACATAATAAATCGATACGTTTAGACACCAAAAGTGAAAGGTCGAATTAAAGTAGTTGATACAAGCGAAAGGAAAAAACAGATTGTGATTGGTTCTTGAAGTGAAGGGGAGGGGAGGGGCTACAAAGTGAAAGGTCTAATTGGTTGCCGTCTGTGTTCTAAAATGTGGAGGGGGTGAATGTGGTGATTCTATTCTGTTAATGATTATTAACTGATAATCATTAATGATAATCACAACCGACATGTTCCGACGCACTCATTCGTTACTTTTATAAACTCTTTTACTTGGATGTATTTTGCCGAATAAATTTTTGTAAGTACTGTTATTTCTTTAATAAATGCTTTAAAAAAAATTACATTTCTACGAGTCAGCCGAACAAAAAGATGATACAGTTTTTATGATTGCCAAATAAACAAGGAACTAGTCAACAATGTATGTCTCGTAAGTTATAAATCATGTTATGACTATTGTGATGTACCTACCGTGTTGTATTTTCACAAATAAAAACTATCTATCTATCAAAAAAAAAAAGAACTTCGTTGCATTTCATCTGATTTTGGTGATCCTTGAGTTTATTATTTTAGAAAATTTTCTCGTCATCAATACCTCTGTAGCTATACGGGAAGCCGTACTAAGCTCATATTTATAAATAGGCTTTGCCACAATGTGAAAGAAAAATAGGAGAGAATGAAGTTCCCTTGAACCTTACGAGAAATGTCACGCTGTGAACGTTGTGTGGTGAACTGAATTGCAACTTACCATTGTGGTCGACGTTGAATGCCATGAAGGCGGCAGAAGCGGAAATGTTGTTTCCGTAAGTTTGGTACGAGCCGACGCAGATGTCGCGGACGCAAGCCTCCGGTTTTGGCACGATCGGGGCCGCATTCTTGAATTTGGACGCTTTGAACCTCCAAGCCATTTTGTACGGAGCGGTGTACTGTAAATCATAATCGCAGTCTAATAACAATCAATATCGTACGCTGAAGAGATTAAGCAACTAGTGTTTTGTTTTTGTTGTTTCAAGGAGCTGTTTAGGGTAAAACGATGTTGGGATCCACTAAACAGAAATATTATTCAACTAAGGCGAATCATCACTTTATTCAACCGTCATGAGGCCAATGACTGATGGAAAATCAGGTAAATGTTTTTGCAGTCACAGTTATTTTCCATAACGATGTGGCTCCCTCCGCCCACCCCATTAGCAATATCGTGAAGGCTCATAACGAATTTTGTCTTGAAGCCCATCGAGGACTTCCTACTGTGCCATGTATTGCGGACTGAAATAATTACACAAATCAAACTACTGTAAAAATTGAATTTCGTCATAAAACTTGGATATTTATCCAATATACTCTATTATAAAATATGAACACTCATTTACAATGTACCAGGGAAACCCTGTTATAACAGTCCTACATCAGAAAGGATTATCAACGCGTTTCCGTAAAGATTGCATACACGTCGAAGGTATTGGCGCCACTAGAGGATAATTTATGCTAATCTAATCAATTAATGAAAGCCGAATTAGAAATGCACATGATGAGCTTCAAGACCACCGCACCGTGAACAATTACAACTAGAGCAGGTCAATTTAAGAGCGGATCGGTCACAATTATATGATTACTTATCAACAATTACCTATAATTATGAGCAAAGAGAAATCGAAAGATGAAGGAACGTCGCGGTAGTTTTCCACTTCTCTGGAGTGGAAAACCGTCGAAATTGTTCGTTACGTGTCAAATTTTGCAAAGTTTTTTGTCTATGTTCAGCATATTTCAATGCATCTAGCCAAGTTAAAAGTTGAAGAGTCATTCAACCACCTCACCGCAGCAAATGAGACACTTTGGGAGCGAATGAACACCAAGTGGCCCCGACCACAAGTGCTATTCACTGACGGCTCAACGTCATCAGAAGGAGTCGAAGCGGCATTGTGGAATGCAACGAATAAGATGGGAAGGATATATACCTATGTAAGCTCTCGCCGAATGCAAGCTTGTTTACAGCGGAGGTTATGGCCATTAAGATGGGCTGTCAGAACGTGCTGGATAGTACCACACGAACCACGGAATCCGAACTGGAAATTTGGAATTCTGGGAGATTCCCGTAAAACTTCGTTAATTCAAGGTTTGAAAGTCTTCCCATGAACAGATAACAAGCTAATGGGCCTACACGGTGCAGGATGATGTTGTGGCTTCCCTAAATCGATAACTGCATGTCTCCACACTTCCAGGTACCTAGTAGCAGAGCCTGAGCAGGGAACTGTACAGTGTACAAGCTCAAGAAGGTTTTACCTTTTCGGGGAATACATTCGATCATTCCTACCGTGATCAAGTCGTACCCTGGAGCTTTCTTATTTTTCATATACTTCAGGGCCAATTACATTTCCTCAGAGCTTATCGTGGTCGGAAAAGGCATACAAATTTTGTAGTGGCACATCCAGCTGTTTTTGAACATGGGATTCAAACTCCTTTTCACCATCGATAGTTAGTCAATCGATTCGAGCAAGTTAGTCATAGCCAACAGTAACTATGATCTAATTTGTGACGCACTGAATTTAATTTATTAATTGGTTTTCTTCATTGTAGCTAATTCGAATTCAAATTGATGAGATGAGGATTCTGGCGTTGAGTTTTCTTGTATCGAAAATTACTAGGATATTATCACATTTTCAACTCAGAATTCACAAGAATATCTTCAGTTGAAATGTAATTTTTGATAATCCATGTAAGTACTTAATTCACTCCAGTTCATGAAAAGGGTCACAAATGCAAGAATCAGAGCTGGGAAAACAAGACATCCAATGCCTACTTTAAAAGGTTTTAGGTGCTACATAACTAGACGTAAATTTTGTGGTGGCATGAATATAAAATATTACATTACTTATATGTCACCACTAGGACCGAAAATTAATTTCAAGATAGAGATGCACGATAATTAATGAATTTCCGGTGCATCCAAATCTTTGTGCGAAATTGCACTCAAGCAATTAATTGGTCGTGAAATTTGTTGATGAACGGACAACTTACAAAACAACATTCCTCGAATTAAGTAGTTACGTGAAACTTGATGTCGAAACGCTACAAACGAGTCGGCCTGGCCATAAGTCAATCCCATGATGTCATCACCGGGAAATAGGTGAAAATCACGATTCTCTCGTCATTTTTAAGGAATATAATTTACCGTTATCGACTCGATAAAGTTGAACAGAGCGATTATTCGAAATATTGACGAAATTGGCGGTTCAAAACCGTCGGATTTACGTTGAAACGAGCAAAACATGACGTACCCACCCTTCAACGCTGCTGCAGGCGACTCTTCACTTCCTTCCGTCGAAATATCGGATGAATAAAATCGGTCGTACTCCAGGAGAGCTCGCGTTCCACACTTATGAAGATCGTTGGGATGATACTCGGTAATTCGAAAAGTTGAAAATCTACCAAAACATAGCTTGGTATCGATCCGTGAGGAATAAAACGAAATTTTTTTTATCACCAACAAACAACCGAAGTGACAGCCGGCGGCAAGATGGCGACTGATTTCTCACCCCCCACCTACCAAGCTTACCAACTTCAAAGAGAGAACTCCTAAAATTCTGTAGATAACGCTACTAGTTCGTCAAATTTTTTTGTGGAGCGGCGAAGAACAAAAGAAAAACATACCTTCACGTGCTACTTTTATAGCCTTCACGTAATAATTTTATAACCTTCTTCAACCTCAAATCAACTCCAATTCAATAACCTTCTTACAACATCCAAGAAAGGAGACAACCAAAATTGGAGTATCGATCCTTAGCGTGAAGCGTGAATGATTAACCTTACAAACATATAACACTATCAACCTTCTTAGTTTGTAAGCAATATTAGACACGTGATTATAAAGCAGTGTTGTCAGATGTAGGGATTTTTCCCTACACGTAGGGAATTTTGGGGGTGCATTGAGCGTAGGGAATCCCTACGCTGAACGTAGGGATTTTCGGTCAAGCTAGGTTACGTGATTCAAACACTGGCAAAATTCTGATAAATTGAATAAATATACGATTTTAGTACATTTATTCGTGATCGGAAAACCACTTGTGGTATGAAGGATATGAAGGAGAAAGGTATCAATTGGTACAACCTCCCCATCACACCAAATATGATGAAGTTGCTTGCGTCACAGAGCTTATACGCATCTAATAAAAGCGAGCAATCCCTCGATAGTGACGAAGACGATTTGTTTGGTTTTTGATGGTCTCTTTGATGAATAGTTTTTGATTTATTTTTGATAACCTCTTGAGATTAATCTAAGATTTTACTGCTCTTCTTTCTATTTTCAATCCCAAATTTTTCTGTTACTTGTTTTACTATTACTGTTTTACCATTTTAATTATATTTTCTCCACGTAGTCATTCCTGGTCGTCGACATTAAGATTTTTTTAAATAGGTATTCTAAGGCTAATGTAACCAATGCTACCATTCTTGAGCCTTAGTAATAAGCCTTATTATATTTATATTTATCTCAGTGATATTTCTCAAGTACCTAACAATTCTTGTCCTGAAAAAAAATGACTGGACCTAATCTAACTATTATTGAGACAGCAATAAAAATTACATTGTGCAACTCAGTGGTTCAATGGTTATTTCAATCCTCAAACCAAACCAGCAGCAGTGAATGCAGTGATATTGTCGTTTTGTAGATGACTAGGAGGGAAGTGATCTTCTTTTGTTCTTTTACATTTTCAGCAATCGAAATTTTACGCGTAGGGAATTTTTTAACATGGTAGGGAATTTGTAGGGAAAAGTAGGGATTTTTGAAACGGTCCGTGGGGAATTTCGAGGCAAGTTATCTGGCAACACTGTTATAAAGTAGTCGGTTAATTGTGTTTCTTGTGTGGTTACAGAATTTACTACCGCGGCTAAGATAAGAATCAGGATAATCTTTAAATTACAATGGGGGTAAGTTGAACGTGATCTGCATGTACCTGTACAATTGTACTTAGTAAGATTTCTACCAGAAAAATGGTTCAAACGAGTTAATTATGACGTATTTCAGTGATCAGGAACCCACTGATCTCCTTGACGGCACCTGGGAGAGTATTTTAACCTATCTATTCGTACGGTTTCTGTTGGATGATATTTTTATACTCACCGTTGTTTCACAGAAAACTAAAGCCAGCAGGGTCAAAAAGACCAACAAACAGATGACCAAAATGAGGAGGCAGGGTAAGTTGAAACACAAGAGAAACAAGAAGTTGGTCGTCAAACAGCAACCCCCGCGGCCTGTCGTTGAAGAGGACGAATCCGAAGAGGAGAGTGATCATGGTCAAGAATTGCTGAGTAGAATTGATAAAGAAGATCTCGATTTCTTGAAACAAGCTGTTATCGACGGGAGTTACTCAATGTTCAGAGACAGATCTTTCAAAAGGTTTGGAAGCTGTCATTCACTCGACTAGCTGCACTGTCAGGGATCGAATATTAGTTTTAATAGGAGTTTACCGTTACAGGGATCGAAAACTTCTCAAACAGCAAATGGAGGCTGATGAAGAGAAGCTGGAGAATGATTATGAAGATGTTGATGAGGGAGCTCCAAGGAAGAAAACGCGAATGCTGCTTCCCATCAAAACCAAAACAGGACTTATCCAGAGATCGATTGAAGAAGAAGGTAGACAATGTCATACTTGTTGAGAATAATTTTGCCTAATTGTAATGAGCAAGACAGATCAATATCAGATTCTGTTACGGCGATCATTATCATTTGATAGTAGGTACTTGTACGGTAATTTCAAATCGGCTGTGTGATTGTTGAATTTCATCTGGAAATTTTCCTATATCTAATTAAACGTAAATTAATTTAAAACGTAACATCAATTTTGACAGTTAAAAGCGACGAGAGTGAAGTGGAGGTCAAAACCAGGAAAAAGAAGAAAACTGAAGCAGAACCAGAGGAAGCTGAAGGAGAAGAATCGTCATCAGATGACGACTACGAAGTTGAGAAAGTCGAAGGGGATTTGTCCAGGCCAGTGAGCATGGCAGAGATGCTTGCTCTTCGTGAGCAAAATATCAATCAGTAAGTTGTAGATTATAATATTGTTTATTGATTGAAATTTACTTCTTCTTATTGGTTTTGAATCGGACAAAAAGGAATTGAGACCGAATTGACACACTAAGGTGCGGTTTTCGAGCTAGGGATCTATAGGTTCTGGACTTACAGAGTCAAGTACTCAAATAAGCTCTCGAATCTAAATCGTCTTTCTGAGTCAGGGATTTATCTGCGAAACTCGACGATCTATAAGTCCTCGACCTATAGACCTATTTGAGTCTAGAATAAATATCGATAAATAGCAATAAATTTCGAGAGAATCGTACGGTTTTTTGGGTTCTAATGTTGGCACTGGGTGACCACCCGGGCTGTCAGGGCTGAACAGGGCCGTCTAGTCAAGTTCTTGACTTCGTTAAGGCCCTGACTCGGAAAGTCATTTTAAAGACTCCTGAGTCTAAAACTGGTTGAAGTCTAGAACTTCGTTAATCCCGAGCTTGGAAACCGCACCTTAGTGTATTGAAATCCTCTATTAGGCGTTTCCTAGTCCACTGCTATTCTTAATGCCCTTAATATTGAAAATGTGAGTTGTTATCATTCATATGGAGGATTTCGTCTTTGTGGCCATGGGCTCAGATGTTGGCAAAATCGAGGATAGTTTAGGGATAAAGTTGGGCGAATGGTTTATTGCGGGTATGATGAAGATGTCACGTTCAAATCTTCGTCCTATTTACAATATGTACAAAGTTGCAGCGCCATATCTTCTACAATACGTGGTGAAGCCACACAATCCGTCTTAAGCGATGTCGGACATGATCATGATTATGTTTTATAATATAGGTATTTGACGTTTTGAGTTTAGGAGGGTGACAAAGCCGGATCAGGTCTTCATTCATTTTTACTTCGTTCCAGGTACAAATACAAAATCGGACTTCTCTCCAGCAGTCTCCTTGAAGATCCACACAACAAAGTTAGTACTTTTCCTACTGCCACAAGTGTAATGATTCTAATTCACTTGTTTTCAAAGATTGATAGAAAGGACAATAAGGTGTGCGCATGGGTCGGAAATTCGCCTTTTTGACCCCAAATTCGATTTTAGTGCCAGACAAAAGGTAGGTACTCCTAAAAGCGTCAGACTATCAAATTGCCGAATAATTTCATCGTCATCATTCCTCATTTACCCGCGAATTTAGAAACTGTCTTTTATGTTTATTTTCTATAAATTCAGGAGAGGGTAATTTTTGCCGGTTTTGAAGCGTCTTCTTGCGAACAAAAATCCCCATTTATTGGTTTCCTAAGCGTTAGAGGGCTGTTTGAATTGTAGGGATCTAAAATATTGCAGTCTTTATACCTTTAAAAATAGACCTTTACCTTTCGCCATATTGCTCATGTTTCGATTCAGCCTCCTCAATTGTGAACATAATGTTTCTCTCCTGTCGGAGATTGGAAATCATCGTGGCCAGTTTTCCTTTGTCCCTTGCATCTCAGAACAGTTCCTGCGAATTGCAGTGGTTCCATTCTGTGATATTGTCCATCCAAGTTGTCCTTGTCCCTCTCCCTCTCTTACCTGCTATTTTCCCTTCTAAAATAAGCTGTGTACTTCACTCCTCTGATAATATGTCCAAAATATTGCATCTTTTGTGTCTTTATTGTTTCAATAATTTCAGTGTTTTCCCTATTCTTTTCACAACTTCTCAGTCCTAGGGATTTTCAGCATTCTACGATAGCACCACATATCGAGTGGTTGGAGCTTACGCATCTCTCCTTTGCTTAAAATTCAAACCTCCATACCATACAAAAGTGTTTAAAAAAAAAGTTTATTGTGTGTTTAGGTCATGAACATTGCGAGATTATTGGAAATTTTCGATGAGTGGTCGCCCGAGCTGCAAGTAACTTTGAAAAAACTAGTGACCGTTTCTCTCTTAGAAGTCTTCAAAGATATTCTGCCAGCGTATCAAATCAAACATCAAGACGAGCCCAACGTGAAACGTAGGTATTGAGAAATGTCCTACAAAAAATGAAAATTGTTTATGCTATGGTTTGTTGTGTTCATCCTTCTTTTCGATATTCCAGTTAGAAAGGATACACGGGATCTACAGAATTTCGAGAAAAGTTTGCTCAAAGGTTACAGAGGTTATTTGACGAGAATGGAAAAACTGGCGAGCAGGCTGTACAAGAAGAAAGGCGATACTCGGCCCCGAACTGCGGTACGGATGGATTTCAATTCTCTAATATCAACTCAGGAATGATGTCCGCGATTTAACCCTTTAGTACAAATATTTTAGTTGATCTTGTGGGATTTGTTTAGAAAGACGTAACGCTGGGGGAGCTTGCCGTCAAATCCTTTTGCGATCTTCTCACGGCTCACCCGTACTTCAACTACAGCAACAACATCGTCCGCCTTGTCGTCCCGTATTTGGACAATCCGAACCCGAACGTCCGATCTCTCGTCTCCGAATGTTTCAAACACATTTTCACTCACGACAAGAAAGGAGAAATCATTCTGCAGGTCGGTATTTTGTTACATTGGTTCATATAAAATTTGAACGCATCTTAAGCGTGAAGTAGTCGTTTTAGGTCTTCAGAAGGTCGATTTCATCCTAAATGAACCCCTCAATTCGATTCAATTCAACATTTGTCGAGTTTTTGAGACGTTTTCTAGTCGAATTTTGGAAGTTCCGATGTGTCAATCCAACTCAATTTTCTTCCTTAGTTAGAATCGATTATAACAATTTTTCGACGTTTTTGAATCGTTTTAGGTCTCCAGAAGGTCGATTTCATCCTAAACGAACCCCTCAACTCGATTCAATTCAACACTGAGTCGTTTTCATCGAGTTTTTGAGACGTTTTAGGTCTTCAAAAGGTCGATTTCATCCTAAATGAACCCCTCAACGCGATTCAATTAAACCTTTTTCGAGTTTTGAGACTTTTTCGGTCTTCAAAAGGTCGATTTCATCCTAAAAGAACCCATCAATTCGATTCAATTCAACTCGAGTCGAATTTTAGGAAGGATATGCCAATTTTCAAGACGATTCCCAAATTCTGAGGGGTTACTCAATACTTATGCATAGTTCGAACATGGACGTAACCTTATGTTGACTCAGCAATAGTGGCCAAATTACGACTCCACAGTAACAAATCCACCAATGACTTGTTACAGATCGTGAGAAAAATCAATGAGCTTGTCAAAACGAAAAAACATGCCGTGCGCCCCGACGTTGTTGCTGTTTTGTCCCACCTCAAGATAAAAGATGTGAATCTCGACCAGATGAAGGAGGCAGAGATAAAAGAGAAAAAACTCCAAGACAAGAAAAGCAGAGTCATCAATTTGTCAAAGAAAGAGAAAAAGGTATCCTAACCATCACCTTACTATTAATAATTAATAGTACTGGATTATAATGTATTATTCACCATAATAGTAGCATCTTTTACATCTAGATTTCAAAGTAAATTTTGATTTTGTAGAGACAAAAGAGGATCGCCGAAGTCGAGAAAGAGCTACTTGAAACGAAAGCCGAAGAAAACAAACAAACACGCCAAACGCTACTCACTGAAACGACCAAAATGGTGTTCACAGTTTATTTCAGAATCCTCAAAAGCGCTCCTACTTCGGGTCTTCTGAGCGAAACGTTACAAGGCCTCGCTAAGTGCGTTTTCAACTATTTTTGTTCCTGTTTGATAGTTTTAGAGTTAAGTTACAGAAGTTACTGTTACAAAGGTTTGAGGGGTCCCACGACCAACATTTTGTTCTTTTACGTCTTGCAGGTTCGCCCATTGTGTAAATTTGGAATTCTACCACGATCTGGTGATCGTCCTGAATCGACTGATGGCGGATGGGGAATTGAAAGTGAAAGAACAGCTGAACTGTGTTCTTACAGTCTTCAAGATCCTGTCAGGTCAAGGGGAAATCCTTAACATTGATCCCAATAAATTCTACGCCCATCTTTATGCTAATATGGTCAACGTTACTATTGGTGAGTTTGATTTTATTGGTATTTCTCCAAGCTTCCTTCTACGGAGATAAACAGCATTACACTAGGTACTCACATAATATGCAGGGTTAATTCTTAATGATTGTCACAATTTAATAAATTCGTATTTTTTCTAGTATAAATTAAAAATGATTTTATACACCGATGGAAAGAGGAAGTTGCAAATTTCTTTTTTTAACCAATGCCTGCAAGGAATTGGGCAGCTGTAGTTGCAGAAACGGCCGCTATAGTTGTAGCGCTAATATTTCAAAATTCCAGGTTACGAGTTCTACCTGCCAAATGGCAATTGTTGTCTTCACTTCTAGAGCTTATGCTACTCAAGGGCTGATCTATGAACCAAATTGTTCTTATTATCGATAGTTTTTACACATTTCAGAGAGATAGGTATTTGAAATGGAACCAAGCATGTTTGGAGCATAGAAGCAAGCAGTATCAGAAAGAAAGAAGCTAGAAGAGCCTCATTACATGTTTGATTTCAAAGGCTAGAAAACGATTGAAGGCCTCGGCTGATCTGACTTTTTTTATTTGGTCTTTTCAGTGTTTTTTCCTCATTAGATCAAAGCGGTCATTTTTCATGAATCCAATGGTTCCGAACCCCCCAAAACGTCATTTTGGTCCCTTTGGAGGCAGCAGTTATATGCCGACGACATATTGTTATACGTTCGGATCCTCAATAAGATTAATTATTAATCTTACTGTTAAACACAGGGAAACAAAGCATCAACAGCGATCTCTTGTTCGAGTGCCTTGATGTTGTCGTGTTGGGAAGGAGGAAGAAATTAACAACCAGTCGTCTCCTTGCGTTCGTGAAAAGACTGGGAACGATGTCTCTGTGTCAGGAGCATCATGTCGCCTTGGGTTTCTTAACCCTCATCAAGCAGATGTTACAAGTAAGAACTTTTCATTGATATCAACCCGGTTATAATGGGCTTTGTGTGTTTGAATTAAAGCTCGAGTTGTGTTCTCTTCAGTTGCACAGGGCGGCGGATGCACTTCTGGATGTGGACTCATCAGTCGGCGAAGGCGTCTACCTTCCAGAACTTCCTGATCCTGAGTATTGCAACGCTTCGACAACTGCGCTCTACGAAACCGCCCTGCTCCATAGACACTACCACCCGACCGTTCGCCTACTGGTGGGAAACATTGTCAACGGAGTTCCTGCCACTGGCCGATTCAGCATAGACCCAGAAATAGCGAAATTGTACGTTTCTCGTCATATTTGGCAATACACTAACGCTACGCGGCTTCGGCAGTCTGTTGTCTCTTTTGAAGGATATTCTAATCTGGGGGATGCATGGAGGATTTCGTCCCTTATGATCCCACAAGGTCTAACTCAGTTTTCCCAACTGTTCACGAGAGACGAAAAACGGATTTTCCAACGTACTATAGTAAATTCCATGGTTATCGCGGCTTTTCTACGTTGAATAAGCCTTTCCCTGCATTGCAATGAAGGCCAAACCAATGAGCTAAAAAGACGGACCGAGAGATTTCACATAAGTGTCCGTCCCTAATTAATTTTGCCAAAAAATTGAGTTAGACCTTGTGGGATCTTAAGGGACGATTTGTCACTTGAGAAGCGTATAAAGGAAGCTCTCTGGAATCTCAAAGATAGTGTGTTAATAGTGGAATTAGATCAGTTTGAGTCGTTGCACGACCCATGAGCATGTTTAGTTCGCAGATAAATATCCACTCAGCACGATGCATGGAATGCCACATTGCCGCCACAACGGCCTAGTGTATAGCCACCCTTGAATTCCAAGTGTATTGGTGTTTTCCTTTCCATTTTCTATTTCATGCTACTTTCAATTTAAACAGGACGCCCGTGGGAATAGTGAAGAGTTTCGATCCTAGCGAGGTGTCATTTAAGCCCTCTATACCGGCTCCACGGCCCAAAAACAAGCCGACAATCAAGTCCGTGGAAATCAGCAATAAGGACTTCAAACAGCTCTGCGACGACGTGCTGGCCGCCAACTTCGAAGCTGACTTTTCTTTATTACTTGACGATAAGGTGAGTTTGTGCCTTGAGGGTGATATCTTAACTAATATAGTGCATCGGCATCATAACCAGTATAGCGCCACATCAAGGATCCAAACGACGTATAGTTTCTTCTACACGTTTACTGATTATGTTACGGACGAACAAAGAGATGATTTCAAATTTTATGGCCGATTTTGAATGGCCAAAAGGATTTTTTAAAGTTTGTTTTCTGTTTCTACGTAGGTATCTTGAAACGTAAATCCACCTCCAATTTGGTGAATAGCAGTGTAATTCATTACTGCAAAATTGAAACTAAATCAAACTTTTCTTTTTTTTTAATATTCATTTAAAAACGGCTTTTCTATTCCAGAAAAACGTCCTAGACGGTGTAGTCAAAGAAGAATCGGATGAAGAATTACAAAACGGCTTTTGAAAAACCAAACGAAATTCCATTTTATTGTAAATTGCATAGAATGAACGTTTTTATTATGTTTTGTACAAATGTATGTAAAGAACGGACATTATATAAATTGTGAAAAACTCGGCTAAACCTTGCTATTTATAATGGCTTCGATTCTCTCAACCAACTTGGGGAAGCCTGGGTCGAGGATGCACAACCTGACTGCAGACTCGAGCGGGTAGTCTTCGGGGATGCATTCTGGAGCTGGAAACGTCAATTTGATGAGTTCTAGGAGTCCAGTTGATAATTGATGGTAATTATATGCAGAGTAAGTGAAATGAGTTTAGTGTTAACCTGGTAAAGAAGAATTCCCATTGTGCAGGATTCGATCCAATATTTCGACCAAGGTTTCATCTCCAGGCTGTCTGCCCTCTTTGTCTTGCGAGTCTCGGCCGTTCGTTTGTTCATTTGCATTCTCCGACGGTTGTTGTGCTCTGGGCTTGTCAACTGGATAAATGTAATAATAATTACTTCCGTGTGACACTTGTCGTCCGGTCGGTTGTAATTGAAAAACTCTGCAAATTCTTGACACAACGGTTTATTATCTTCCTTGTGCAGATCACCCTTCTGTCTATACCAGACTGTGTTGCAAATCGGCACCATACCATATTCTCACCGTACTCATACCATACCATACGAATTTCTTTCCTATCATGTATGATATACCATACTGTACTATACCAAATCAAACATACAATATTATACCATACTCATACCATGTCATACAAACCGAGTGAATATTGAAATGTCATCCATTTCTGACCTATATTTAAAATTTCAAGTATCTAGCTCATCATCAAAATTTAATTTGTTTAAACAAATAGGTATTATTTTAAACAATTTTACAGACAAGAAACCGGGTGAATATTGCATTGTGATCCAGTTCTGACCTATTTTTAAAATTTCAAGTCAATAGCTCATCATCAAAATTTAATTTGTGTTATTACAAAAAGGTATTATTTAAACAATTTTACAGATGAGAAACCGAGTGAATATTGCAATGTGGTCTATCCCCGACTCATGGTTAAAATGTCTAGCCTGTAGTTTACCGGGAGGATGAAAAAAGGTAGTTTTATTCTGGTCGTCTGGGGGTTCACCCACCTTAAGGGCGTTTTCGACGCGAAGTTTAGTGTTTTTCCTAAACCTTTGCGCGCTCACTGTGAACGAACGGCTGGTCGCACAAAAATCCAATTGGTCTTAAAAGATTCGTAATTTTTCAGGTCATTCAAAAGTGAACTAAACATTGCACGGTTCACTTAAATATTTTGAGATATGACATTGTCGAAATGTTAAATTTCATTTTGAACCCCTTCCCCTGGACCTAGGGTTATGAAAAGTTTCGAGGACCATTGTGGGGTTGGTCGGAACCCATAAAAAAAATTTCGTAATTTTAACTCAACGCTAACTGGGCAAAGTGGCGCGGACGGCGGACGGGGGACGGCGGACGGGGGACGGCGGACGGGGGACGGCGTACGGCGGACGGACGGATTTTTTTTTATTCGATTTTCTGAATCTACGTATCTTGAAACGTAAACCAACAAATTTTGAGGGGGGGTTAAAAAATTTTTTTCTTTGGGCGATTCCAATGGTTCATTATCGAAGATAATAAACCAAAAGCGCAATATAGACTCCCCAACTGGGTGGAAAAACTGCCCTCTGAACTTCCCCTCAAAAAGATTAAGCTTTTGCTATAAAAAACTAAGTGTATGTTGTGAAACGCTTACTTTACCTACTGTCTTGATGTATTTTTTCAAACAATCAGCACAGTCTTCAGCATCTTGACCGGAATTGAACAACACCTTGAATTTCTTATACCTCTCCTGAAATATAATCAGAAATGTATTTACTTAATACTTCGACAAGGCTTAATACTAACGTTGGTTAATCAGAATTTCTTGGCATCAATGTTGCTATTTCAAACAGAGAACATGAACTGACGACTGTGGAACGCGTGGCGACTGCGCCAAACGTGTTCACAAACTGAAACTAACCACTTTGGTTGGCCCTATTTATTTGCTATATACATAGACATTACACACCAATCCAATTTTGGCTACGTAATGACGATCGTACTTTATGTACGTAGATTTATAATGCAAAAGAAGGTGCTCTATTGCATTGCACAATAACGGACGTTATGATAGGATATTTTAAACGTTTATAAATCTGTGCCATCTGGGTAAAGGCGTTCAAATTCAAAAAGTATGTTTTAAGCTACATGCAATTGAAAGTTTCTTAATTTTTCCAAAATTGCGTATTAGAGACATTTTTTCAAGAGAGCTATGTGATTTTAGCGAATTTTCAATGAAAAGGAAGCTTTTTTAAAAAATCCATCTGCTCACTTGGACAAATTTCTCTAATAAGTGATTTTTTAAGAAAAAAAAGAAACTTTTAATTGCGTGTAGCTCAAAACATACCTTTGAACTAAACCGCCTTTACCCAGATGGCACAGAAGTATATTTATTTACAACTTACCCCACATTTCGCCACTAACGCCATGGAACCATTTTTCACCAAGACATTGGCTCCTTTCGATTTTTGAATGAGGTTTATAGATTCGACGACGGTCTTGTTATTAACTAATAATAATTGGGTTCCCTGGAAGAGATGAAATAATCGAACAATAAATTAGTGACATAATTAATCGATTCATATCGTTGATTATAAGACTAGTAATAATAATCATTACTAATCATATAAATATCTTACAATTATTACTAGTGATATAATTACATAACAATTAAGGAATCACGTATTTCTTGAGAGATTTTAGGAAAATACAAGTGTGTTCTTATGACAATACTTAGGTACCAACTATTGTTTCCAGCTGCATTATAACTACCAAGTACCTACTTATTATGACAAATGTCGGGTTCAAATGGAAGCTGCAAGTAGATTTTGATTTTGAAAACGGCAATGCACTTGTTGAGAACGTAGAATTTACGATACATTCAGGTTATGAATTAAATTATTCTCGATTCGGTTAGAAATCAAATATTTTCGAGCATTTTTGACGTTATTGAGGTACATTGTGTTACCCTAATAAAAATCACCTTTTTCGCGTTCTGAGTCGAATTTCGGTTTTTCCGATAAGTCATTTCAACTCACCAAAAGTCGAAAAAAGAGGATTTTCGATGTGAATAGAGTTGATACAATTGAATTTAAATTAATCGTTGTAGATAGAGTTGAAAACATAGAAAAGAACTTGTTGAATAGTACGTAAATGATTTTGTTAAAGTGGAAGTTGACCTTGAGAATGAGGGTAACAGGCGATGAGTTGTCCGCGAGACCGAAAGGCACCTGCCATTTGCTTTTGGTGTAGTCCCACCAAGCGTACTTGCTGATGTCCCATTTCCCTGTTGAAATTCAAAATCACGAATCCAAAAACGATTTCAGAGCTGAATTACACACCTCACTTGAAACTGCATTTCGCCGCTGTAGTTCTAACATGACATATCTGCAAAAATGGGAATTTGAGTTGTTTATATCACTGGCTTCATATTTTCCAACCCGATCCAGAATTTCCTCGTAAGCTCTTAAGTTTCGGTTTCGAGGTTTTGTTTGGATGAATCAGTTTGTACACTCTGCTGAAAATGCGCAAAAAGTAGAATCTACTTATCTACTATTATCTGATAATAGTAGATAAATATTGGATGCTATGATAGAACTACAGCGACGATTTGCATCACAAGCATGGTTATAAACGATGATTTTCGCATCTCATCCACCAGATCATCGGTTATAGAGCAGCGGGGAAAGTATGAAAGTTGACTCTAGTATAATAGAACTTACTGTTATTGTCCATTTGAAAGAGCGAAAGAAAACCGTTTGGGCTTGACCAGTTTACAGTTTGAGTGGTAGGGATGGTCGATAGTATCGAAATATCGATATTTTACGTTGATATATCGATAATACGATGACAGATCTGAAAAGGTTCTTTCCAACAGATATTTTAGTAAATATCGATATTTTTTATCAGTACTATCGGTTGCCAAAAGTATCGATACTGAGCTATACGATAAATATCGTCATTGATACCTTACCTCAGATACTATCGATATATTGGCTTCCTATGGCCATCTCTAGTTTGATTTCAGCTTGGTATCAGCATTAGCTCACGAGCATCATTAGCTCAATCATCTGTTTAGAGATCGTCAATTGCTTTTTCGTCCAGTGAGAAGTAATGAAGTCAATCCCTTCTCAGTGCTTTTTGATTACTACCGTGATAAATACCTACTGACTACCTATTATAATATTGAGAATATTTTTATTTCAAGGTGTAAAATAGCAAATTTTTGGCTCAATCATCTTTTTAGGGATACTCCATCGTTTTTGTTGTCCAGTAAGAAGTTAATTCGTTCTCAGTGCTTTTTGATTAATCCCTTCTCAGTGCTTTTTGATTAATCCCTTCTCAGTGCTTTTTGATTAATCCCTTCTCAGTGCTTTTTGATTACTAAATAAACGTGATTTATACCTACTGACTATGGAAGCAGATCCTGAGTTGCACCTGGGTTGTGGAGGGTAAGCGGCCATCAGAATGTTTTCATTTCAAGTTTTTAAATAGTTAACCAATACACCAACAATTTTCAAATACGACCTATTACAATTAGTACTAGGTATCCGTTTGGAATACCTTCAGCATGTACATGAATAGGTTATGACCTACATACCGATCCAGCGGCACTTTACAAAGTTTTCAAATATTTCCTTGCAGTCGGAAAGTTCGTATATTCATTGATTTTGTCGGTAGTTGATCATTGAACTTTATTATTACACGGAAAGTTGAACGGATTCCCTTTCGATGTCGAATATGTTAGTGATAACAACGTCTTGAGATTCTTCAGTTTGTTAGGTAATTCTATATCACTGCAGAATGTTCTTTTTTAGCTTCGACCGTTCGTCTGTTTAATCTTCTCTTCAGTTGAATCACCTGAGCAAATACAAGTTTTATTTATCAAATTCCGCACTTCGTGAGTTCATACCAGTATTTAGTTTGGGAACCAAGGGAGGATTGAATTCACCTCCTTCAAACTATACTACATCGTGTTTCTTTTTATTCGAAATATGTACCTACACATCTCCATTTCTGCCCAGATATAATACAAATAACGCGAGTAACTAACCTCATTGTACAGGTTAACAAATGCGCCGATTTCAACATCTTTAGCGGTGAGATCCTCTTCCAGGTTGAGAACTTGGTGGGCCAACTCGACGCTGTAATTTGCGTTCAGCGAGTTCTTCAGCTCTTCGCATTTACTAAGAATTTAATACGAACATTAAATGTGTAAGGTGTTGTGACAATCTACATAACTTTCGCATATAAATTCACGAAACATTCAAGATTCTGTGTGATTTGTACGTGATAGTTGGAAAGGGTTAAAAACTCTCCGAAGTATTTCGATTTGGGCAATTACTGTCTTACGCGCTCATTTTGGCATATTCGTCCTGTAGATTCATCAGCACGGTTCTGAATTGGTGGTTTTTGTAGTCTATGATCGGCGTTCTGTTGCCCACTGAATTCGCGCTACGGTTTCGTTTCGTTATCGCAGGCCCACGTCTAGTTACTTCTCTGCTGACATCAAATGCGTTGAAATGTTTTAAGAGTAGAAGTTTGTATCATCGGGTTCTTAATAAAAACTGACATTCCAGACAACGGTATGTTCAAGTGAAACTAGTGCAATCTATTTTACCTACTAACTGAATACCTTCAAGGTATGACCTTGCCACCTGTAAATATAAATCTGGGTACTTACCTACCTACCATATAGTAGTAGTCGTTCGACAACTGTCAAAAACTTCCTGCACGCGAAACAACAATATGTCGCTATTATATACCTAGTATATAATAATATTATATGAAGAGTCCAGGGGAGAAAGGGATGATATTCATGTTTTCTCATATCGAGATGAACGAATTTGAAAATTTGAAACTTCAGCAAAATTAGTATGTATGTCTTGCACGTCTGCTGAATGATCCAGGGAGTTCCTAAACTAGTAGAACTAACTTTAATGCATACGAATCATCAGGAATTAAAAATAAAATACGTACCATCAATTAAAGCCTTTTATTCAACCAAAACTCCAACTTAACAGGGAAGAAAAGGGTGATGTCCATCAAAACAAGGAAGAAAGGGGGCGACGACACCATCAGGATATAAAAAATAAACGGGAAAACATGACCAAATGACCATTCTAGTTTATATTGCTGATTGTTTTTTCTTCTCATCTTCCTGCACGCGAAACAACAATATGTCGCTATTATATACCTAGTATATAATAATATTATATGAAGAGTCCAGGGGAGAAAGGGATGATATTCATGTTTTCTCATATCGAGATGAACGAATTTGAAAATTTGAAACTTCAGCAAAATTAGTATGTATGTCTTGCACGTCTGCTGAATGATCCAGGGAGTTCCTAAACTAGTAGAACTAACTTTAATGCATACGAATCATCAGGAATTAAAAATAAAATACGTACCATCAATTAAAGCCTTTTATTCAACCAAAACTCCAACTTAACAGGGAAGAAAAGGGTGATGTCCATCAAAACAAGGAAGAAAGGGGGCGACGACACCATCAGGATATAAAAAATAAACGGGAAAACATGACCAAATGACCATTCTAGTTTATATTGCTGATTGTTTTTTCTTCTCATTATTATTATTCTTTGTTTTTACTCTTTCTTTCTTGTCATTGAGCTACGACACTGTTTATGGTGATGAAGGTGAAGGTTCTCTTTGATATTGGGCGCAGCTTCTTGTACAGTTTTCATGACAACCTAAACTGATTGAAAGGTAGCCCCTTTCTCCCCAGTACATGATATTTTCAAACTTTAATTTCTCTGTGAGATACTTACCTTCTTCCTTCCCTGTTTTGATAGCTCATGTGAAATTACTCTACGAGGGCTACCTTAACCCAAGTTGGGAACTATGGGTTACCCAACTTACCAACCTTAACTCAAAACCGAAAAACTTGGGTATCACCCCTTTCTCCCCAGAACTCTTCATATATTATAGTTCATACTGCTGTAAATATTTGAAAGATTCCAATACGCAGCCGCATGGCTCTCAACCATTCGGATTAGAGAACGCACTTTTGAATTCGCACCATGTGAACCAGGCTTTATGGTCTTTCTACTCTGTCTGTAGGTAGGTAAATAATGCCTCAGACTCTGTCGTTAGGAAAATAATGCCTCACTCACTCCTGACTCCGAGCTAAAGGCGGCGTAGCTTGAGCGGTCGCACAGCGTATCAGATTCCTCAATTCCCCTCTTTGCATCTTCGCTTTTTCCAAAACCCGCCTCGGAGCTCCTTTGATGAGGCTCAGAGTCTCCTGAATTTTTGAACCCACGTTGTGAGATTTGGTCGCGTAGTTCCCAACGACAAACGGTATCCGTTTTCCGTCTCTAGTGTCGTTTTTGGACCTGTGCACGCACTTCATGCGATACGACAGAGTCGGTTGAAGGTAGGACGGAAGATGCATCTTGCCTTCGTTAACACTCTTATTGCAGGTATTGGGTGATTCGGAACCATCACCTCCACCCTCCAAGTTATTTCCGAATTCTACCTCAAAACAAATGTCACTTGTTATCTTAAATGTCAAATGTTAGAGCCCTCTTCACAACTACATCGGACGGCAATTCATACTTGAAACTATAATATAATTAGCTATTATGGCATTAGAAGTAGGTAGGTACTCGTACCTCATGGTATTGATTCTACTAGGATGAAAGAAATTGTGGGTATCGTCATGTAACTGGTAACTGGTTTGGAAAAGAATGAGTTTTGCAGGTTAGGTGCGCAGTCCTATACGTCAACGAATCTTAATCTGCAAAACTCATTCTTTTCCAAACCAGTTAACATGACGATACCCACAATTTCTTTCATCCTTGTAGAATAAATACCATAAAATACCTTTTTTTACGCTGATAGGTATAGCGATAATTCGGTATTTGATAATCCCATCATTTGTGGGCTGATTGGAGAAGGCAGGTGATGAGTACCTGGTCTCCTGATTATGGGCTTGACATCTTCTTTCTGGCTGTCATTGAGGAGTTCCTTGGCACCACTCTTGACCACTTTAACCCTTAAATCCCCCGTTAGTTTCCTATTTTGAACTCGACCACTAATTCGCTCTAGGTCGAAAACCGGTTGACCTAGAGGTCGTCTGTCAGCACAAACGCTTTGAGAATTTTCCACGGTGTCAACAGCTTCTGTAAAACACAGGTTCCTGTAGTATGTGGCTGAGAATGTTGACAGGGATGAGAGGGCTCTCCGTGCTTATATTTGAGAAAGTAGTAATCAGTACCTAGACACGAGGAATCAGGCCCCATTCGACTTTGAGGATCGATATTATCGATAACCGTAAAAAATCGCCAAAATGTTCGAAACTATTTCAGAAACTATTCGAGAACAATTTCAGGTAGTAGTTGAAACAGATTGATGGTAGGACAGGCTGTGTACGACACTCACAGGGCGCATGTGGGAATCGTTAATGAACTGATGAAGAAATTCCACTCATCCTGTTGAGAAGCCCATATAACACAAATAATAGAAAAGCCATACGTCGTCCGGTCTACCTCCTGCACGTCGTCGTAACACGAATCAGCGTCCAGTTTTATTCAGATGCCACCCAAAGAATTATTTTTTACTGAAAAAGTACGAAATTCAAGGCTTCACTTACTCATAGTAAAATGCAGTTATCCAACTCCTACACTTCGAATCTTCCTTCATGCAGAATACCAGTAAATCTTTTGAATTTTTGAACTAAACTATTAGGATTTCGAATCAAAAGATAAATATCTGTGTCCGGCACTTATGTGCGCTGCACTTTAATTAAAATAAAATGTAAATGTAATTGAACGAACGGTTTTAATACTCTTCTTGTATGAGAACATTTTTAAAAAAGTACAGAAAGAATTTTCAGATGAGAAGAAATTAGACAAAACAAAAGACGAAAGAAACAAACAGTTGATCCATGGGGTTGGAACCCAGTAGCGGAATGTAGCGGCAACTCCGTGGTTACCTACTACAATTCGGTGAAGGCCGAACATCGTCCCCCGCCGTGAGATATCCCTCACTGACCATCGTCTTCAGAGTGGGTACTAGACAGCGGATCTTGAGCTGCATCTTTTTCTTCATTTGATACCAATGGACATAGCTTTCTTACTGGCCTTTGTATGAGACCTTGTTGAGTTTTAACATTTGCAACCCGTGGAAATCCATCGCTCCCAGATTGAAGCGAATCGATCTTTCCCAAGGCCCATTTCATAGGTGGCAGGTTTTCATCCATGATGAGAACTATGTCTCCTACTTTTGCTTTTGGTAAGTTGCGGTTCTGCCACTTAGTTCGGGCTTGCACATCTAATAAATATTCTTTTCTCCATTGAGTCCAGAAATGGTGGAGCAGGTATTGCGCCTTTTGCCATCTTCCTCGAATTGAAGATCGCTCGTTGATCTTACAATCAATGGGGGGAGCAGTTAGTGGGCGGAAAGCTAAAAAGTGTCCTGGTGTTAATACCGATAAGTCATTTGGCGAACTTGAAATTGCACTTAGTGGTCTTGAGTTTAGGACGGCAGAAACTTGTGCAACAAATGATCGAAAAACATCCATGTCTAATATCTCATTCTTCAGCATTCTTCTTAGCAGTTGCTTAGTAGAACGTACAGCAGCTTCCCACAGTCCACCAAAATGGGGCGCTCGTGGTGGAATAAATTGCCATTCTACCGAAGATCTAGCTGCTTCTGAAATTATAGTATTTTGGTGGTCTGGAGAGTTGATCAGAGTCTTGAGCCTTGCTAACTCGTTTGCTGCGCCAAGAAAGTTCCTACCATTGTCACTCCAAACTGTTGATGGGAGCCCTCGAATAGCAACAAAAGATTGAAAAGCTAGTAAGAACGATGGAGTACTAAGATCAGTGGCTACCTCTATATGCACAGCCTTTGTAGCAAAGCACAGGAAAATACATAAGTAGCATTCAAGTTTCTTTGATGCCCGCAGTGTTGAAGCACGAACAATGAACGGTCCTGCATAGTCAACTCCTGTTATGTAAAAAGGTGCTATATCCGTCAACCGGTCTTTTGGTAAGTCACCCATTGGAGGTTCATATGGTTTGGGATTGACTCTAGTGCATCTGGTACACCCTTGAAGAGCACGTCGGACAACGTTCTTTCCGTTCACCACCCAATATCGACAACGAATGTTTGCAAGAGTGCCTAGAGGACCGATGTGTAGGGACCAGTCATGTGTCCATCGAATGATCTTGTCTGTTGTTGGATGACTAGACGGAAGAAGGGCCGGGTGCTTAACCGAATATGGAAGCAAAGCGTTTCTTAGTCGCCCACCAACTCTCAAGACTCCATCAGTGTCAAGAAACAAGTTGAGAGACTTGGTGATTCTTAGTTTTGGTCGTTTGGATTGTACGTCAGACAGCTCTTCTCTTAGACCTTGTGCTTGTGCTCGCTTTACCAATATTTCATCGGCCCGACGACGTTCACGTGCTGACAACGGCCCTCTGAACCGAATGCCTCGCTTCAATGAATTGTGAATGAAGCGCAATGACCACGCCACAACAGCCTGAAGTCGGGGATAAGTAGAGAAACGCTCCTCAATTTGAAGATCACATTGCAACGCTCTGTGACAAATAGATGTGACTCTTGGATTACGTGCTTCAACTCGAACGGCATCGTCGTTTAATGCAGGGCGTATTCTCTTTTTGGGTTCACAAGATTATTAACGGAGGTGCGGGAAAGGCTTTGGATGGGAAATATGGGATTGGATGATAGTTGTAATGTGCTGGGTTGTGGGGAGGAAGCTGAAAAGTGGACCTGAGTATAGAACTCCGAAGACACTAAGGTACGAGAATTAACTCTGATATAATCCGGTGAGCTAATTCTGGATGACGAGGAGGGTATGGGGAATTTTTTAACTATTTGTGCAAAGCGGAAACCTGGACCTGAGGTACGTTGTGGTCTAGGGCACTGTCTGGCTGGTGTTGAGGAGAAGGATGTTGACAAAGGGTGTGGTTCAGAAAAATTGGGCTTGCTCTGTTCTGTACTAGGGATTGATAACCAATTTTTGGAATTTGGACAATGGAGTCCATGATTCGATGCGATATTTTCACCGTCGGACAAAATTTTCACGCTTTTCTGTTTCCGTAGAGAGTAGGATCCAGAGATTATCCACCCAAGAGTAGTGCTGTGTGCTACAGGTGACGAGCGTAGGGGATAAACAATCTCATTAGTGCTTATTTGATTAAGTACGCCAGATGCTAGGATGAGGTCTACAGGGCTAGGAACATGAAAGTACGGATCGGCCAGCTCTAGTTCTTCAAGGTGTGGCCACAGATGTCGTGGTAAGGGCTGAGAAGGAAGTTCTAGTGTAGTATGAGATAAAACGCGAAATTTAAGTTTAATATTATGCTTATGGGTTTGTTTGAGATACGCAGTGGTTACCCCTATGACTTTAATGCTAGGGGTTCCGCCAACCCCATAGACACAGCCAGAAGCCTTTCTTAGTAAAAGGCCACATCTTTCAGCACATGATTTAGAAATTATGTTTGTTTCGCTCCCGGTGTCAATTATGGCTCTTGCACGGTGCCAATGGGTGGCTGAGGAGCCAATTTGAACTACAGCGGTCGGTATCACGTAAGAGTTAGATTGTGTCGACAGTGCAGGTTTCAGAGAGGCCCCTTGCAGCCTCTGATTGAGAGAGCGGACACCGTGACAGCCAGAATTTCAATAGGGGGTTTGTTGGATATTTTTCTTGGCCTTCGCCACATTATGACTGATAACCGTGTTTTCAGGATTGGGACTAGTACACATGTGGAACGAAGACGAAGTTGAAGAAGTAGGCCTGCTAGATTTTCTATATTCATCGTTTTCAAAGCGATCGGACCATCTTGTCTTAGATAGAGCACGCCTTGGTTCTTGAATTGACGTTGCCTTGAATGAAGAGGGTGTAGATATGACAGGAGTCCAACGACGATCGGGAGATGGGGAAGATGAGCGAAGACGACCAGATGGGGAGGGGGATCGAGACCGGGGAAGCGATCCATGGTGACTGGATTTTGGACTACCGGATTTTAGAGAGGAATGAGTTCCAGGAAACTCGTGTAGCAGCGAATGATGCTTTTGTGAACAGAATTTACAAAAGCGGTCAGACGTACAATGATTGGTCTGATGCTTGGAAGAAAGACAATTTGAACAAAGCATTTTGTCGTTCACAAATGCTAGTCTAACTGGCGTTGATAAGTTCTTGAACCTTTCACAATGGTACAAAAAATGGGATTGCCCACAATGGAAACATTTGGGTTCCCGAAGCATCCCATTCCCAGCAGTTTCAGAAATACCTGATACCTGGTTAGTTCGAAACTGTCTTCCGGCTGTCTTACTAGGATGTTTAACTTGGAGTGGTTTGTTATTTCCCAGGTGTTGAAGGTACCTTTGAGATTTTGCCCCTGGTTCAGTTGGTCGAGCTCTAATAATTTCAATTTTGTTATTTAAAAACTTCAACAGTTGAGTGAAAGTAGGAAGACTATCCTGTTCTGAAATAATCTTTTCGTGAAATTCATCTCTAAGTTTCGGTGGGAGTTTGTTGTACGTGTAGTGAAACCGAGAAAAATCCAAAGGATTAATCAAATTGAGATGATCTATGGCATTATAGAGTGTAGATGTTTCATTGACTAGCTTTTCTAATGATTCAAGCTCAGTATCATTGAGATGAGCGATTATCAGTGCTCTATCATGTAGCGTACAAGCAGTCAGGAATACGTTTGTATATTTTTTCACCAAAGCCTGGTAACATACATCATAGTCCAAAGTTGAGGAGCCTAGGTTTTCTATAAGTTGATATGGAGTTCCAATCAATTTAGAACGGAGAGACGCCATTTTTTTCTGAACTGGTATGTTACGATGATGTACGGCTTCATTGTATGCTAGAATAAATTCGGGAAATTGTGTAATATCACCCGAATATATTGGTACAGTAGGGATCAACAGGGCATGCAACTTAAGCTCTCTCGTCAGTTCGTGAGCACTATTTCCATCAATAGCATCAGGAAGGAGACTATGATGAGGGAAAATGTACTTTCTATGGGCTTCTTGTAATTTCATTACAATATTATTCGAACGTCCAGACCATTTCTGGAAACTATCTTCAGACTCAAACTGGTAAATATAGTTGTATAATGTACTTGTCCCTTCGTTCATAATGGTTTGAAATTCATCTTCAAGGTTTGCAATCTGTGCCGAAGCTTTGGGGTCTGATGAGTTAAAACCCACAAATTTCAATATGACCGATTCGTAATAGGAAAAGAGCTCAACAACCTTTTGTGAAAGTTGGTGGTCATTTAGGGCATTAAAACGTTCCGAACTGGACGAATGGACAGTGTGTTTTCGAGTAATTGGGGGTTGACATTTTGTGGCAGTATTTTTTGATTGAATTTCTGTAGCTCCTTCCTGATCGGAATCATCGTCCTGATTATCATGTGAATAATCAGTTACCTTGTGATGTTCTTTAGGAGTAGAAAAAGGAACGGACTCACGGGATTTGCGTCGGTTCTTCTTGCGCGTAGATACCATGTTGAGAACAGGATAAGCGGGAAAAACTCTCGGAATTTTACTCGACGAATTTTCCACAAGCAATCCGGGTCACGGCACCAAAAATGTCCGGCACTTATGTGCGCTGCACTTTAATTAAAATAAAATGTAAATGTAATTGAACGAACGGTTTTAATACTCTTCTTGTATGAGAACATTTTTAAAAAAGTACAGAAAGAATTTTCAGATGAGAAGAAATTAGACAAAACAAAAGACGAAAGAAACAAACAGTTGATCCATGGGGTTGGAACCCAGTAGCGGAATGTAGCGGCAACTCCGTGGTTACCTACTACAATTCGGTGAAGGCCGAACAATCTGTATTCTTAAAACTAATTATTGAATTGTCATGAGCGATATTAACTACATCGTCGCTATTAACTACACTGTTAGATACATTTTGAATCAATACAGGGTGAATGTGATAGTGGAAAAATCAATCCAGTTGAATCCCTAAATTTTGAAGAAGGAAAAACAAAATTGGTATTTATGCACAAAGTTACCTTACCTCATCTCATTCAAGTGGAACAAATGGGCCATGTTTTCAACGGTTGGAGAACCTCATTTTAAGGCCTCGTAAAATTGCATTCAAAAGCCTAACAAAATGGGCAAATGGTATTCAGCTGTGGGGATCTACTAAAGAGACTCAACAGCAACATTGCAGGTACCTACTAACGTTTCAAAATAAAGTATTGAGAAGTGTTCAAAACCTCTAAAATCGTGACACTGCGCGCTTACCTGATATCGACTGTCTTGTTACAGCAACGTCATGAGATGATTCTGACATCATTCCCATCCACATACCTGAGCTTCGTACAATTACCCATACATTCCCAAAATGCAACATTCTGACAAGTGACCCCTCATGTTAACGGGTTTTTTAATGCTGAACACGATGGTGTAATCCGAATTGCGATATCTTATTCCGTTCTCATACTGGAGCACTTTGAAGATGAAGAAACATGGTTGATACTTGAGATGTTCTTCATAGACATCAAGTCCTTCAATGGAGATATTTTACATAAAACTAGTTATTTCTTCGAAAATTCGCTCTTATAGCCATGCTGCTTGACTTTGGATTTTTCTTATCCAGCCAAATCCTTTAATATCACCATTTAAATATGTGATACTAGGAGTAAATAACATAAAAACTTCAGTTTGCGACGGGATCGTACGTTTTGCAGTGGACCTTATGAGAGAAACGACCTCAAACTGGTCCGTTCCTCGCACGTTTGACCACTTACTCAATATAACTCGGAAACAATTTGGAAATGAAAATCGGTAAGCATTTTTAATACATCAACTTTATTTATTCAACAAAACTTATAGTATTCTAAAAACACGTCTACTATCTTATTATCGCTAACAACCTACAACAATAAATTAAAGTTCCTAAAAGACAACGAAAATTCAATGATGTTTGGTGTCATAATTGGGTTGTATGCAGGCCATTCTGAATGAGTGGAAAAAAGGGAAACTACAATTTTATTTTAGTCCAAATTTATATTGATTAAATGAACTTGAAAATGTCTGCTCATTTTTATGGTAAGAGATTTGAAATTGCCCCTTCATGTGTAGCCAGTTCTGATTTAGGATTTAAGTAAGATTGAAGGTTCTAGTTGGATTAAATTCACCTCCGGGTGAGGGTATTAGTGCAAGTTATAAAAAACGCCGAAAAGCACGAGGAATTAAACGTTGTCTAAAAGAAACCCCGTTTTTTAAAGGGAAAGCGCATAAATAAATAATAAACTCACACCTCTGTAAGGCCGATTTCACCAAAGCACGTGAGTGGAATTAGATCAAAATGAGGTGGAACGTAATTGGAAAGGAACATTCACCTGTACTTGAGGTTACAATCAGGGGCGGATCCAGGCATTGATGGGGGAGGGGGTCATGAGGTCCATAACCTAACCACATTTGGGTCAAGTAACTGTTAGCACTAGATGAGCGAAATCGACTCCTATTAGGTTCAAATTCGGAAGGGCGTTAAAATGATACATTACTTTATCGAAATTGACGATCAAAAACTTCTTAGTTGGCTTGATGTACAAGAAGAGAGTGAGTTTATTCAAGATCAATGTTGTAATGGTGTTAATATTCAACATTTCTTTGAAAGTACAGGCTAGGAGAATAACGAAAATGATGGTCAGATGCCTGAAAAATCTTCCCAAAAATGTAGGGAATTTAGAGAAGCTGGCCGTGTTTGAAAAAGACTGGGGAAGCGAGAAGCTCGTGCAACGTCACGCGGTGACGTCCCAACCGGTGGTTTTGTCCGGTTTGTGACGTCATACGGTCCCCACGATTTTTGCGGCTTTATTCAATCTGCGCTCAGCGTTTGTTTTTGAAGTTTTCTCCTCGAATTCCCCATCATATAGTATGACATACATTCTCAATTCTTAGACTAGGAAGACAAAAAAAATGTTTGATGATGAATCTCATTTTAAATTACTAGTAGTCAAACTATAGGTACTCGTAAAAATAATTGTATCTACAAGGTCTAGGTATATGATAGAGTAACCCCCCCCCCCCCCCCCCCCCGTATCTGCCTCTGGTTACAACTAGGGATGGTTGTGCGATTATCATTTTTGGCGAACTACGAGTATGTGCATTTTGACAACTGGAAGAAAACCATTTTCAACGTAAAAACGGAACAGAAATTGAAAGAAATGCACAACACTCATCGTTGGTGAAATTGGCTCCTCGTTGGTATGATTGTTAAGATTGAAAAAGCTTGAGATAATAATCAATGGAAAACAATAATACGCCCTATAAACGTGTCTACTTGGACAATTTGGTAACGACGATCAACAATAATAATTCGATTTTTTCAAAATCAATGGGTGGAAAACAAGCACCGCATAAATGGAAGCGAATTTGGTTCATTTGGAGCGTTGAAAGCAAAAGGTAGCTGTAAAGCTACCTCGCGAAAGGGCTTCAACGAAATTATATCGCTTGGAAGGCAAAAATTACTACCTTAAAACTAAAGGTACAAGACATTGAGCAAAAATTAAGATGTAAATCCCTACGAAATATTGACAAACTCAATTACGGCTCTGGCGCCTACGTAAATCTAATGCGACAAAAAACAACAAACAAGCATTCAATAACATGGGGACTAGTATTCACACATGCAAAAATATTTGACAGTTAATTTTAAAAATAAATGAAGGCAAAAATCACTTGATTCATCAATTTTGTCTATAATTTAATCAATTTTTTCATCATAATTTACTGGTTGAACATCTTACAACAAGTTAACATTTCAACAAATAATACTTACACTATTAATTATTCAGTGCGACGTGCAGGTGAGGATTTCATCGGGGAAGTAAATTTCTACGCTTTTTTCTATTATGGATTAAAGGCTAGAATTCGCTGATTTCTACTGGCCATCGGATAATCGTTGAGTTCGAATATTCAACTACCTACTTCATTTGTAGGACCAAAATTTAATACTAGTCGACAAAACTACTAAAATCGTGATCTAATGTGTCCGTAATTACAAAAGGGCTATTATAACGTAGCATGACTAGATGATAGACTAGATTTTGAGAACGCCACTTTTATGGATTACGTTTGGTGTGGTTTTTCATTGCTAAAGAGAAAAAAAAAACCACACAAATTGGCCGGTTTTTGAGTTACTTATACGCGACAGGGGGGAAAAGTTAATATCCCTGCAGTCTAAAAAGGTGGGAATGCCACGAAAAAGTTTACTTTGACAAATTGTTTGTAACAGCGTTGTTATGGAATTCAATTTAAATATCCGGGCATAGTCGCTATTCCCCCTTTTAAATTATAGTTTATAGCAGCCCTACTGTTGTCAGTAGGTTTTGGTGGGTACTTCACAACATCATCGTGTTCCATCAGACTTGTGAAGGAAACACTTCTCAATGTGACGACCAAAAAATCACCTACGAAACTATGAACGTTTAAATGCCCAAATTTTGTGTGCAGTCCCACCTTTCGTAACTCGTTGCCAAGTCCCATAAACATCAATCAGAAGGAACTAGTGTGCATCAAATTACTATTTATAGAGCACCAATAGTCACTTAATTGAATCAGCTCTGAACTTGATTGTAATGTTTTCTACAACGTGTACGTATCAACAAGACGTACATAGAGTTTGTAGTAAACAAATGAATTTGGCAGTATTACAGTGGTATAGTTAACCTTCACTCCATAGACTAGTCACAAGGTCATTTATTCGACAACAAAGCTAAGTGGGGGTTACGAAACCACAGGAGCCACTGAGTTTTTTCTGTACTGGCTTTCACCATTAGCATCACTGGTTTTTCGACCCCTAAATGACTAAATTTCGTTCTGAGCTTCAACTTCATCTCTTGGAGTGTGTTATTTTCATAAGAAACACTCATCTCAGAAAGGTTAGGCCTAAGATAATCTTGGAAGATTTAGAGGGGATCGTAACATAAAACTGAGGGTTGTGCAATGTATAAATCTGAGTCCGAAAAAATAGAAGTTGCCATTTGAGAAAAATAATTTTTCTGGCACGAAAACGACTACAACTGCCAGCCTTTAGTGGTGAATACAATTCGTTTAGCTTTGATTGAGATAACAAGATTTTAAAACTAGAATCAAAGACCACAATTACTCATAAAAATAGTCAATTCATACTATTCGAAAGGACAGCGATAGACTAACTAAGACAGCGATGTCTAATTTGGTAGGATCTAGTACAAGTAAATTAGTAGTATCTATTTTTTTAATTAAATTCGTCATCTTACTAAAATTTACAGTGGAAAGCTACAACACGAGTTTTCCTCGTTATTGCACGTAAGGGTTTCCTAAATAATTGATTTCTAAATACAAGACTAGGAGTGGTAGGAATATAGAAGTTGGTTTTTCTTAAAAGTAACAAAATTCAGTAAAAACGCCTTAAAATTTGAAATTAAATACATAGTGGCTTTGAAAGATACCTTGAGTTTTGATTGTTAGAGTGGAACAAAGCCAATATCTACAGAGTGGGTATTGATGAAAAATAAATCCTGGCCACCAACTGCTGATGTTTCCATGGTTAGCGTAAATATTGAGATTGAGAGCATTGTCGTGTCTAGCAATGCAGATTATAACCTAATGTAAATTGAGATCTACAACGACGTATTTGTGTAACAACGTACCAGCAAACATCAACAGAGTGGTACCAACACATGGTTATGTATAGGAAAAACAGGTTGTAGGCATGTTCCATTATTTCTTCATGTGTTTGATTGTCTAATAACCTGTTATAATAACTCATTCGAACTACATTACAAAAGCACGAAACTGTTATACATGCAACGTGAAAAAATACCGATCTTTATAGATATTGGCAATACAATTTTCACAATTGGGAAAACCTTTTTAGGTCGGAGATAGTTTGGTATTTAATATGTATGGAATACACACCACAGGAATCGGTAATGGTGAGAAAAGTTGACTAGAAATCGACGGGCCATTCCAGATAGGTATCTCTGTTTTAGAGAGAGCTAAAAGTCCAATGAAAAGGATTATTGGTATTAGCTTGAGACACGTACATGAGAAATGCTTACGCTATGCAATGTTTATGTAGGAAACGAAAGTTCTTGTATTGCTTTCATGGTGGATTTATTTAATCCCCAGTAGGCTTTACTAGTAATTGGTCAGGGTTCGTATAGTAGTAACAGGTTGAGTAAAAATCGATTCTGCAAGGTCAATCCACCCTTCGTCACTGAGGTCTCGATGTAAAAACCTTCCATTTGTTTAACATTCGATCTTATTTCAAATTCCAATAACTAGAAAAATAATAACTGCGTAAAAAAATAAAATAAATAAATAAAGATAAGTACCTTGAAATCAAGTTTTTCACGTATATCATACATTGTGATATACATTATATACATTTTATAATTATTATAACATCACAACAACATTTGCTTCATGAATGTCACGAGGTTGGTCTTGTACAGTGAAACTCGGCTTTCAATTTCTAATATGACCGCACAAAACAAAATTGGAACCAGCAGTCCATAGCGGTTTCCTGCAATTATCAACAGTGATGGGAGTTTCAAATGAAAATTGAATGGTTTATGTGCAATCAGTGTCTGCCAACTTGACTGGAGGAGTTATCCTATCACAAATATACTCTTTGAGAGACTAGAGACACCCAATCCGTATTATGAATCACAATGATGCACTCAAATTCAGTGTTCAATAAACTAACGGATGAAATAAGACAATAAGAAATCCGACAACCAGACAAAGAGGCATGCACCACCGATATAGTTTCTGCTGCCATTAGAAGAATAGGCAGAACCGCTCTGTAAACCGCTCTCTGATTGGCTCTCTAAAGCGGTGCATGAAAGCCACCCATGCCCGTCCCTATCAGTCGCTGTATCAACTACAAACCTCTCCGACCACGTTGAGCGGGAAACGTTCAAATTCCCCATTCTTTAGTTCGATCTGGTAGTTGAACAAATATTTTCTCGTTTGAAATTACTCGTTTTACATGTCTTGTGAGTCACCAATTTTCGATTTTTGGCCATCAAAGAAATATTCTCTGACACACTGGCGTTCCCTACTAGCAAAAACAAACTATAACTTTACTCTTTACACAAACACAAATGAAGATGACGGTACGCGAATCATGAAAGGCCACTCTATATTATAACCACAAGACCACAACATGAACCTCAACCATAGCCCACTGCGCTCAGACATCTATGACGTCATTCGTTCACTCATCAACCTGTTACTATTATACAAACCTTGGTAACTGGTAACCTCAATTTCACCTGTCAGGCAGAGATGAAGTGATTGGAGTTGCTTGAAAAATTCTTTCAATACTGTCTTGTTCATAAAATTAATACTTAGGTAAATTATTTTTCTATCTGGAATAGCCCATTTCCCAATTTGAACTCTATATTGTCCGAGATGAGAAACTAAAGAAAAAACTGAAGTTAGGCTTTTATATTGAGAAATAACAAAAAAAGTTCATGTTACTGCCTCATGTCAGCAGAGACTAGTCGTTGAGCGTCTTCCTCACAGCGGACGTTCAACCTCCGCACGTCTGTAAGCGACCTGAGAGGTGCAGGCGTCAAAAGGGTGAAATTCTTCTCTGAAAACCACGGATACCATTTACAGTGAATAGTGATATTGACGATGATTTATACAAGAAAATCTAGCACAATCAAGGTGGGTTGGGGTAAGGATGTGTGAAATGTGCTCGTACTATGGGTACCGTAGTTGTTGGGAAATAATGACGAATATATTTTTTACTTGAAAAATAGAGTGAAATTCGTTATCAACCACTGGGCGAAAAAATAGTATGGTGCAGGTTGGTTCATTGGATGTAATAGTATTTATCAATTCTTAAATAATAAGGATTGAGTGTCCTGATCGAGTGGGGCATGGATTTCCGACACGCATTAGAGGTACGAGTAAAGCAGCTGCCTGATCGTTAATACCATTATATATATTTTTTTAAACACAGAATTGAAGCCATTTAACTAGATACAGGGAGGAAATTATGGCCAGGCTCAGTAAGCGCAAGTGCCGAGCATAATATCAAGAGGAAATTATTCAAAATAGGTCCAGTTAACCCAAGTGGATCGCTTCGTACAACAGCAAATAAAGGAGTGTGCGAATATTCGTAAGCAGGAAAGCCATACTATTCCTGCAGAGGAAGCTTACGATGCTGAATACAATTGCTATCAAGTAAATATACACGAAGATACAGTTGGTGGAAGTTGGGAAGATTAACAACGGAAAAGCTTGATTCACATTTCAATTAACGCAGGAGGAACGACTGGCTACAATCCAATCAGTCACTTAGTCGCACCATGATGGAAAATTGCAATACGGGAGCAGATAACTGAATAAATCAACGCACGAGTAACAGGTAGTTCATAGGGCGCATGGGTTCAGTATGTGCCAGAGAGTGCCCAGATATTTGAACTCATGCGAAAGTCGTACCATTCAAGAGACATCCTCCACATCACACCGATCACAGGCCAATTTCAAAAGTACTTGGTTTTGGAGGTACTCACTACCAATTCAAGCTCACTGCTCAACTAGCTTCCAGCTGAGCAAATAGCTTTTCGATCTAGAAACGCGGTAGCAAACAAGTTGAGGAGAACGAACGGTACCGAGTGTATTTAACCGGACGTCAGGCGTTTTTCTTTTAGGTAAGTATCCATATCTCGGTTCCTATTCGACCGATTAACTTGAAATTCGGTGTGGATTTTCTCAGTGTGGATAATAGAAAGCCCTGAAAGTCTCAAGTCGCTAAGTCTAAAGGGAGATGAGTTATATAACTTTATACACCCGGTTTTTCGGCGTTACCATTTCTTATTCAGACAGGTAAGGCTGCAGCTTTTCCACATCACCGATTGACTTGAAATTTCGCACAGACCTTCGTTTCAGCTTCAGACAGCGTCTTTTAAAAGATTTAACCCATCATCTCAACCCAAACACTTTTCAGAAAAGAAACAAATTTAGGCTAATAGTGTCCACTTTGACGAGTCTACAGCCTAGGTATCAGAACAACCGACTTGTAATTTTGCACAGACCTTCTTTATAACATGGCCCAGAGCCATTTGACAGATGTAACTCATTATCTCCACCCAAGAAAATTTTAGGAACAAAAAACTGAAACTCAAGCTAATTCTGGCCATGTTAACGGGTCCACAGCCGATCCACATGGAATTTGGTTTGGATCGTATTGGTGTGGATAATAGAAAACAGCCCTGAATGTTTCAAGTCGCTAGGTATAAAAGGACCAGAGATATACAATTTCAAAAACCCGGTTCTTCACCCTGACCATGTTCTTCTTATTCAAGTAGGTAATGCGACTGCCTCTCCTTTATTCTTGCTTAATTCATTTATAATTGCATTAATTTGCTTAATTAATTCTTGCATATTGTCTCTACAGGTCTTTTAAACTTCAACAACAAAAAGATGTGATACACCCCCCCCCCCCCCACCACGAAAAACACTCCGTGTGAAAATACCCCGCTTCACAAATATCATTCTGCAGCGGCCTGAAAAATTTATGGTATCCACTTTCCCCGCCCGCCATTTCCCTTCCAACTAAAGAGATGTCCTAACTACTTCACAAGTACCCTACCCGTTTCGAAATCTCCTCTTGGCGACATGGTAAGATGTTTTTATTACCACACATCTAATACTCAGATTGGAGGCAATTATGGCACTGTGCAAGGGAGGCTGAACAAGACAGCCAGCACACATTAAATTTTAGATTAATTTTGTTTCAGTTTAGGAACTCACCTACTTCAACCACATTCAAGTAAACAGTCGACATACAGTAGGTTGCATGTCTCGAACTAACACATGTACGACATACTCGTAGCCTCCAGTTCAGCCCCACGACCAAGTTTAGAATGTTTGTCCCGAAGTTTCCCATAAAAATCGAATATTTAAAGTTGATTGGTGTAATTGTACCAATATTGAGAATTTCATGATTTTCAAATCATCGTTTAACAAATAGTACCTACCTAGATACTCATACTGGATATTCAACACCTCGACTTTTAAAATGAATGTTATTCGGAAGAACTATACAATATGTGAAGGATCAAGGGAAAGCAAAGCACTGTCGAAAAAATCCAGATCGACATTGGTCACTGCCAAAACTACGGTTGTCTACGCCAAAATCAAGTTTGCCTAAATAAAACCACGTTTGGGTGGTTGGATCATTCAATTTCAATTAAGGTAAAGCAATGAGGATTCAGCTCGAGGGTAATTCGTGCCTTACCCCTTAGTTAATACAGCAGAAATCCGTTGAGCTTCCTTAAGACATAAATAGAACAAGATTTTTTAGATAATAGATAGATAATAGATAGATTTTTTAGATAGTTTTTAGATAACAAAGTCAGATTTATGTAAGTGTTTATTGGAAGGGAATTAAGCCATCGTACTTTCTTCAATTCATTTCGTTTAAATTGGCTGCAATTGGAATCAATTGCAGTTTTAAGTACAAGGCCGTGTCTCGGTTGGAGGCCCATTGTGGTTAGTAACTAATTACTGTTTAACTGTTAAACAGTAAGATGTAGTGGAATTAAATACACAGACTCACCTCTGATATCACTGCTTGATCTTTGGTGTGGCCTAGATGAGAAGTTCCTGGGCGATAAGAGAGATCTGCTCAAGACTTCTTCTGATCGGAATGGGAAACATATAATCAGACATGTTTCAAGGGTTTCAGAAGGATTGAATTTTAATAATATTAATATAATTTTATAGAATTTTACAATATTATTGTTATTAACGGTAAATATATGTCACTATACTCCTGAGTCAAAAAGGCAGTCTCTGCAGTGGCCCCATACCCATTCACCATCAACCGAAAAATAATTTTGCCATCTCTCTTTTAGGACCGGAAACGGATATTATTGGTCGATGTTATGCCTAAAGGAGCCACCATAAATGCAGCTGCATGCTGTGAGACACTCAAGAAGTGAACAAAAAATCAAGGACAAAAGAAGAGGAATGCTGACTCGTGGTGTGTCACTCCTTCAAGACAACACTAGACCTCATACCGCCGTCTCACTCAGGACCAGCTTGTTCCATTTGGGTGGGATATTGTGACTCAGCCACCTTACTCCATTGGATTATCATCTTTTCCATAAATTGAAGGGGTTTTTGGTTAGACAACGATTTTCAAATAACGAGGAGGTCCAGGATGCTGTCAAAAAATGGCTTTGGGAGGTGGAGCGGAAGGTATACGACGAAGGTATACAAAAACTGGTCTCTAGGCTTCAAAAATTTTTTGACCTCAACGGCGATTATGTAGAGAAATAATGACATGTTTTGACACTTATCTTGTCAATTTCATTTAAATATATTCATTTTTCAATTTTTAACATACGTTTTAACTTTATTTTCTGGATATCCCTCGCATTCTGACATTGTTCCCAAGCTGGTCGTTTGTGTAACATTGTACCACAAAATGATGACGGCGTTACAATGGAATCTACCTACAACGCTTGTTATATAGCGGAATACGTTTTTTTATACTGACGAAAATGTGCAATATACGACTCGTAATCATGACCTTGTCTGGAGTGAAGAGTAGGCCACACTCTCAGTCTCACAAGCTACAGAGGAATTCTAATCATGAGGATTTTCATAGACTTCCATGCAAACCATCAAGTACAAATTGACACTTGAACGTACCATGAACGGATTCTGTCTTTGTTTCCTGTCTGGGAGACACCGAGCGAGGCAAAGGGCTTTTGCGACTCGCTCCATCCTGCGTAAGATAAGAAATAACAACATTGAATTCCTTTAGATAGGTACTCACTCATATTAGGTACTATGGATGGTGCCCTCCTTCCATGTAACCCCCTGGATGTTACTCTTATAATATATTATTGTCGCCCTGTTCCATCAAATAGCGACTACGCCTTCCTTGAATACACAATATGTGTGACTTTACAGCTGTAACTGTTTCATGGTAACCAATATCACAATAGAGCTACCAGGAACGGTTCCCAGTTCTTCATAAGAACTGCCCAAGGTCCTGGTATCCATAGTTGATGTTCTGAAATTCTCGTGCGAAGGTCCCAATTACATTCGATGCATTCTGCATTAAAGCAGTGTAACGTTACATTCGGCACCTGTATTCTAAATATTGAAAACTACTCGTAGAACAGGATTTCGGAAACATTCTTGTAATAGTGGCTGTTCTTGTAACGTTACACCCCAAGCATGACTGCTTTTGTTGATTTCAAACCATTCCATTTAGAAATTCTAGAATCTGATCACACGATACATTAAAACCAAACTAAACGTTACTTACGTGCATTGAGGACCCGTCGTCGGGGAAACGAAACATCTTGAAGTTAGGGGACCGCGGCCAAGATGTGGGAGGTGGAGATCTGATCATGTGTTCATGAACCTCAGGTAAGCTAAGAGGATCTGCATCCAGTTCACTGCTAAACTCCTGGAAGAAGTAGACAACTTCATTGTGAACGAATAACTGAAACTAGACTAATATAAATATTCCCAAAACCATAGAAATATTTGCAATGGAATCTAAGTAATTTCAGTAAATGTAAGTACAATCTTACTTGGGACATCAAGTTTGTATCGTCAGACTCTGACTCTTCTATACTGTCAGCCAAGCTTTCTCTACTAGCCAATACTTGCTGTAAAAACGAATGAAGATGGTATAAAAAGTTCAAATTTGCACAAAAAATTTGTTTTGGCATTCGAAAGGCTAAGTTCGTTGATGGAGAGAATCGGGCCATACTGGGGTGTTCAGGGGAGTTTTAAGGTGTAGGGTGGGGGGGGGGGATTACACATAAATATCCAAAATGATACAGTCTGACAAGTGACACAAAATTTGTTATAAAACCAGTAAAATGGAGACAATGTCATGTTACATTAAACCAGTTATTTCTTCAAAAATTCACTCTTATAGCCACGCTGCTTGACTGCGGATTTTTTTCCTTTTTTTTGTTGTATTTCTCTAATGCAATGGCAATACAATTTTTAAAAATCCACAATCATGCAGTATTGCTATAAGAGCGAATTTGATGTACGCTATGAGGGTCTCCTTCAAAACTATGTAGGTACAATAAAAAAATTTCAATTCACCTTCAAAAACGGATTATCGTGGCGAGAAATCCTCAAAGTCTCCATATCAGAATCGATGTCTCGAGCTCTCGCAGGCGTCGACAGTGCGGGAGATGTGGGATATGCAGAAACCAAGATATCCCGTACAGACAGCGTTGATGGGACTCTGGCAACTGTAACTGTTAAGATATCATTAGGTAGGTACGATAAATCACATTGAGGCCGAAGTACTTTACGTTGACAGGTACCTACACTATTTTCATGGAGGTCTTAGATTTGCACGACACTAGTATCTGATCAATGTGCTTACTACAGGTAGGATTAAATGGGGCATCGATTAAATACCTGATTGGCTTCCTTTATCCATGTCGCTCGGCGTTTCCTCGGGTTTTTTCCTCTTGAACAAGTTAGTTAAAAATTTTATTGATCTGCTTCTAGCGTCAATTCCACAACCATCGGAGCTCTTGGAAGATATATTCAGCATCCTACCACGGCATGCTGCAAGGTGGTCAATTCAATCATTCAAACGATCAAAGAATGAGGACGAAGAAATCGCAAAATTGTATAAAATCGGCAGGAGGAAAAAAAGGGTTTACCACTTCAAGAAGGTTCCATTCCGAGGGTTACAAGGACTAGATCAAGGGATCGAGAAAGGTTGGTATCAAGCTCAGGAACTTTGTAAATATCTACTTATTTACGGGGACATATTACTCAAATTAGAACTAACATCATTGAAACACTTGGCACTTGGCTATAACCGAAAATGCCATTTTCAACTCTCAGAAGTGTGCAACGGAAGACTTCAGTGCGAGTAACTCCATGATGGAACCACAGAAAACCCTACTATGGAACTGTCAACTCAGTCGATTTCCAGGATTTTCTGTTTACATCGTTCAATGTTGCCGATAACAAAAAAGTTCACTACATTTTCTGTAGTTCTATTCTATGTTTTCCCCAAATAACCATTGGAACTAGTACTAATTTCTTCGAACCAGAATTCTTGGAAAAACACATTTGCACTTAATTAAAACTCAAGTCGAGGAAAACGTGAACATTAGCGTGGACCCTTAAAAAGTAAAGGACATACTGCAGATATGCGGCTTTGATTACTCGAAATACTTATGTAATCAAAATAAAAACATTTGAGGACACAGCAGGACATCCCTCATTCCTAGTCGCCTCGCTTGAGTGAGGGATTCTCTTACATAGTACGGATGCTTTCTTCTTCCATGGGATTCTTCCATACCTAGTATGGATACTTCCTTACCTAGCATGGATGCTGTGTGTTATCAGTTCTGTGGTTTATCAGTATATTACAGTATCATAGTGGTTTTGGAGGGGGGTAGCGGTACGTCCAGACGTCCACTTTCTAAGGTTGGATTATTTGATTTAATTGCTCACACTTTTGTGAAAATACATATTTTAATGCACCGTTACTGATTAGGGACGTATTCAATATCACCATGTGTTAAGTAATGTCCTCACTTATTGCTTATTAATATTCACTGCTTATCTATGAGCTTTTTCTGTATGTAGGTCGATCATTGGCAACGTCAGTAGACATCTACTTTCGTTCTCACCTCCAGTACCTTTTCTATGTCCTCATATTGTTTTGTGCTGGTATAGCTTTTGAAGATATCGAATTGATGTCACCAACTTTGGCTACAGCCTCAAATCTCCAATGAGGTCCACATAATGTCTTCTTAAAAACAGTTATGCCCTTATATAACACCATTGACGTTAGGAAAAGTATCTGCATAGATTTCCTACCGGCTCATCTCAACACGAGCGTATTGGCGACAAGTTGCTGGATACCGAAATCCTTCCTCTCACAATCGTTAGTGGTGCGAAAGGTACACGGTAGAAACACAAAATTTGCATTTAATACACCTACTACTTGGTTCTAGCTGTAAAACCAAACCTTTCATTTTGGCCTTATCTACAACACCCTGCAGATCCTGCGATGTCAAACTCAAGGTAACTCTGTCTTGGAATTGATAATTTATGTCTGACATTCGTGGTCTCTTTGTATTCTTTCAGATCTAGTCAGACTTCGGGGGTTTTCTGAAGTCAGCTACAGTGGCAATGTCTAGCGGACCCCTCCACAAACCGTCGTAGACTGAGGGGGGCGGTCGAAGAGCAACGTCTCCATCATATTATAACACTAGACAGCACATCTTTTTCAATATGATGGACGAGAGGGTTGAAATGCAGTTCTTGGTCGAGGATGACAGCCGAGGTGATGCCCCTACCAATAGGTAAATTGAAACGCACGTATTTATTTACATTTGTACCTACCTCTAACTCTATACGGGTAGCCATAATACTACCCATTAGAAGTTGTCAAAAGTTGTTGATACAAAATAGAATCCACATAAATCGTCAAATTTACGCGCATTCATTTTCATCAACAGGTTGATCACAAAAACCACCGGTACAAGCAGATGCCGGTCAAACGTGAGCCCGTATCTCGGCATAATCCTTGCCACTGTCTCTTCATTCTTCTTTTCAATATGTTCAGTGATAGTCAAGTGGATGGTCAATGTACACCCTATGGAATTGGCAGCTTTCAGGTAACTAGTTAATGTATTACATTTCTGAGAATATTGAAAATAATAAACCATCGAATGATCCCTCAATGTTGTTTTCATCGTTATCAACGAATTTGTTTAGAAAGTGTGCTTTCAGGCCCCAAAAGTGTGTGGTTTTCTGATGCGAATAGTTCACATTCATGATGCAGTTGTTCTTACTGAACTTCTCGATTCGTACAGAAGGAACTTGACATAAAATATCTGATATTTACCTATGGCCTGCCTGGTGGGAGGAGGGGGGGGGCTAATTCTAACAGTGTTTTGCCCAGAAACTACTGATTGAAATCCTGCTGAGGACGAAGACAACATACCCTACAGAAGCACTACTCAGAGGGCATTCCACATATCATGCCCACATTTCAGTTTTTATTCCTGAAAACTAACTGAACTTTGTATGTTTCAGGTTTGTTGGAGTTTTGCTGCCCGCAATTCCCATTGCGATTTACAGAAAAGAGAATGTATTTCCAAAAGGCAAGAGGTTAGCATACAATATAATTGTTTTTCGTCTTCAACGATGATAAACAACAAATGATGATTAAATAATTCTCAATTTGAATAATTCAAGTGATTTTCATCACTTCTCTTTGTAAATGCCCACAATAATGATCCTATCTGATCTTAAAAAATAATTAGAAACACAATTATGAATCCCTAAATATTCGATATAGTGACTCTACACAGATACCTACTCTGTGTACTTCACACATGGAAGTAATGGATGTTTTTATTTTGTCTTGAAGGATCCTCCTTATCCTCCGGTCTTTTGTCGGAACGACTGGTCTCATGTTGAGTTTCTACGCTTTCCGCCACATGCCTCTGGCAGACGCTTCGGTGATAGTTTTCAGCGTACCTGTTTTCGTCGCTATATTCGCTTGTATATTCCTCAAAGAGCCGTGCGACGCGTTTTCCATCCTCACGATATGCCTTACTCTCACCGGAGTTCTCCTCATCACAAGGTGAATGAATTTGAATAACATTGAGTTTGGAAAATCAATCCTCCGATCAAAATCTCGTATTTTCACTCACTGACATTTCTGTATTTATCAATGTTTGAATAAACACATTCGGAAAGGATGGTGGTGAATACATTTTTTTCACCATGATGTCTAGTACTATCATTAAATGATTTAAATTTTAAATAATAAAAAGGTGCACTTCTCAAAGTTGAACTTGGTTTTCAGGCCGATTTCCATCTTTGGGACGTCCGTTCCGAGTCTGGGCTCCGAAACTGACTTGTCGCCTGACATTTGGGGAGGCGTCTCCGCTTTTTCGGCGACACTTTTCGGGGCGAACGCTTACATACTCCTCCGTGTTCTCAAGGGCATCCATTTCTCTGTCATCATGATCAACTTTGGAGCCTTCGCTCTGGTATTTTCAAATTATGAGAAAATCCACGTCGAAACCGTTTATTGAGTACTTAACAGGTGGAAATGGTGAAGTATTGAGAAATCTCTGTAGGCTTGAAATTATATTCTTGTGATTTTACAGATTGAGACTCTGCTTGTTTCTTGGTTCCTTGGAGTTCTCTGTATACCTCAATGTGGACTCGATCGCCTTCTGATTCTCGCTTTGGCAGCATTCAGGTAACTTTTCGTTTAGAAGAAAAAATATTTTAAAAAATCTGGCCGAACAAAGGGTAGAAGCTCGTTCTACCGTAGAACTGTCATTCTACAGTTACAATGTCATGCTGCAAGTTATTAGGTACACGGAGTAGGAGTACGTAGATCATTACGTAGTAATTTAAAAGATTTTATACTTGAGGGGTTAATTTGTGAGCTGTCGTCATTTTGACATGGATATGTCTTACCCACTGGGGGTCATCCAAAAAATTTGTTACAATTCTATACTATTCACTCTATGAAGCTGTAGTTTGGTATGTAGCCTCCTTATTAGGATTTTAACTCGACGCTGCCCAGACCTTAGATCTGCTGAGTGGCTCCTAAAGCTAATTTCGACGCTACCGGCTATATGAAGCTGTAATTTGGTACGTAGCCTCCTTAGGACTTAAACTTTAAGCAGAAAAGGCCCTAGATCAGCTGAGTGGCTCCTAAAGCCAATTTCGATGATATTCACTCTGTGAAGCTGTAATTTGGTACGTAGCCTCCTCAGGACTAAGCAGAAACTTTAAGCAGAAAAGGCCCTGGATGGGCTGAGTGGCTCCTGAAGTTAATTTCTATGCTATTCACTCTATGAAGCTGTTATTTGGTATGTAGCCTCCTTAGGAGTTGCACTATAGGCCCAGGTTCTGCTGTTATCTTTATTTTGGTTTTACTTGAGAAACAAAACACATATTTTACAGGGAGAAAACAAGACATGTCCATGTACCAATGTTTCTGCATGTAGTATTGATACTCAACATCAGTTTACTGATTTTTCAGCTTCAGCGGTCAAATCCTACTGACCAAATCGCTTCAACTCGAAGCGGCCGGACCCGTTTCCATCGCCCGCTCAGCGGACATCGTCTTTGCCTTCATATGGCAAGTACTTTTCTTCAACGAATCTCCCAACGTTTACAGTATTTTAGGCGCCTTTTTCGTCACCAGCTCTGTCATATTGATCGGGCTTCGGAAATGGGCTCGATCCCATCCCGAAATCCAGACTATGAGGAGTTCCCTCCAGATGTTACACAAGTAATTTCGATTCAATCAATTTATGAACGTGAAACTGTCCACTGCTGGCTTGTTTTGAAATTGCTCTCAACTGAGCAACGCTGTTTTACTCAATCATACTTCATTTGAGACTTTGTGATACCCAGTATCAGTTATCCCAGTATTAGGTTCCTGCCGGTTAAGGAATAGAAACTACTATATTATTTTGTTACTTACCCTTCAGCATTATGACATGACTTTTTGTGCATCCAGAAGCTAAGGATATTTGTATGACCTTCTCTGTGTAAGACTTCCTTTTGCTTAAATGTTTTTTTTTTTTTTTATCCGAAAGATGGGTACTAAAAGAAAATACCTCAAACCAAAGACAATGTTCCAGTCATGAGGCATTACATGAAGTGCAAATTTTGCTTCCTCACTTCCAAAGGTAGGAAAGCCTTGTAGAAATTGAAAACTCAAAAAGTGAGTGTACCTATGTACCTATATAACCCATAAGTCGTATGTTAAGATCCCACTTTTCTAACTCACTTTTAAGAGCCAAAAAAAGTTTTTGCCAACCTACCTATGAAGTTTTTTAGTTGAAAATACCATAAAATGTATGCAAATTCAGTATTTAATAATCAGTATTCAAGTTGAGAAAAGTGAAAAAAGATCTTGTGGGATCTTAAGAGACGAAATTATTTTCATGATTTTGTCCAGTTCAAATTTGAGCATTTTTTACGCTATATAAATTTAATTTTCAGCATTTTCTTGCGCATGCTTTTTAGTTTATTGGAATAATCTAGTTTCAACGCACACTGCCCCTTGTGCATATAAGTTCTGGATGGATATCACTTCATAATGAAATCATCAAACGAGTTTGTACATTAAATGACCAATGGGTACATTTTGATAGATGACTAATCCAAAATCACCATGATGTTTCAACGTATTTACAGACATTGGTTTGTAAAAGATGAGAAAAAAATACCATTTAATGGTGTATTTGATCACCAAGTGTGAAGTAGGGGCCACATTGGAGTAATCCGAATTCTTTATGATTTTACCATTCGCGACTTTGGTTCCTAACTTGTTTTACCCCCTCTTTTCCCCTCTACCTTCACTCATGAAGCCTTCGAATTCCGTTTGGTAGTCACATTCTAATTGTAGTCCCTTACCAACATTACGATGCTTGTTCATGTTCTCTCCCTCTACTCCCATGTTGCCTGTAAACTGGACTTTCAACGCAGAAAAAGTGCCTTCTTGCACAGTTAGGTACTCCTTAGTTTAAAATTAGTCTCTCCCCATAATTTGTTATAGTGTTTAGACGAGCGTCATTTAAATTGCTCTAATCCCACATTAGTTCTTCCATTTGCGAGCTTATAGTAAGACTGTCAGAACTCCGTTTTATTTAATATTTGGTTTCTGAAAAACGTCTGTAACCATTGGAGGTTACTCCTTCTGAGACCTCATACTATTGAACCTCCACAAACTAGTCTCCACTGCCTCAATGACGTTCCTATTTTTAATGATTTGTCAATATGTTCTAGGTGTCCTAAATACTTAACGAAAATGCTTTTTGTCTTGTAGTGTAATTACAACTGCGTGATATTTATTTATAAGACACAGTCTAGCTTCCTGCTTGATTCCTGCTGTATTCTAGTCTTTCTACATGAACACATTATTTGATACCCTGTTATATCATCGCCTCTTCTCGATATTATTTTGTTCCTAATTATTTTTATACCCACTTTGAGATAACGAAGTTTAGTTAGATGGTACTAGTAGTAAGTGTATTTACTGTGCTTAATTTCAAGGCTGTTGATTTGTTTCTAATAGGAAGTATCTATTTTCAGAAATAGTCAACTTTTTGCTCTCTAGTTTGGAAATGGTGACTTATTAAGCTTAACCTAATTTAAGTCCTTGACTTTTTCGAGTGTGTAGGAGTATTTTTTTGACGATAAATTCCAATCTCATGTCATCATGTCAGCTATAAGGTCGTTCTACACAGGGGACCTTATTGCGCAAGAGCGTAGTGCAGATTTAGGTGCGGTTTCCGAGCTCGGGATCTATAGGTTCTGGACATTGGGTTGGTTCACATGGAGCGGAAAGTCCAGATTGTCCAGTCAATCACAGAGCAATAAGCAATCCGGACTTTCCGCTGAACCCACATTTCCAGTCAGGGATTTATCAGCGAAACTCGAGGATCTTTAAGTCCTAGACCTAATCTAGTCTAGAATAAATATCGATAAATAGCAATAAATCTCGAGAGAATCGTACGGTTTTTTGTGTTCTAATGTTGGCATTGGGCCTCCAGTGTCAGTCAGTAGGTTCGCCCGCAATATAGTTAATCCTTTATTCGGAAAGCCATTTTTTAGGAGTTGATCAGGGCTCCAGAGTCTAGTCAAGTTCTGGAGTTCGTTGACTCTGAAAGTCATTTTAAATACTACAGAGTCTGAAACTGGTTAAAGTCTAGAACTTCGTTAAATCCCGAGCTCGGAAACCGCACCTTAGCCGTGTAGAAAATTGAGAAATCTGAGGAAATTGATTTCTTCGTAGGATCCAATCCTTCGCCCAAATTCGTTGTATCTTCCTTCTCGAAATCGTGTAGACAGACCTGCAGGTCTCATGAGACTGCTCTCGCAATCCCCTCACGCTAGAGCAGTCTCAGCAACTCAATCAACTGATGGTGTAGAGACTGCTCTATGCAGTTAGTGTCACTCAAGCTCTCACCGTGTAGACCGACCTTTAGTGATCATTTGTCTTCAACTGGAATATACACGGTTTATTGGAAATTACATGGTCTTCTATAAGATTAAATTTTCTATGAAATAAATAATGATTGAATGGTCCACCAATGGGTATGCGCATGAAAAATGAAAATGGAAAAATGCCGATTCATTATGTTATTTGAGTTGCTACTGTATGTACTTGAACACTAGTTTCCATGTAAAAAAAAAAAAAAAAAAAAAAAAAAAAAGTCCATAGGTCCACAGAGATCCATAGGTGATCATAATTAAAATCTGATTGATTTGAAACTGGGACGTAAAATGGCGCGCGGTTGTGACGTCACCCACCGTCGGCCATCTCAGGATACTGTAGTTGACTGTTTTTTTTTTTTTGTCAGTGCGGTGGTAGCGTTGATTTACCGACCAATCAGATGCTTCAGCGGTCCTGACGTCATTGCGCGCTTCTAATAAACATAATTATGTTTCTCTATCAATAAAAATTAATTTAAAAAAACATGCGCAGACTCCATTTATGCCTCTTTATAGTTAATTCTCGTAAAGTTACAACCTCAAAACCAGTAAATATTTGACATTCTACAGTTTGAAAATGTGACCTCATCAATCATCTTCACAACCCTTGAAAATCCTGCATTATCACTTGAACCCGTCAACTTTTGAAAAAGGTATTGATCCACACATTTTAATGCACGGGTTTTATTGTGTACTAGTTGCATCACCTAGATCATCCATCTGCAACGCCCCACCCCTATTCAATATTTGTTCACAATTCATCATTAGTACAAAACTCCCTAATATCATTTTGGTGGTACATACTGATCATGACATAGGAAGGTACATATTACCGTTTCATTAATTCAGATGTTCAAGTCCACGTGTGTACAAAATTTTACACAATATTTAAATAACTTCTGATGTTTTTCATTCGAGGAAAATGTGATATGAAACTACCGATGTTATTAGAATTCTCTACTACTGATATTCGATTTGCCGAAAAATTCTTTGTCTCTTGCTAATTTTAAGAAATGTGATTGGTATTATGTACAATAAATCGAGTTTTAAAATTATTAAACTGATTTTCCTCACATTATTTCCAATCAACAGTGTCCCCGACCATTTTGTTGAAATTATTAATGTTACACATAGGTATTATAAAATTTAGAACGGGTGCCTACTGATACTTTCTTTTTTTCTTTTTTTTCAGTAAGTAAATAACTTTATTGTTCTGTTGGGAACATTTCTGTTGTGATAATTGGGGGGGGGGGGGGAATATAGAAGAGGAGTCTTCTAATTGGCGTGTGACGTGATGAGAGGGTGCAGTCCATCAACTGGCCTCTCTGTTGGATGATAAATTCCTCTTTGAAATCCGACTGACTGCGTTTTGGTTTCTTTAGTTACCTTGCAACGGAAATGGTGTATTTTTCAAGATAAATAACGTACTTTGAAAAGCTGGGTATGTTGCTATTCAAAACTCACTGCAAATTCTTCCTCATTGGGATGCTTCTTTCAATAACTGTTACCCCCAAAAAACAAATCTGTTGTAAAAACTGGCCCGCCAAAATACCTCCTCAGCCGCAAAAAGGATTGATATCCACTTTGTCCGCCAGTTACGTATATAGGATGCTCGGTGCTTCGCACCTCGCTGTTGAGTGTCCAGATTATGAATCGAAAAATTTCACCCAGGTGTTCTACAACTAATTTGCGACAAAAAATGCCATCTCGTTTTTTTAGAGGCTTGTTTCTGAGTTATTCAACTTTTAAGATTTTGTTCGTGTTTTCGACCTTATCCCCTAAAAATGGTCCTAATTCCATCGTTTTCAGTGTATTCGCAAATCTGAAGATACCGTTGTAAAGAGCGTTAAATTTACCATCTACTCGTACATTAGTCTAACAATAATTTTTTGAAGGGAACTAAAAGGTGAAAAATGAGCCCGAAAAGTAAATCTTGAAAAAACACTTTTTTTGAAGGCTTATTAGTCCTCCATAATTCTAGTGATATGTTATAGCCTGTAAGCAAAAGCACAAAAGCCTCAGCTTTCCAACGGTATAATTGTTTAAATTTTTATGGGGAACTTTTTTGAGAAAATTGAGTTTGTATCCGAAAAAACGTGTATTTTTCAGGCACATAATTATGGGGGACTGATGAGCCTAAAGTGTTTTTTCAAGATTTGACTGAATTTACTTTTCGGGCTCATTTTTCACCCTTTAGATCCCTTTAGAAAATTATTGTTAGAGACTGAGTAGATGTGAAATTTAATGCTCTTTCCAACGGTATCCTCAGATTTGCGATTACTCTGAAAACGATGGAGTTAGGACTATTTTTAGAAGATAGGGTCGAAAACACGAAAAAAATCTTAAAAGTTAAGTAACTCGGAACCGAAGCCTCTAAAAACACTCTAGGAGGCACTTTTTGTCGCAAATTAGTTGTAGAACACGTGGGTGAAGTCTTTCGGATCATAATCTGGACACCCTGTAGAAATCTGATCCCTGACCTCCACCACCAATGTTTTTCTGCTCCGTCTGCATCCCACAAACCCCCTTTCACCCTTGCGCTGATGTTCGCGCTATGACATACAATCGTCGGTAACACAAAAAACATGTACCTAATAATTCCTTAAGTTCATAGAAGCGAACGAAAAACTCAATGTGTGACAGTTTCCTTGAAATTTGATTTGGTACTTCATTCTTATGATGAAATTTTTTTCTATTTTAACTTAAAAGCCTTTTTAGATACAAATGGCCATTATCAATACCTTCATAATGGCTAGGTTGCTTACCTACTATTTTTTCGGCCTTTTTTTAGCATAATCTTTTTCAATCTCATTATGAGGCTATGATAGCCAAACGTAAACTTACGTTTGGCTACTTGTACTCTTTTCCGATGACTTCAACTTCGCCTTCCTCCATGGCTCGGTATGATCAGTGACGTAGACGCTGGCGTGACTGATAAGCACAACTTAGGAAACCTTCCCCGTTATCCTTCGCACCCCATTGGTCGGTTTCACTTCTCCCACTCATCCATAGCTTTTGTATCGTGATGTAAACAAGCCTCGCGTATCAGTTCTTATGATAGAAAAATTAGAAACAGCCTTTTATTCAGTGTGCTACTTATTAAGTAGTACTTAATACAATAGTTCCCTCGTCAAATCGTAGTTTTCCCTCGTACTTAGCACCAGTTCGTGTTTTCGTTCGATGTGCCGGAACAGCCCTTCGTAACGGGGATTATTTGCCTCCTGCTCAACGGCCCGTCGGAATGCTACATACTGGAAACCAAGCCGCTGCAGACGTGATTTGCTCTGCTACCTACGCTGAAAATTACCTGGATTGCATCGAGAACTTGCCAGGCGATATTCAGAGATACATTACTCGTGTACACGAGCTCGACGTTGTCTACCGAAGTAATTTCCTGACTTGTGCTATATTTTTTAGGAAGTGAGATTCAGTACGATTGAGATTGACTACGTGCACACTTATTCTTTGCTTGGTGCAGGTACTTCTTTCCCACACGTTCCAACTTTGTATCATCCCCTCGACAGCTTATTGGGGAAACCAAGTACCGAGTCCCTTCTTATCTTCCACCCTTTTGATCACCAACCAATGTGCATCTACTAACTGAATCTTGGCCTGTATTCATTGTAGTCACAGGTTCAAATTTGTGAAATTCTGCATCACTTACCACAAAGCCGTGGAGAAATTTGACTCCGATAGTATTGAATTTTGTGAAATTAAATTTTGACTCCGATAATGACAAATTTTTTCAAAGTGAGTTAAGTTAGAGACTGTTGCCAAGATGGATACGCAAATATTGGTGCACAGGGTCGTGATTGACCAACAAGATTAAATTTGATTGCGAAGCAAACGTAGAAGTGAGTACCTACTACGGGATTGGGCTCCAGGATCACTTTAGTGGAAAATTTGCCTTTTCTGCTCCAGATCTACTTTCAAGTTGTTTTGCTAGTTAGCTCATATGAGAGTCAATAGTATTGATGAGCTCATATGAGCTACATAATATGTAGCTTCTAACTGGTAAAGGACTATGATTTTGTCGCGATAGATTTAGTTTGTACAGAAAAAAGTCACGCGTCCGATGGCAACCATCAGCGTTTAATGGTAGGTTGATCATTCCCCAGTATAATTAATTTTATTTTGGGTTCCTTATTTACAAAATCGTATAATTCTACTGAAATATGAGTACCTACCGGTTTCGGTGATTAAGCCATCGTCAGTAACAAGGCAATTCTTAAGGTGCATTACAGTGAGATGAACTTACACAGGGACCCCAAAAGTGGAAGGTCGAATAGGATTGGTTGATCGAAGTGAGAGGAGAAACGTAGTACGAATATTATAATGATAATAATAATAGTATTATGCTATACAAATATATTATTGCTATTGGCTCTTGAGGTGAAGGGGAGGGCCAACGTGAAAGGTCTATTAGGATTGGTTGCCACAAAGTGAAACGAAACAGCTTCTGATTGGCTGTGAGAAGTGAAGGGGTGTGTGTTTAGTGGGTGGGGGGGGGGGGCATAGGAGTCAAGGTATTGTAGAAAATGGACCTATCACTCTTAATAATTTCGAACTTTTCAAGTAAATCCAACATGCTTCCTTACTGGCACAAATGAGGGAACTCGATAAATGCCTGTCTGCAAGATCAAAACTGAAGCTATGATTTAATTCATTCAAGTGACGTGTAAAAGCTGATTCCCCGTTAGGTAGGTTCAGTCACTGGCTGTTTCTCTCATTTTTCATTTGGAGTATTTCTGTAACTCGCAAATAATTTTTTTGTCTCTGTGAAGCTTGAATTAGTGTTATGGAATAGATAAGCGTTGTAATGTGCTAGACATCGTCAAGTTTCAGGCCCTGGCCCACCAGGAATCTGTTTGCAAAAGTCAGATTTTGGTTGCCCAGCTACTAAGTGTTCATTTACTGGTCCCTTCACCCTACTAACTTTTTCTGTATTTCAACGTACAAACCCACTTCTGAGCACCTTTATTCTACCCCCGAACGTGAATGATCAGTTTCTGTACTTGTTTCAGACTGCCTCAAAGATGTGGCCACCCTCAAATACACCCTGGAGAGGGACGACCTCGAGTCGAGCGCTCACAGGAAGGCTTTGGCCAAATTGGAGCAAGTTCTGATTGCTCTGCAGGAGGTCGGCGATCAGAAAGTCGACCTTTGGCAACAGGTGACGGACCTCATCGACACCAAGTCCCGCTCTCTTGATCAAGATCTGAGGAATTTAGGCAAGTGTTACCGCCAGAATAATTTTACATTGTGTTTTCGAAATTCTCCAGATTTACCCACGAATGCTTTAGTTTCAATTTACCCTATTTTGGGCATTTTCCTCAAATTTCGTGTATTATGTCGTTTTATACAAATTTATTTATAAAATCGAAACATTAAAAAGCCTCGAGGGGCCCAGACAACCCCGTAAATTTTAGCCACATTTATTGCTATATATTATAGCAATGTTTTTGTAATACATTTCAGCAGTGGTTCCCAACCTTTTATGATTAGCGACTCACGTTTAGATTATTTATTTTATTTTATTTTTTCATTTACGCGACCCATCTCCATCATATGAAATTGAAAAATAAGGAAAATGGAAAATGTAAATAAATACGTAAACAGCTTAGTAATGAAAAAATATAGAGTTTATTGATTATTCAAGATTACAAATAATTTGTCTCTGGCATTATTTTGACTCAACTAGTGATTCAATGTCAGGATTGAAATGAGATATTTTGAGGCGCAAGTCACTTTCAACGTCCAGTCTGTTTCTATACTTATTCTCGATGTACACCAACTTTGAAAAGGCACGATCACAAAGAAATGTCATTGAAAAACAATTAAGAATCTTATTGCCTTTTCATATAAAACTGTATAGCTTGGCTTGATATTCAGCCAAAATGAGCCAAACTTTTCTCCTTGAACATAGTTTTCATGATAGGTATATGGAATCACTGGACAACTCAACTAAGAAAAAAACCTTCCTAAGATTTTTGAATAGAAGGTAATTTTTCCAACCTTTACAAGCTGCAGCATGTAGGTTAACCTCCCTGCTTTATGGCTGTTTCTGAAATTAATTAATGGTTTTGCCACAGAACGTAACTAGCATTGAAAATTCAGAAACCTATGTGATAAAGTGGGATACTTAATTCAACCATTATTATTAAGACCCTCAAGAACACCTTAAGAAAAAAAAGTAACAGTAATTTTAAATTGGAATGCAACTCCAAATGAATGCGTGGTGCAGAAAACAATAAGACTTTGGAAATGCATTCAATCCCACCTCAGACTTCAGCTAACTTGAGAATTCAATTCCTTTTTCTGCGAGTCACTACCTTAAAACCACCTGGTCGAATCTCTGGAGTATTTCTCCTTTCAAACGCATCCATGTTTGTTTTCATTTATCTTGCCCCGCAAGTATCCTCTGCTCACCTTCCCTTTCTCATCATCTTAGCCTCTAGATACAGTGGAGGTCCTCCCTATGCGAGAGATCCCAATCAAGCTAGATTCCCTTCGCTATACATATTATGTACGTGCTGAAGATCCTTCCTAAGCAAGCGATCCCAGGCATCCAGTATTTATAACACTATCACCTTTCTGGTTCCTTCACACAATCCCACTTGGAATAATAAAGCCCTTCACTTTAACTAACATTATTTAGTAATAATTCTACAAGCGCTATCCAGAGCAGGAGAAACTTATTCCCTTCTTGTTTCCTCTATTTTATTCTGAGTCACAAAAGTACTGTTTGCCAGTTAATTTTTAATGGGATTACGCCTATCTTCAGATTTGTGAAGTTTATATGGGTAGGCGTTTCTTTCAACTTCATTTTCCATTGCTTCGTCCAGCTTAAAACATTGTTGACAGCAGATTGTAGTACGAAAATAATTTCTCTCTGTCCCTTTGTATCCATGCTATTTGAAAATTTACTCCTCAAAAGACTGAAACCTATTATAGAAGAAAGAGACCTCACTACATCAATCAATTTGGATTTAGAGAACAACATTCCACTATAGACTAGGAACACAGGATCACGAGTCTGATTGAATGCTTGTTAGAAGAAAATAAAATATGTTCTGCGATCTTTCTAGATGTCTCGCAAGCATTTAATAAATTATGGTATCAAGGATTAACTCAAAACTGAAAAGGGATCTTCCGACCCAATTCTTCCAAATTTTGAAGTCATACCTCGCAGATAGATTATTCAATGTAAAATACGACGAGTACTCTCAACTGAGGAAATTAGAAGCAGGTGTTCCACAAGTCCTTCGCCCCATACCGTATTTAATGTACACAAGAGCCCTTCCACATCAGTGGATATTTTTTCTGCAACTTTTGCTGATGACACTGCTATTCTTGCAGTTGCAAAAAATAGCAGTGTACAAAAAAGTATTACACCTTATAAAGACAATCTTGCGACACTTCGGGCTTTGGTTGGTACCAAACTACACAGGCTAGTCTCATAAAAAACGAATAAATAAGTTCACATAAATACACGACCCATTTCCTGTGGCTTTAAGATCAATACAACTAACTATTCTACCTAAAAATGCCCATCCATTAGCTGCCCCCCCCCCCCCGCCTACCTATATCGACTACACGTCAAACTAGGTAATTTTTTGTCTGCGAGCTTCAATTTTCCTGTCGGTTTCCACTCAATTTTCAAACCAGGTGGTTAATTGTGTTAATTATTTCCCGTAATCATGGAAGTGTTTTCACGCAGGACGATCGACTCCTCAAAACATCTTTTGATACAACTACAGGTTTCTATCTTGGGGGTAAAAAATAACCGAACGAGAAAGGGAAGTTATTGACACAATCGACCCGGGCCTTTCAGTTTGGATTGGTGTTGATTTTATGATAGGGAACGTCGTTCATTTTGTAGCTCGTTGGCGGGAAATCGATTTTGACATATACAGGTTGGAATAGGTAAATATTTCTGGTTCTTATTGATGCCACTCTCCCGGTAGTGAATTTCGGCTGTGGACTTCCTGGAAGATGTTCAACCAATGGCAATACGGATTCTGTAAGAATTGTTCACATTTTACCCAAATTAGTGATGACTGGAGACCGAATTGTCAATTCAAACGCATACTTGATTTTTTTACTTTGACGGTGGTACCTACTTCACGTTGTCCAGCTTCATTTCACCCTCGTGGCATTACGTACGCCCTTAACAAAACTTGTGCAAACGTTACAGATACATGAATAATGAAATATCGACGTGCCATTTTCAGACTACAACAGAGACGTAGAGCCAGTCGAGGTGATGAAAGAAGTAGCTAAGGACCCTCCGCCTACCAATTCGTCTTCCGGCCCGAGCAATTCAGCCCTGAACGTCAGCTCCACAGCAGTCGACAAACCGAGCAGCAACGGCACCTCAGGATCGTCAGAGAGGGCGAGCAAGCGAGCGAGGCGATCTCGGACCGAAGTGGAAGCCAGCGATTCTCCAAACCATGAGAGATCAACGCTGGCTTCGACCAACTCCAGCACGTCAGCAACTAATGGTAAGAATGGTTACTTGAACCTATAATTGAGTACTCAAGCTCAGTAGGCTGGGCTAAGTTACATCAAAACTACTGTACACTGAGGAGCTCATATCACGCAATCACTACTTACACCCAACATGGCCCCTGATGGAGAGAATGAACTAAGGGTGTCTGGGTTAAGGTCGATTCACAAATAATTTCTGATGAAAAGTGTCCCATAAGTAATTTTTGTACCGCTTGAAATCCGACTTTTCGGTTTATTATCTTCGATAATGAACCGAAAAGTCGGATTTCAAGCGGTACAAAAATTACTATTATCTTCGATAATGAACCATTGGAATCGCCCAAAGAAAACAATTTTTTAACCCCCCCTCAAAATTTGTTGGTTTACGCGTCACGATACGTAGATTCAGAAAATCGAATTAAAAAAAATCCGTCCGTCCGCCGTACGCGGCACTTTGCCCAGTTAGCGTTGAGTTAAAATTACGAAATTTTTTTTATGGGTTCCGACCAACCCCACAATGGTCCTCGAAACTTTTCATAACCCTAGGTCAAGGGGAAGGGGTTCAACACGAAATTTAAAATTTCGACAATGTCATATCGCGAAATATTTAACTGAACCGTGTAAGTTTTAGTTAACTTTTGAATGACCTGAAAAATTACGAATCTTTTAAGACCAATTGGATTTTTGTGCGACCAGCCGTTCGTTCACAGTGAGCGCGCAAAGGTTTAGGAAAAACACTAAACTTCGCGTCGAAAACGGCCGTTATGTGGGTCAACCCCCAGACGCCCAGAATAAAACTACCTTTTTTCATCATCCCGGTAAACTACAGTCTAGAAATTTTAACCGTGAGTCGGGGATAGACCACATTGCAATATTCACTCGGTTTCTCATCTGTAAAATTGTTTAAATAGTACCTTTTTGTAATACTACAAATTAAATTTGGATGCTGAGCTATTGACTTGAAATTTTAAAAATAGGTCGGAACTGGATCACAATGCAATATTCACTCGGTTTCTTGTCTGTAAAATTATTTAAATAATACCTATAACACGTCGAGTCGATATGAAGTCAACTTTTTTTCGTTTTCACGAAGTATTTGAGTCAACAATTGCTCTTCTTGAAGGTCCATTCGAACTCAAATAAACCCCTCGAGTCGATATGAAGTCAACTTTTTTTCGTTTTCACGAAGTATTTGAGTCGACAATTGCTCTTCTTGGAGGTCCATTCGAACTCAAATAAACCCCTCGAGTCGATATGAAGTCATCTTTTTTTCGTTTTCACGAAGTATTTGAGTCGACAATTGCTCTTCTTGAAGGTCCATTCGAACTCAAATAAACCCCTCGAGTCGATATGAAGTAAACTTTTTTTCGTTTTCACGAAGTATTTGAGTCGACAATTGCTCTTCTTGAAGATCCATTCGAACTCAAATAAACACCTCGAGTCGATATGAAGTCAACTTTTTTTCGTTTTCACGAAGTATTTGAGTCGACAATTGCTCTTCTTGAAGGTTCATTCGAACTCAAATAAACACCACGAGTCGATATGAAGTCAACTTTTTTTCGTTTTCACGAAGTGTTTGAGTCGACAATTGCTCTTCTTGAAGGTCCATTCGAACTCAAATAAACCCCTCGAGTCGATATGAAGTCAACTTTTTTTCGTTTTCACGAAGTATTTGAGTCGACAATTGCTCTTCTTGAAGGTCCGTTCGAACTCAAATAAACCCCTCGAGTCGATATGAAGTCAACTTTTTTTCGTTTTCACGAAGTATTTGAGTCGACAATTGCTCTTCTTGAAGGTCCGTTCGAACTCAAATAAACCCCTCGAGTCGATATGAAGTCAACTTTTTTTCGTTTTCACGAAGTGTTTGAGTCGACAATTGCTCTTCTTGAAGGTCCGTTCGAACTCAAATAAACCCCTCGAGTCGATATGAAGTCAACTTTTTTTCGTTTTCACGAAGTATTTGAGTCGACAATTGCTCTTCTTGAAGGTCCGTTCGAACTCAAATAAACCCCTCGAGTCGATATGAAGTCAACTTTTTTTCGTTTTCACGAAGTATTGTAGTCGACAATTGCTCTTCTTGAAGGTCCATTCGAACTCAAATAAACCCCTCGAGTCGATATGAAGTCAACTTTTTTTCGTTTTCACGAAGTATTTGAGTCGACAATTGCTCTTCTTGAAGGTCCATTCGAACTCAAATAAACCCCTCGAGTCGATATGAAGTCAACTTTTTTTCGTTTTCACGAAGTATTTGAGTCGACAATTGCTCTTCTTGAAGGTCCATTCGAACTCAAATAAACACCTCGAGTCGATATGAAGTCAACTTTTTTTCGTTTTCACGAAGTATTTGAGTCGACAATTGCTCTTCTTGAAGGTCCATTCGAACTCAAATAAACCCCTCGAGTCGATATGAAGTCAACTTTTTTTCGTTTTCACGAAGTATTTGAGTCGACAATTGCTCTTCTTGAAGGTTCATTCGACCTCAAATAAACACCTCGAGTCGATATGAAGTCAACTTTTTTTCGTTTTCACGAAGTATTTGAGTCGACAATTGCTCTTCTTGAAGGTCCATTCGAACTCAAATAAACCCCTCGAGTCGATATGAAGTCGACTTTTTTTCGTTTTCACGAAGTATTTGAGTCGACAATTGCTCTTCTTGAAGGTCCATTCGAACTCAAATAAACCCCTCGAGTCGATATGAAGTCGACTTTTTTTCGTTTTCACGAAGTATTTGAGTCGACAATTGCTCTTCTTGAAGGTCAATTCGAACTCAAACAAACCCCTCGAGTCGATATGAAGTCAACTTTTTTTCGTTTTCACGAAGTATTTGAGTCGACAATTGCTCTTCTTGAAGGTCCATTCGAACTCAAATAAACCCCTCGAGTCGATATGAAGTCAACTTTTTTTCGTTTTCACGAAGTATTGGAGTTGACAATTGCTCTTCTTGAAGGTCCATTCGAACTCAAATAAACACCTCGAGTCGATATGAAGTCAACTTTTTTTCGTTTTCACGAAGTATTTGAGTCGACAATTGCTCTTCTTGAAGGTCCATTCGAACTCAAATCAACCCCTCGAGTCTATATGAAGTTTACTTTTTTTCGTTTTCACGAAGTATTTGAGTCGACAATTGCTCTTCTTGAAGGTCCATTCGAACTCAAATAAACCCCTCGAGTCGATATGAAGTCAACTTTTTTTCGTTTTCACGAAGTATTTGAGTCGACAATTGCTCTTCTTGAAGGTCCATTCGAACTCAAATAAACCCCTCGAGTCGATATGAAGTCAACTTTTTTTCGTTTTCACGAAGTATTTGAGTCGACAATTGCTCTTCTTGAAGGTCCATTCGAACTCAAATAAACCCCTCGAGTCGATATGAAGTCAACTTTTTTTCGTTTTCACGAAGTATTGTAGTCGACAATTGCTCTTCTTGAAGGTCCATTCGAACTCAAATAAACCCCTCGAGTCGATATGAAGTCAACTTTTTTTCGTTTTCACGAAGTATTTGAGTCGACAATTGCTCTTCTTGAAGGTCCATTCGAACTCAAATAAACCCCTCGAGTCGATATGAAGTCAACTTTTTTTCGTTTTCACGAAGTATTTGAGTCGACAATTGCTCTTCTTGAAGGTCCATTCGAACTCAAATAAACACCTCGAGTCGATATGAAGTCAACTTTTTTTCGTTTTCACGAAGTATTTGAGTCGACAATTGCTCTTCTTGAAGGTCCATTCGAACTCAAATAAACCCCTCGAGTCGATATGAAGTCAACTTTTTTTCGTTTTCACGAAGTATTTGAGTCGACAATTGCTCTTCTTGAAGGTTCATTCGACCTCAAATAAACACCTCGAGTCGATATGAAGTCAACTTTTTTTCGTTTTCACGAAGTATTTGAGTCGACAATTGCTCTTCTTGAAGGTCCATTCGAACTCAAATAAACCCCTCGAGTCGATATGAAGTCGACTTTTTTTCGTTTTCACGAAGTATTTGAGTCGACAATTGCTCTTCTTGAAGGTCCATTCGAACTCAAATAAACCCCTCGAGTCGATATGAAGTCGACTTTTTTTCGTTTTCACGAAGTATTTGAGTCGACAATTGCTCTTCTTGAAGGTCCATTCGAACTCAAATAAACCCCTCGAGTCGATATGAAGTCGACTTTTTTTCGTTTTCACGAAGTATTTGAGTCGACAATTGCTCTTCTTGAAGGTCCATTGGAACTCAAATAAACACCTCGAGTCGATATGAAGTCAACTTTTTTTCGTTTTCACGAAGTATTTGAGTCGACAATTGCTCTTCTTGAAGGTCCATTTGAACTCAAATAAACCCCTCGAGTCTATATGAAGTCGACTTTTTTTCGTTTTCACGAAGTATTTGAGTCGACAATTGCTCTTCTTGAAGGTCCATTCGAACTCAAATAAACCCCTCGAGTCGATATGAAGTCAACTTTTTTTCGTTTTCACGAAGTATTTGAGTCGACAATTGCTCTTCTTGAAGGTCCATTCGAACTCAAATAAACACCTCGAGTCGATATGAAGTCGACTTTTTTTCGTTTTCACGAAGTATTTGAGTCGACAATTGCTCTTCTTGAAGGTCCATTCGAACTCAAATAAACACCTCGAGTCGATATGAAGTCAACTTTTTTTCGTTTTCACGAAGTATTTGAGTCGACAATTGCTCTTCTTGAAGGTTCATTCGAACTCAAATAAACACCTCGAGTCGATATGAAGTCGACTTTTTTTCGTTTTCACGAAGTATTTGAGTCGACAATTGCTCTTCTTGAAGGTCCATTCGAACTCAAATAAACCCCTCGAGTCGATATGAAGTCAACTTTTTTTCGTTCTCACGAAGTATTTGAGTCGACAATTGCTCTTCTTGAAGGTTCATTCGAACTCAAATAAACACCTCGAGTCGATATGAAGTCAACTTTTTTTCGTTTTCGCGAAGTATTTGAGTCGACAATTGCTCTTCTTGAAGGTTCATTCGAACTCAAATAAACACCTCGAGTCGATATGAAGTCGACTTTTTTTCGTTTTCACGAAGTATTTGAGTCGACAATTGCTCTTGAAGGTCCATTCGAACTCAAATAAACCCCTCGAGTCGATATGAAGTCAACTTTTTTTCGTTTTCACGAAGTATTTGAGTCGACAATTGCTCTTCTTGAAGGTCCATTCGAACTCAAATAAACCCCTCGAGTCGATATGAAGTCAACTTTTTTTCGTTTTCACGAAGTATTTGAGTCGACAATTGCTCTTCTTGAAGGTCCATTCGAACTCAAATAAACACCTCGAGTCGATATGAAGTCAACTTTTTTTCGTTTTCACGAAGTATTTGAGTCGACAATTGCTCTTCTTGAAGGTCCATTCGAACTCAAATAAACCCCTCGAGTCGATATGAAGTCAACTTTTTTTCGTTTTCACGAAGTATTTGAGTCGACAATTGCTCTTCTTGAAGGTTCATTCGACCTCAAATAAACACCTCGAGTCGATATGAAGTCAACTTTTTTTCGTTTTCACGAAGTATTTGAGTCGACAATTGCTCTTCTTGAAGGTCCATTCGAACTCACATAAACCCCTCGAGTCGATATGAAGTCGACTTTTTTTCGTTTTCACGAAGTATTTGAGTCGACAATTGCTCTTCTTGAAGGTCCATTCGAACTCAAATAAACCCCTCGAGTCGATATGAAGTCGACTTTTTTTCGTTTTCACGAAGTATTTGAGTCGACAATTGCTCTTCTTGAAGGTCCATTCGAACTCAAATAAACCCCTCGAGTCGATATGAAGTCAACTTTTTTTCGTTTTCACGAAGTATTTGAGTCGACAATTGCTCTTCTTGAAGGTCCATTCGAACTCAAATAAACCCCTCGAGTCGATATGAAGTCAACTTTTTTTCGTTTTCACGAAGTATTTGAGTCGACAATTGCTCTTCTTGAAGGTTCATTCGAACTCAAATAAACACCTCGAGTCGATATGAAGTCGACTTTTTTTCGTTTTCACGAAGTATTTGAGTCGACAATTGCTCTTCTTGAAGGTCCATTCGAACTCAAATAAACCCCTCGAGTCGATATGAAGTCGACTTTTTTTCGATTTCACGAAGTATTTGAGTCGACAATTGCTCTTCTTGAAGGTCCATTCGAACTCAAATAAACACCTCGAGTCGATATGAAGTCAACTTTTTTTCGTTTTCACGAAGTATTTGAGTCGACAATTGCTCTTCTTGAAGGTTCATTCGAACTCAAATAAACACCTCGAGTCGATATGAAGTCGACTTTTTTTCGTTTTCACGAAGTATTTGAGTCGACAATTGCTCTTCTTGAAGGTCCATTCGAACTCAAATAAACCCCTCGAGTCGATATGAAGTCAACTTTTTTTCGTTCTCACGAAGTATTTGAGTCGACAATTGCTCTTCTTGAAGGTTCATTCGAACTCAAATAAACACCTCGAGTCGATATGAAGTCAACTTTTTTTCGTTTTCGCGAAGTATTTGAGTCGACAATTGTTCTTCTTGAAGGTTCATTCGAACTCAAATAAACACCTCGAGTCGATATGAAGTCGACTTTTTTTCGTTTTCACGAAGTATTTGAGTCGACAATTGCTCTTGAAGGTCCATTCGAACTCAAATAAACCCCTCGAGTCGATATGAAGTCGACTTTTTTTCGTTTTCACGAAGTATTTGAGTCGACAATTGCTCTTCCTGAAGGTCCATTCGAACTCAAATAAACCCCTCGAGTCGATATGAAGTCGACTTTTTTTCGTTTTCACGAAGTATTTGAGTCGACAATTGCTCTTCTTGAAGGTCCATTCGAACTCAAATAAACCCCTCGAGTCGATATGAAGTCAACTTTTTTTCGTTTTCACAAAGTATTTGAGTCGACAATTGCTCTTCTTGAAGGTCCATTCGAACTCAAATAAACCCCTCGAGTCGATATGAAGTCAACTTTTTTTCGTTTTCACGAAGTATTTGAGTCGACAATTGCTCTTCTTGAAGGTCCATTCGAACTCAAATAAACACCTCGAGTCGATATGAAGTCAACTTTTTTTCGTTTTCACGAAGTATTTGAGTCGACAATTGCTCTTCTTGAAGGTCCATTCGAACTCAAATAAACCCCTCGAGTCGATATGAAGTCAACCTTATTTCGTTTTCACGAAGTATTTGAGTCGACAATTGCTCTTCTTGAAGGTCCATTCGAACTGAAATAAACACGTCAAGTCGATATGAAGTCAACTTTTTTTCGTTTTCACGAAGTATTTGAGTCGACAATTGCTCTTCTTGAAGGTCCATTCGAACTCAAATAAACACCTCGAGTCGATATGAAGTCAACTTTTTTTCGTTTTCACGAAGTATTTGAGTCGACAATTGCTCTTCTTGAAGGTCCATTCGAACTCAAATAAACCCCTCGAGTCGATATGAAGTCGACTTTTTTTCGTTTTCACGAAGTATTTGAGTCGACAATTGCTCTTCTTGAAGGTCCATTCGAACTCAAATAAACCCCTCGAGTCGATATGAAGTCGACTTTTTTTCGTTTTCACGAAGTATTTGAGTCGACAATTGCTCTTCTTGAAGGTCCATTCGAACTCAAATAAACCCCTCGAGTCGATATGAAGTCGACTTTTTTTCGTTTTCACGAAGTATTTGAGTCGACAATTGCTCTTCTTGAAGGTCCATTCGAACTCAAATAAACCCCTCGAGTCGATATGAAGTCAACTTTTTTTCGTTTTCACGAAGTATTTAAGTCGACAATTGCTCTTCTTGAAGGTCCATTCGAACTCAAATAAACCCCTCGAGTCGATATGAAGTCAACTTTTTTTCGTTTTCACGAAGTATTTGAGTCGACAATTGCTCTTCTTGAAGGTCCATTCGAACTCGAATAAACCCCTCGAGTCGATATGAAGTCAACTTTTTTTCGTTTTCACGAAGTATTTGAGTCGACAATTGCTCTTCTTGAAGGTCCATTCGAACTCAAATAAACCCCTCGAGTCGATATGAAGTCAACTTTTTTTCGTTTTCACGAAGTATTTGAGTCGACAATTGCTCTTCTTGAAGGTCCATTCGAACTCAAATAAACCCCTCGAGTCGATATGAAGTCAACTTTTTTTCGTTTTCACGAAGTATTTGAGTCGACAATTGCTCTTCTTGAAGGTCCATTCGAACTCAAATAAACCCCTCGAGTCGATATGAAGTCAACTTTTTTTCGTTTTCACGAAGTATTTGAGTCGACAATTGCTCTTCTGAAGGTCCATTCGAACTCAAATAAACCCCTCGAGTCGATATGAAGTCAACTTTTTTTCGTTTTCACGAAGTATTTGAGTCGACAATTGCTCTTCTTGAAGGTCCATTCGAACTCAAATAAACCCCTCGAGTCGATATGAAGTCAACTTTTTTTCGTTTTCACGAAGTATTTGAGTCGACAATTGCTCTTCTTGAAGGTCCATTCGAACTCAAATAAACCCCTCGAGTCGATATGAAGTCAACTTTTTTTCGTTTTCACGAAGTATTTGAGTCGACAATTGCTCTTCTTGAAGGTCCATTCGAACTCAAATAAACCCCTCGAGTCGATATGAAGTCAACTTTTTTTCGTTTTCACGAAGTATTTGAGTCGACAATTGCTCTTCTTGAAGGTCCATTCGAACTCAAATAAACCCCTCGAGTCGATATGAAGTCGACTTTTTTTCGTTTTCACGAAGTATTTGAGTCGACAATTGCTCTTCTTGAAGGTCCATTCGAACTCAAATAAACCCCTCGAGTCGATATGAACTCAAATAAACCCCTCGAGTCGATATGAAGTCAACTTTTTTTCGTTTTCACGAAGTATTTGAGTCGACAATTGCTCTTCTTGAAGGTCCATTCAAACTCAAATAAACCCCTTGAGTCGATATGAAGTCAACTTTTTTTCGTTTTCACGAAGTATTTGAGTCGACAATTGCTCTTCTTGAAGGTCCATTCGAACTCAAATAAACCCCTCGAGTCGATATGAAGTCAACTTTTTTTCGTTTTCACGAAGTATTTGAGTCGACAATTGCTCTTCTTGAAGGTCCATTCGAACTCAAATAAACCCCTCGAGTCGATATGAAGTCAACTTTTTTTCGTTTTCACGAAGTATTTGAGTCGACAATTGCTCTTCTTGAAGGTCCATTCGAACTCAAATAAACCCCTCGAGTCGATATGAAGTCAACTTTTTTTCGTTTTCACGAAGTATTTGAGTCGACAATTGCTCTTCTTGAAGGTCCATTCGAACTCAAATAAACCCCTCGAGTCGATATGAAGTCAACTTTTTTTCGTTTTCACGAAGTATTTGAGTCGACAATTGCTCTTCTTGAAGGTCCATTCGAACTCAAATAAACCCCTCGAGTCGATATGAAGTCGACTTTTTTTCGTTTTCACGAAGTATTTGAGTCGACAATTGCTCTTCTTGAAGGTCCATTCGAACTCAAATAAACCCCTCGAGTCGATATGAACTCAAATAAACCCCTCGAGTCGATATGAAGTCAACTTTTTTTCGTTTTCACGAAGTATTTGAGTCGACAATTGCTCTTCTTGAAGGTCCATTCGAACTCAAATAAACCCCTCGAGTCGATATGAAGTCAACTTTTTTTCGTTTTCACGAAGTATTTGAGTCGACAATTGCTCTTCTTGAAGGTCCATTCGAACTCAAATAAACCCCTCGAGTCGATATGAAGTCAACTTTTTTTTGTTTTCACGAAGTATTTGAGTCGACAATTGCTCTTCTTGAAGGTCCATTCGAACTCAAATAAACCCCTCGAGTCGATATGAAGTCAACTTTTTTTCGTTTTCACGAAGTATTTGAGTCGACAATTGCTCTTCTTGAAGGTCCATTCGAACTCAAATAAACCCCTCGAGTCGATATGAAGTCAACTTTTTTTCGTTTTCACGAAGTATTTGAGTCGACAATTGCTCTTCTTGAAGGTTCATTCGAACTCAAATAAACACCTCGAGTCGATATGAAGTCAACTTTTTTTCGTTAGGCTCAAAACGAAAAAAAGTCTATGCGGAGACTTGCCCAATGCCTTCCGGCATCCGGTAGCGTGGTTGGTCATATCATCTTATTTTATAGGTCAAATTAATTTATGGGTCCACTAAAAGTATATGAAGAGTTCTCTCTGTCCAACTAATCTATACTTATGTTATCTGTTGTTAGGGAGATTTTTGTTTCAATTTTTGAGATCCAGAGTGCTTGGCAATTACAAAGCGAGTGAGAAATTCTTCAAAGTCCTCGAGCAGTCATTAGGTGGACCCCATCTGCTCATCACGGTGATGCGGTCTAGTAAAACGAAAGGGGTGGGGGAGGGGTCAGATTTTTTTCTCTCTACGTTTCTAATGATTTGTGTGAGACATCAATCTATCTAAACTCTACTTCAAGCTAATTGAATATTGTATTAATTTCAACAGTGAAACCTAGCTCTGGGAACGTGAGCAGCAGCGGCAGCAAAGGCGCAGGGGCGTCCACAAAAAAGAAAAAGAGGAAGAGTCGCCAGAGAGAAGAAACTCCTCCTCGTGAGGAAGAGATCCAGCATGACATCGACGAACCGACTTACTGCCTCTGCGATCAGATTTCCTACGGAGAAATGATCTTGTGCGACAACGATCTCTGCCCCATCGAATGGTTCCATTTCGTGTGCGTTTCCCTCACGACCAAACCCAAAGGGAAGTGGTTTTGTCCCAAATGTCGGGGAGACCGGCCGAACGTAATGAAACCCAAATCCCAATTCCTCAAAGAGTTGGAAAAATACAACAAAGAGAAGGAAGAAAAAGCATAAGGCTAATGCGTGTACGGATCTCATTCACGGTTGCCAACTTGTAAATGTGTTGCATCTAAACCCTTTTACAGACGTGTATCCGTGTCGTCACTTACAGAAGGAATACAAAATTAATTCATTTCCGACTGTTTGAAGACGCCTCCGTCATCAAAGTCGCCAGCTCTACACCTTGGCCCGAACTGCTTCCTTTGGGAAAATTGTTTTTCTACCTATGACATTTTCTCCAATGAACACTAACTTACAGCTGCTGTTTTAAATTACCAGTATTTAAATTTTTCTTTTCAATACGTTTTCCAGTTTGTGACGTTTCTATCTTGAATTATACTTGATCGCTCATATATTTTCTGTTCTTTGAATTTTACGACTGTCCTTGCAATACTCCACAGAACTTACGATATTAACGTAAGTTTTACGGGATGATATTGGAACGGTTTAAACAATGTACGAAACTCGAGCTGTGAACTGTACGTTTATTTACGGTAACAATAATTTAAATAACGGCGATGAAAAAAAAACAGGGTGGTGTTGGAGAACTACCAGGGCTACTTGGCTGGATCATGTCTTTTCACTCCACTACTGCTCGTAATTGCCCTTGATGTGTTTCCAGAGTTTCCCTTCGTTATTCCGCTCGAAGATCATTTCCGTCCCCAGGTCGAACGTCCTCTCGAAGACGTACGCCGTTGTGACCAGGGCGAGGGCGTAGGTGGAAGTCCTTTTGAAAATGGCGTTATAGATGGTGTTGGTCAGACCCATGTTAGATTCTGATGTGAGAAGCCTGCAAATTAAACATATTGATGCAGATAAATGTATAAATATGAGGTCCAAAATTGAAAATCTAATTCTCAACATGTATTAAATGGGTTGACTCTGTAGAACCTAACAAATGGGTCTTGAAATCACAATTCCTCCAACACGGTTTTGATTCATCAGTTGTCCTCAAACTAAATCGTCCTAGACCAATATCCACACAGTAATAACATTAATGCTTCCCTCAGAATCTACAGAAAATTTAGATTTAAAATTAAATAAACAACTTGGCTTGACGGAAATTGAGGTTATCAATGAACGTACCACAAAACATGCATAAACCAGAGTCCTCAAACGAGAGAGAAAGTACTGAACATCATTATTATTTGAAAATTAAACTTCTTATTTTACTTCTCATAAATAAGCACTTCAGTCAATTTACTCCGCAGCGCTAGACAAGAGTGTCCGAGTTGCTGCTGAGGGTCGCTGTTTGCTCACCCTGTAGAGCTCATCTCAAATAGAATATCTACTTATACGTATGCCCGTTTTGTATATTAGTTCATACCTTTATAAATAAACCACCGAATTAGAAAGAGAATAGTTTGGAGAATTAGTACTGGGCCAGTACTACTGGCTGACTATAAATCTGTTTGTAAACCGATCTTGAATACTGCCCCGGACATTTTACCTCCGGAGTAAGATTTCTGTAAATAATTGATAGTGTGTCCTACGGATTTTTGGTAGATAAGTGGAGGGGTGGGCTTCTAGCATAAATCGTGTAGGGTAAGAGGTCACTGTTTCCGCAGCAATAATTGAGGGATGCTTTTGATAATACAATAATAAGTTTTTACAGAATAACTGTTTGATGGATAGTTTATGAAAGCGTGGAGCGTACTGGATGAACTCGAAGGGGGTTGATGAAAGCGTACTTTTCAAAATGGACATTATTTTGAGCGGATCCCCATACATGTATCCCATATTGTAGGATCGGAGATTAATTTCAACTTTTCTCTCGATAGCACATTGCGACAATACAAAAATAAATATTTTCATTCTATTGGCTAGGAAAAGGACATGTTCGTCCCATCTCAAGTTTTTGTCCAATTTTACATTTTTGGACCAATTTTCAGTGGATACAATGGGGTATTATAAGTAGGTACATTCGAAGAGTTATCAATCAATCAATGAGAAATCAGCCCTATCCTGAGGTAAGAACGGCTCAATTATGAATAATATACCTACTTGGTATGACGGAAATTAGGGTTATCAATGAACGATGTCCCATGAAATTCATAAACCCAAGAGACCTCAAACGTTTTTGGAACCACTTTCAGTGGAATCAAGTGACTTATTGGGGTATTATAAGTAGGTACATTCGAAGAATTATCGATCAATGAGAAAACAGCCAAGTCCTGAGGTATTCACGAGTCGACCAATTTAAACTTGAATGCTGTATCATGGTCTCAAAACGATTATATATAGAAAGAACACCTCAATTATAATACTCGTAGTATAAATAAAAAACGGAGGTATAGAGTGAGATAGTCTATTTCCACGAAAATAATGAGTACAATTGTTAAATCGATTTCGACGATTAGGTCATCATCAGTAACAAACATGAACTGATTTATGAACTGACATTACTGATGATGACCTAATCGTCGAAATCGATTTAACAATTGTACTCATTATTTTCGTGGAAATAGACTCTCTCACTCTATACCTCCGTTTTTTATTGAAATGGGTTTCCACAACCTCGTCGCGAGTGATCTAATTCGTACTCGTAGTATACTTGGTATGACGGAAATTAAGGTTATCAATGAACGCTGTCCCATGAAATGCATAAACCAAAGAGACCTCAAACGTTTTTGGAACCACTTTCAGTGGAATCAAGTGCCTTGTTGGGGTATTAGGTATAAGTAGGTACATTCGAAGAATTATCAATCACTGAAAAAACAGCCAAATCCTGAGGTATTCACTAGTCGACCAATTTAAACTTGAATGCTGTATAATGGTCTCAAAACGATGATATATAGAAAGAACACCTCAATTATAATACTCGTAGTATACTTGGTATGACGGAAATTAAGGTTATCAATGAACGTTGTCCCATGAAATGCATAAACCAATGAGACCTCAAACGTTTTTGGAACCACTTTCAGTGGAATCAAGTGCCTTGATGGGGTATTATAAGTAGGTACATTCGAAGAATTATCAATCAATGAGAAAACCGCCAAATCCTGAGGTATTCACGAGTCGACCAATTTAAACTTGAAAGGTTTGTAATTGTCTCAAAATGAGCATAAATGGAATGAACACCTCAATTTTAATACACTTGGGGTGTTCTTTCAACAATAATCACTTTTAATTTTATTAAAATTGGCTAAATTCACATGGTGCCTAATCAAACGTACTAGGGTAGGTTCAGTCACGATATCAGTTGAACATTCATAATATTACTAGCTAAGATTCAACACCATAGATAGTTCAGTCAACATTAACAGTTATATTTCTTACTAAATCGGTAAAAGGTAAGTCGTAATAGTAAGTACTTACGAAAAATTGCTTCAATTTAACGTAGAAATTCACACACTAGTTTTTCAAGAAAATACTCATCAGCTGATAAGGACCTCGAGGCACGCTTGCCAACACATAAACAATCAAATGAACCACGGCATCTCCTTCGAAATACAAAAGCGCCTAAAGAAACTAAAAATATTATATGAAAAATAGCGATATTTGCACCGTGAAATTCTCAAAATTACGTTGTTTTTCCAGTCGATAAAACAGTCTTTCAACAACTAATGAAACAAAATTCAACACATAACGAAGTCGTTTCGTCGAAAACACCGCGGAGAGATTTGGGATCATGGCAGGAGGCTCGTTCGGTCGGCACCCGCTAGGTGTGGAGGCGTAAAGACAAGTTCGGGTGTTCAGTTTTTAGCCCGTTTTTCCCTTGTTTTAGTTTGATTTTTAATAAATTATGGAATCGTACGACGTCATTATCAATCAGCCCGTCGTCATAGACAATGTAAGTATTGAAAATCGCTCGAAGTACTCGACGGAAATGAAGTTTCGAAGTGATTTTCGGGCACCTCGACTGCCAACACCTTGCTTTCGGTTTTGCCTCAGTACACATTTGGAACTTTCCTTTTTCCAATTAATTTCTCAAGTTCTTGCGGTCTTTCCAATATACTGAACTGGTCAATCGTTTTGTTTGTAGGGATCCGGAGTGATTAAAGCTGGCTTCGCGGGAGATCAAGTACCGAAATGCTGTTTTCCAAACTAGTAAGTTCTGTTTACCTCCTTATCTGTGCAGATACTGCAATTGCCGTTTTATGTTACGTTTACTGTTTAGTTCTATGTGTATCTTGGTGACGGAGATTTGTATCTAATTTGACTGGAATGTAATGAACCCGTCCGTCAAAAGAAGATATGCGTTATCGGAAGATCGCAACAGATAGTGACTCACCCATCCCCCTCCTTACCTGCATGCTAATTTGATCCGTACCTTTCTTCGACCCTGATAAACTCAATTGATTGTTTGTATCAGGCACTTAGTAAACTAGAAGCTTCATTATGAATTCGTTCAATCAGGTAATTGGAGCGAATGACAATGGTGACTCGTATGGTCAAGTGATATACTATAATCGTTTATTGATAAGGCAGTCGTACGGGTACCTAACCGTACGAATTTATGGATTATCTAATTAACAATTTTGTTCACCTTCTTCCTACCACTCGGTGGCTACCTCCAGTTTTTCTGTAGAAGATCGTAATCCCTAACCTATTCGGACCCTGCTCCAATAGTCTAGCCAACATGTACATCAGTACATCAACATGTACGTCAGTCAACATCCGTGCTTGCAAAAGGTCTGGTGATTATGAATAATTTATATATTGTGGGGACCCTAACGAATATTAAGAAACCAGAAAATCAGCGACCTAAGACCAACATCTCGGGAACTATTAGTCGCACAGAGCTCTTTCTGATCTCAAATTGTAGCAAATTTAGTCTAGTTTAAGAGAATATGTGGTGAACATACCCGTCAGACCTTTCCTTCAATGAGATATTGAGCGAAAACCGAACATAGTGCGGAAATTTAGGGGTGGTTTGGCTATAAGTCCGGTCGCACAGGCCTTTGGTCACTGCTTTTCTGGTTTCTTACTATTCATTTAGGTCCCAACAACATACAAAAAAAACCAGTCATGCAGCATGAATTACTGAGCGAATTATCGGCTTGACATTATCTGGACTGTGAAGAAAATAAATTGTTGTCTCCATTTTTTGACGAGTTGACACCTCTTTATAGATTTTTTAACGCTGAGTATGATGGTGAAGTCAGAATTGCGATATCTCATTCCGATATCTGATTAAAGCAGATGAACCGTGAAGAACATCCCCAACAACCACGTTTCTTCATCTTCAAAGTGCTTCAGTTTGAGAACGGAATTAGATGTCGAAATTCTGACTTCACCATCGTGTTCAGCGTTGGGAAATGTTTTTGAATGTCCTTGGCAGTTTCTATCAGCAAACTAATATTTTTTCTCATGTAGAATAGTTCAGATGTTCTAGTCCCTAAACCAGTGTTAAACCCTCCTTTCGTAGACACGGTTCAATTCCAAAGTGCTGCAAATCCCACTGTATCAGGTTTTGAATTCGTGCAACTCCTAATTCAAGTGCTTGTGAAGTACTGTGAGCGGTTTCGACGTAAAAGACATCATCATCAGGCTGTCGAGAGAATACTATTGTCTTCCCCTTGGCAATCTGTGTTATTCCATTGAATTCGTATATTAATTTTGAACTGACGCAACGAAGAGATTCTGGTGGTAGGTTTTATAGGAGAAGTATAAGGCTTAAAATCGGCATTTGGTAGTTTACATTGGTACATCTCTATTATAGTACAATATTATTGTATAATACAATAACACGGGTTCATAGAAATTTTCCCGATACTGAAAGTCGAAGTCTATTTTGAAGTTATTAAAGTTTAGTAGTAGTCAATGGTTAAGTTCGCCCGTCGTTGAAACCCCTTTTTAATTCATCAACAGCATTGGAAGACCCAAGCATGTCAAAGTCATGGCAGGAGCCCTTGAGGGCGAACTCTTCGTCGGGCCGAAAGCCGAAGAACACCGAGGTCTCCTCAGCCTCCGATATCCGATGGAGCACGGGATCGTCACAGACTGGAACGACATGGAAAGGATTTGGCAGTACGTCTACGGCAACGATCAACTGCAGGTATGTGCCACCCTGCAGATCGACATTATATCGTTTTGACACTTGAATTCGTTGACTTGAATGTCAATAAAGTCGATATTGCGACTAGAACATACTTTTATTTGATAGTATGTTTGTGTAAATATTTATCTGGTTTCTATATTTCATTTTCCGTAGACTTTCTCCGAGGAGCACCCAGTACTCCTAACAGAAGCGCCGCTCAACCCTAAAAAGAACCGAGAGAAAGCTGCGGAAATCTTCTTCGAGTCTTTCAACGTCCCCGCTCTCTATGTTTCGATGCAAGCTGTACTTAGTTTGTGAGTTGTAAACAATTCTTACTTTTCTGACGATGTTATGGTTTTAAATGGTGTGTCATGGTTAATAGTAGGGGCGAGTATCGGTTGGCCAATCTCTGATCAAGGGGAATTTCCCTTACTTGTCAGAAGGACGAAAAACTCATTTTGTCGCATTCTCGTGGCGATTTGTTTCTATTTTTCAACACAATTTACGGAACTGACAGCCCCAACAGACACGAACATTACCTAGTGGAGTACCATCAAAAACGTATTTTGATTCAGGATTGAGTTTAATTTTCAGTTGAAAATGCTGGTTCTTAGCTGACGATATTTATCCTTCATTGAAATCCAAAATTCCTAGACGATTTGTTGAATGTTTCTGAGTGGAGAGTTCAAATATTGATGAAGCTCATCAGGGATTGGCGCGTGCGAAATTCGCTTCTTCGTCTGCCACTTCTTGGTATTGGCAAACAATTGGGGTCTTCACGGTCCGCCAAATTCGACGTCGAATCTTGAAATTTGAGTCAAAACGCTCCGTCTAATTCGACGACTCTAAGGCGTCAAAAGCTCGTGTTATCGGATAAGAACTGATTTGGTTTTTACTGGAAGCCGCGAGGAACGCTTACTAGCGCATTTCGATTTTCAAAGAGGAAACGGTTGGGAGCCTCATGCATTGTATGGGTACTCTTGTGCCATTTTCATACCGATTCTATTTGATAAGTTTTCTATCATACCCATCATGTTACAATGTCGTTATAGTTCTGTTATCATAATATTATATTATAAAATATAAATTCTGTTATAATTTCGTCCAGATACGCCACTGGTAGAACAACTGGTGTGGTCCTGGACTCAGGCGATGGAGTGACTCACGCTGTTCCAATCTACGAGGGTTTCGCTATGCCACACAGCATTATGAGAGTAGATATAGCCGGACGAGATGTTTCCCGTTATTTAAGGTTTGTTTTCCTTCTTATCAAATTAGATATGTTCGAGTTCACGAGAGGTTTTAGAAGAGAGAAAATTCAAACATGTAGTGTGAATGTATCTGTGACTTGTTTGCTCTCAGATCAACATCTCATGTATAGTCCAGTCAATAAAGAATTATAGAGTACGTTCAAGTGGAGAATCCGATTCCTTCGAAAATGTGTTCATGTAGACTAGGTGTGCTTTTTGGTATACCATTCCAAATACAAAATGAAAGCTGTTAAAAATATCTACAAATTTGATTCTATAGGTACGTTTTGTAACAATTCCCAACCATTTCCGATATAGTCAGACTCAAAAATCGACACTTTTCAATAATCAGCTTTTTACCCCTTGTTTTATGTCAAACATTGGTCTGTTCCTTTATAACCGTTCATCTGAGAAGAAAGTGGTGGGAGAAGAAGTTGTAGAGGGTTAAATTACTTTTAAGAATATATTGCACAATACCAATTTATCTCGAACAGGTTCTCAGTTAGAGCAATTTCAAGAATATACCTTCTAATGCTACGAAGTTGGCTAACAAGAGAAAATCTTAAAATGATGTATTATGTTCATGTACATAGCATCTTAACATAATATTATGGTATTATTGTATGGGACGGTACTTATGCATCTAACTTTAATAAACATAGCAATGAATTCAGTTTTAAGAATACCACCTATGCCCTTAAGCGTTATCCAAGCAGGTTTCTGTACAAAACCTTAGATTTTCTCACCCCCAGAATAACTTACATCCATAGAACTGTTTTGTATGTACATAAACATCTGAATATATTATCCAAGCAATCTGTGGTTAAGCCGACGCGAGCAAATGACAACTATGTCCTTCAGATACCACAATCTCAGAATGATTTCTTCACTCGACAAATTCCGTGGCTGGCTCCATCCCTATTTGAGCAGTTACCGCTAAGACTGAATCATCAACAGGAAAATGTAAAGAATTGGTTCTTGAATATTTTGAACTTGGAAATGATGAATGTTAAATTATAGACAGGTTTATTTTAGGATAATTCGATTGTAGGTAGTTCTTGGGTCACTACGATTATTAGAGTACTTCAAGGTAGATGTCGTACCTGTATTTTCTGCACTGAACCCCTAATACTAAATGAAATAAGCGTTTCAGATGCATAATTTGTACTACTTACTGAAAAGCAGGGGAGAGACGATCCTGGACGGGTCACAGGACCTTAGGCTCAGAAATCCACCTTAATTTTGGTACTATCATTATGTACTTAAGACTGTAAAAAATGTTTGTTATATGTGTTGTGTACTGTATTCTTGAATAAAAATTGAATTTTCATAACGAAGGACTATAAATACTCCAATCCGTTTTTGGTCTTTTTGTAGGCTCTTGTTGAGGAAGGAAGGAGTCAATTTGAAGACAACGGCCGAATTTGAGGTTGTCAGGACGATAAAAGAGAAAGCCTGCTACCTGTCGCCGAACCCACAAAAGGAGGAGTCTGCGGACACGGAAAAGTTCCAGTACATACTCCCTGATGGAAGCACCTTGGATGTGAGTTTTCTCGTTGCAATTTATCCCACAGACTGAGGGTCCTGTCTTGAAACACGGGATTCACATTTTAATTGAGTAGAAGAGTATGTAGTCGAAAGAATCAAAAACCAGCTTAACAATAATAAAGTAGGTTCGTCATTTTAGTTTCAAATTACACCTTCCATCGCCTGTATTTTGGAGGTTGCATTTTATTTGAGTATACGGAATCACCCAGAACATCACACCCCAACAGCTCTGCCCTGTGAAACAGAAACGCCTCATCTGTAAATCATAACATTTGCCTCAAAACGTTCTCAATGGAAACGTCTAATACGGCCTCCACAGTCATTCCAGTGACCCCATTTCTTCGTATTGACTTATTTACCCAAATGTAAATACGTATAATTACAAAATTGATTTTCCCATTAAAGGAATCGATTCTTCGCAGTTGAGGCGATTTTTCAATTTTACGCTCGATGGTTTGGGGTTTTTGTTAAGGAGAAACGCCTCATCTCTTTCATTTTACAAAAACAACTATTTGTTGATATAGTTTTTTGAAGGAGAAACGCCGAAACCCCTAAGGGATTATCCACGCCTTCACAAAATAATCAATTCCTAGTTGTTTTGTTTAAAAAGATCTCAAGCCCAAACAGCTGAGTAATATTTAATATTTGATCGACAAACGCCTTCCAAGTCCCGATTATACACCTCAACCAAAATCTGAAGCAGTTTGGAAGGAGAATCGCCTCAATTCAATATTAAGTGGGATGAGGCGTTTCACCTTCAAAATTTATCAGACTAAACAATGATGTAAGGTGTTTGTACCTGAAGATGAGGCGTTTCTCCCTCAACACGCGTACATGAGGCATTTCTCCTTCAAATGGTGGTCATTTGAAAACCCCATTTTTGTAAACATTGGAGATGAGGCGTTCTTCGACCACACCCCAGCACAGAATATTTCACGTTTCAACTGATTTTCGTTAATATTTTGAACAGATCGGCGCCGCGCGGTTCAGAGCACCGGAAGTCCTCTTTAGACCAGATCTTATCGGCGATGAGTGCGAAGGGATCCACGAAGTCCTCGTTTTCGCCATTCAGAAATCGGATCTCGACCTCAGAAGAACCCTCTTCCAGAACATCGTCCTGTCTGGAGGGTCGACGCTATTTAAGGTATTTGACGTCTTTTTGTCTCCTCCCAAAAATTTGACTTCTCTGTGGTTTCTAACGCCCGTCTTTCGATTTCAGGGATTTGGAGACCGGTTATTAGCGGAGATCAAGAAAGTCGCTCCCAAAGATATCAAAATTAGAGTAAGTTCAATTATTTACTTCGTAGCCACCACTAGACATTGGATGTTGGACTGTAGGTGTCACATTGTTGATTAACCTCAATAACCGATATCAAAAATACTCTAAGGAAGGAATTCACAGTCGTTCCTCAAGGAGCCGATTTCCTACGCTCGATTTCAGCGACTCGAGAAATTTTGCGGGGTGTTGCTGTGAGACCGTCGATATGACAATCAACCTCAAGCTCTGTTGCATCGAATTGTGGATCGAGAAGAGGTCCGTCGACTGCGCATGCTGAATGACATGTGTTTCCATGGCAACCTGGACTTCCCGACGTCGAAAACTCACGTACCATGAATACCCCTTATTAATAACTCGAAGAGAGCAGGCCTCCTTGAGGCCAACCTCCAACTCGAGTCATGACTACGAATTCCGCCCTAAATCTTGTAATATATTTAAATTTTTATAAGACACTACTTTCAATCATGATTGAAAATACCTAACCATAATCCAAGCCTTAAGACAACCTACTGCATAATGGGTGATTCCACGAAAAACGTCAAATTTGACCTGACCGACCCAACGATATTTTTTGATAGATTTTTCCTATTTTTTCTCTCTTATTGTCTTAACATTGCCTTCCTTATGAGGTGCGCAAAGTGGGCACGCACAGTTATAATTACTTTATCAGATATTCATGTTTTAGTAAAACATGGTTCCAGGGGAGAGAGTTACTGTCCAGGGGAGAGAGAAAAACAGTACTTTTCAGTCAACATCCTCATTTATATTTTTTATGTAAACATACTTCAGTCTCATTTAACTAATGTTATTCACATATATATCACATCTTATCAAACTATTAGGAATTTTATGTGAACAGCCATAATTCCCAGTTGAAAAATTCAAAATACAAGAGTAAAAAAATGAAAACAGATGCCAATAAACTTAAAATGTAGCAACGTTATAGGTTGACATGGTGTTTCTCTAAAACATGAATTTAAAGCTAGGTCTCCTTGTTGGTTGACTTGAGAGTGACTAGGTAACAATTCAGAACATTAGGTAAGCTTACAAAATAGATACCTACATAAATTGGCGCTTGTTCACTGTAATTGATTTTTTTTTAGCATGAATATGCTTTAGCCGTGACCTAAGTAGCCAAAATGCTAACGAAAGTTTTTCATAACGAAATGTCGGACGACAACATGGATACCGATGATACGGAACTATGTACCTAACTGTTGCGATAATTTGTTGTGACGCGGTGATTAATTATGATTCAGATTGGCGACAATTCCTCGTTTCCAAGATTCAATTTGTTGAATAATTACTGGATGAAGTATTGAAAACAAATTTGCAGCCTCACATAATGATACCCACATTTTGGGTCAGAGAAACAGCGAGGAGCACATCATGAGGCTAAAGCATATTCATGGTTTGTAATTTTAGCCAAGGGCTCTAGGTAGTACTCAGGCGAGGCGGGCAGCGCCGAGTTTTTGAATTATCTTTTAGGTCATTCATCTTCATGATTTTACTAACTTTCAATCGAGGAGACTCCGCCAACCCTGCGATCTTTTTTCTGTACAATCGCTTCCTCAGTGTTTCATTTCTTCGTTTCGAACATTCGTTCTCCTGTCTCAGTTTTTTATTTGCGTACGTTAACCTTGATCTGCCCCTCTTTACTTTACGCCTTCCTGATTTTTTCCGTTTGATGGACAACGTTGAGGGCTGTGAGCTTGAACATGTGGCTGGTGGCGTGGATGGGATGGGCATGGTGTTTGAATGACCAATGTTCGGACTGCCTCCTCCTGAACTTGTTTTCTCCCTTACCTTCTTCTTTTTGTATACTTTCTTTGCCTTTTCTCGTCATATCTTTCTGAAATACCTCTTCTCTCGTTCACTCATGTCACCTACTTTTTTTACTTGCTTCTTTTCTAGCTTCTTCTTGTATTTCTCCCTGTCCTTTTCTTTCTGAATCGCTCTCAGCACAGGATCAGTCACTATCTTCTCTAATCTCAAACGTTCAGCTACTCTTTTCATTCTTAGCTCTTCTTCTCGACTTTGCTTCTTTCTCTCCATTTCGTCTAACCTAAAAGAAAAGAAGAAATCTCTATCGAAACTATCTCTCTCTCCCTCTCAATTTTCAACGTAAATAGTGTACCTACATACATAACTAAGTGTATCTACGCTAAATATATATTTCAATGGTGTAACAAGTATCTGCACACTTCTTTACAACAGAAGGAAAGCTGAATTTGGTTTCAACTGATGACAGAGTGAATGAATAATACCAACCCTAGGGGGGCTCGTTAAAAGTCAAACTTTATTTTATAAAAACAATTTGCAAAAATGATGCTGATTTTTTTCTACATGCTGATCTGCTAGTAGGACCTATGGTTATGAATTGCTTACTAAAAATATGTCAAACAGATTAGAGAAACCAATAATGAATTTAAAATTCTCTCTACCCTGGGCTGTACCTCTCTCTCCTGGTCCTTCAACTTTCAAGAAAGGCCAGGGTAGAGAGAACCAGGGTAGAGATAAATTAAAGCAAAAACTTGAAAAAGTGAAAGAAAACAAGTGAAAGAAAACATGGTGTTTGGGGATCTTGTTTCTACCATACACATCATCCAAATGCTAATGAAAGTTATAAGATAAGACTTACCACCGTTCAATGGTGAATGCCAGGGAAGAGAGGTTGAATAAAACCGGAACCCACTTTTCACAACAACTCGCATCCAACACGCGGACTAAACTGAAGTATCACAAGTTAAGGTTAGGCAGAATCATTTGGCGGCTTCTTGCAGTACTGCCACACAGTGTTGGAAACAAAAAAAAACCTTTTTTCAGTGATTTGAAGGAAGGTTTGAAAATGGCCAGGGTAGAGAGAGTATACCCATGGGACATTGATTTATTGTGCTGTAACTCCCAACCAGGAAATCTTTAAGAAAAAATGAACCTGTTGGTGTGAAACCTGATCAGATTTGAATTGAATAAATATTTTTCCCCAGCTTGAAAACACAAGGGAAACACAAAAAAACATTGGTGAAGTGGTAACATTATAGAGTGGGACAGCCAGGGGAGAGAGGTTTTTGATGTTTGATTACTGATTACTGATCACTGATTCAGAAAAACTTTTTTTGGTACTGGGGGAGATGTACCAAAGAGAGAACTGTACACACATTTTTTCCCCCATCCCATTATACCAAACAGAATGCCCTAGAACAGTTTGGGACAAGAATATGACGTTTTTCGTGGAATCACCCTAATATCAATATCGATTGTTATCTCCAAGTTTTCATTTGTTGTCGTTATTCACTCAGATTTCGGCGCCCCAAGAAAGGCTGTACTCAACATGGATCGGCGGCTCCATCCTGGCCTCCCTCGACACCTTCAAACGGATGTGGGTTTCCAAGAGAGAATTCGAAGACGAAGGAGGTCGCGCGATACATCGGAAAACCTTCTAGAAAAACCGGATCCCCGCCTGCACTCCCCCCCGAAACAAACTTCACTATAATTTTCTTCTCCCCCTATTTGTGTAAATCTCGCCTAATTATCTTCTCATCATCAACACACACCTATTCGTCGATTCTTATAGATAAAACAAAATGAGAGACATTTTTGTTGTTGACAATACTGCCACCATGTTGAACAAAAATGGTTTTCGACCAACTGCCATAAGCGCTGTGTTGATAGAGGGCAGTCTAGACAGGAAATAAAACCCCAAGGTCAGCTTTGTTAAAGCCCGCTCAAGGCCCCTGGTTCCTTTAATTTGTACATATAAACTAAAGAGAAATAATGAAATAAAAAGAAGAATTCCACTGTTTTGGCCGTCATTCTGCTCGTTTTTTGTCGTACTGCTTGATGTTTGGGCATTAAAACAAACCCAGTTGATTAATCCAAGCTTTGAAAAGTCCTTAAGTTTAGTTCACAATTTTTTCACAGAATAAGCACTAAATGTACTGGAAAAGTAGCTTCTCACACTTGCTTATTATTTAGCATTTAATTGTTCAAGAAGAGTTCAGGTTCGACGTTTCGTCTGAGCAACCAAAAGTCCACACATATTCGGTATAACTCAGTAAGGTACAGACAAATTTAATCCGAAACTGGTTACAAGGACAACTCGAGTAAATCCTATCGAACCTCACTCTTCTACAACTTTTCTTTCTAACCTTATCCGGTAAGTTTACCGTCATTTGAATATTTCGCTAAATTATTTCCGTATACAGTTGTATCATTTTTTGTGAGCGTTAGAATTTAATTGATCAAGTGCAATTACGTGGAACTGAATCATTGAAAATATGTCAGGTAATTGTACATAATTTCACAATGTTTACTGCACAAAGTAGGGTTTTTGTTTGTTTTTAAGGTACGTTTTTTTCTTGATTTTCGTAAAATATTGTTCTGATTTTAAAATTGGGAGGCTAATGATTTTGTAGATACTTTTATGGATGGTGAGGTGGATGTAAGTTTCTTTTAAACTATAATATTGCTGTGTGGGGCGTCATCGGATTTTTTCTCATTGCATCAACGTGTGATTAATGGTACTGCTGGTAGTGTAGTGGAATACCTGATAGCAGTACCTACTGTGGATTTTCAACTTGCTTTTCTGCAACAGGCCTATTCAAGGGCTTCGCTAGGTCTTGATATGCCTGTCGACTTGGATAGTCCACAAGGAAGCCTTGGTCAGAGGGAAATGCCGCAGAAAGGCAGACAAATTGGTCTCACCTTGAAATCCTTAAGGTTCAGGCTGAAAATCCTGATTGTAGGCGGCATTTCATCATACGAGAGACATGGCTGTTTAGAAGCCTCTGGTATGCCTGACGAGCTTTAGATCCAAACTTCGGTCGGTCGATTCAGACGGTTGCTGAAGCTTGGAAATTTGGATGTGGAACTGAAGATTCGACAAAATCAGGGCCAGTGAGATCAGTGCTATCAGGTAAGCAGTACTGTTGATAATGAGTTTCTCGAGTGGGAGATGGAGTTAACTGAACTTAACTTCCTCGGCAGACTCCAACTTACTTCCTTTCCGCGACAGGCCTATTGCTATTGGCTCTGGATGGCTCTGCCAGGTGTTGACATGCTTGTCGACTTGGACAGTCCACAAGGAAGTCAGAAGGACGACTTGACCAGGTCGGAGGGAAATGCCGCTGAAAGGCTGACAAATTGAATGGTCTCACCTTGTAATCCTTAAGGTTCGGGCTGAAAGCCCTGAGTACAGGTGGCATTTCGTTATACGAGAGACGTGGTATGTCTTGACGAGCTTTGGATACAAACGTCGGTTCTGTCAATTAAGACGGTTCCTGAAGCTTGGAATGGTGGATGTGGAACTGAAGGTTCGACAAAATCAGGGCCAGTGAGATTAGTGCTACCAGGTGAGCAGTACTGTTGATAATCAGTGGTACCCTGGTTTCTTGAGTGGGAGTGGAGGTTGTAGTAATAAACTCGTTAACTGAACTTGAAAGGTCGATATAATTTTAAATATAGTGAAATCACTATCTATCGACACTTACCTTCCTCGACAGACTTCAACTTACTTTCTTGCTTTTGTGCAACAGGCATATTGCTGTTGGCCTCTTGGCTCGGAAGGTCCTATTTCAACAGGCCTGAAGGGATCCGCCAGGTATTGACATGCCTGTCGACTTGGACAGTCCACAAGGAAGTCGAAAGGACGCCTTGAAAATGCAGACAAATTGGTCTCGCCTTGAAATCCTTGAATATTGTTAACGTGGCAGTTTAGAAACCTCTGGTATGTCTTGACGAGCTTTGGATACAAACGTCGGTTAGGTCAATTGAGACGGTTCCTGAAGCTTGGAATGGTGGATGTGGAACTGAAGATTCGACAAATTCGACTTTGCCATTACAAACAAGCAGTCTAACTAACCTTCCACAACATTCAAACATGAAACTATTTGCATCTGTGAGCTTCAAGTTTCTTTTCCATTTTCCCATCATAATGATTAAACTGCAATGAAATACATTGAAGATGCGCTATCGTCCACACTATTTTATTGTTTTTAAGAAAACCAATTCTGAAAACCGAAGTCTCACCTTTTGTACAGTTTGTTATTACGCATGCGTACTGTAATCTTGTTCCGTTACGTTTTCAATAATTTTTTTTTTTTTTCGTCGAATTTTAAAAATTGGAAAACAAGCCTCACGCGATAAGACTGGATGAATCTGTGGGTGTCACAAACAAGTCATCGGCAACATCACCGGTGCTTATTCGATTTCCCTCGTCCGAACGGACAAGTTTGAAAAAAAGCCATAAAATGAAGTGAATTTGCCATTTTCGCCCGTGTTCAAAATTATAATCAGAGATCAATCGAGTCAATTCAAACGTTTGATCTCATGAGCATGTAAAGTTACAAGCGATTTCCCCTCATCAATAAGGTATTTCGTGTGGGCTCACTTTTAAACTTTTTTGTATGTTAAGAATTGAATACTCACTGCATTTCATTACGTTGTAATTTGGTAACAAATTTATTTCATCGGGCTCATTTCACTACTTACCAAATCAGCCTAACATTTTTCTTTTAAACGTAAGTTTGTAACCGAGAAGTTTTTTAATTGTTTTTTAAAATATAAATATAATTTAGATACAAATTGAACGTGTGATCGACATGAAGTAGATTTGTAAGAAGTACATGATATAGTAAGTTATAATAGATGTTGAATAAATTATGCTTGTTTATTATTTATGAAATATTAAAAAGTGGTTTTGACGTAATTTAAATTATCTTTGTACACTCCATGTTATCGAAGTCGTTCAGGTGATTTTTTCCATTTATGAGCGCTTTATTAGTTTACATTTTGAAAAAATGATTAAAAATGTGCTACCAAAGTGATTTGGGTTTTTTCTGCTACCTCGTAGTAATTTTGAGGGGTGCGTTTGTACGGGATCGACATCTTCAAAAACAAAATACACTGAAACCTGTCTAATGTGTATAGATTAGGACCCTGATCGTTTCATTTCCGCATTAGACAGGGTTTTCCACATACAAATGCACCGTTTCTTTGAATCGGGTTGGAAGATGATATTTCATATTATGAAGCCAGTGATATAAATAACTCAATGGATTAGATGAATCAGTTTTTACAATCTGCCGAACATGCGCAAAAAGTAGATCTGCTAAGCCAGTGATATAAATAACTCAATGGATTAGATGAATCAGTTTTTACAATCTGCCGAACATGCGCAAAAAGTAGATCTGCTATGCTATGAACTACAGTGACGATACAATCCAACTGCGTCATTACTCACCAGTTGAACAGACGCTTTCGTTTATCATGGCACCGAAGAAGGACCTCAAGTTAGCTGATGAAATCAAAATTATTGAACTTGTGAAGGGAAAAGGGACAAGTGTGAAGCAGTTTATAGATTTGTTCAAGTGTGGAAAGTCCGCAGTTTATGGGAAATATGGAATTTTGAAAATTTCAAGTTTGTAAGGGGAGAGAAAACAATGGAAATTCGAACCAGACCAGGATTCCATACTGTAGTACAGATTGCACCAATGCGTAATACGAGTATATCGTTTTCATAGTTGGTATATCCATGAAATATCGGATATTGTAAAACTTTCCCAACTTAGCTCATCATCCACACAAACTCACAGGTATTTGTGTTCGGATACACGAACTAGCGGAGCACAAGTGCAGGAAACATCTGGCTGATCGTGTGAGTGGATCCTCAAATTATGAAAAATGGGTGAGCTGCTGGGGATGCTCTTTGTACTAGTAATTACCATGTATTTTTTTTTTTTTTTTTTTGACATTTTCATGTCTTTCATATGGCACATAAAAAAAAATCGTCACGAAATTTGCTCACGAAATTTGTCCCAAGTCGCCACAATGATGATTATGACCATCAGAAGTGAAGTTGTTCGTTATTGGAATTAGGTAGGTACTTTACAGTTTGATATTACTTCCCAGTTTCGGCCCTGATCATCCTAGAAAGCTGATACTCGGTATACAAACTCTTGAGGGAACTCTAAATTCGAATTATGATACGCAAATGACCTGAGTGGGTCCTGAAGCCAGTTTCGGCCGTGATCGTCCTAGAAAGCTGATACTCGGTATTCAAACTGTTGAGGGAACGCTACATTCGAATTTTGACACGCCAATCAGCTGAATGGCTACCTTTATGGAATGGACGCTTCACGTGTTTAATTGTTATAACATCTGACTACTAATACACGTGGTGTATTTCCGTGGGTCGGTCCTCTGTGTGAGTTATCAAGGGCACTAGTCACATGTCGCGGTGCACTAATCATAATTCAGGTGATTTGCGTATCATAATTCGAATTTAGAGCATGAAAATGTTTCAATGTGTTGCAGACTCGTATGCAAGCGTTTACTTTGAATTAAACTATCGAATTTCATCAAAATCCTTCCAACAAATTTTTATTTTTTAATATTTAGAGTCAAAACATTATCAGTATACCATTTTTTTTTTTTTTTCGTAGGCCGGTGAGGAAATCTTTAAGAACCATAGGTGGACTTGGATCTCGTAAGATACCTGGAGAGGACCGCACCTCCAAGTTATGTGGGACTAAAACCTCACCTACCTTTTCCGTGTTGGAGCTCAGCCTGGGACTGTTTAACACATTACTTCGGGCATCAGTATACCATGACATACATTGTATTGATTTGATTCAGTACGAGTTCGGTACGTTCAAACAGCTCAGACCAGACCGAACTCTCTGTGATAATCACAGAATCGTCGGCGAACAGGTAAATTTTTGCAGGGACCCGCAAATTCAGGACCCCGTTAGCGTGAACTAGGTTGAGCACGTTAAGTGGGACACTGTAGACAGGTTTCACTGTACTTAAAATTTTTATTTATCTGAATGAGGAATGTTTAAAGGCGCAATACGACAAGCTCTGGGCTGGACAGACAAGACGGTTCCCTCAGACGTTTTGAGTCGTGGAAGTGACCTATTACTTGTCTGTCGACGTAAGTAGGACTAAGTAGGTTGGATATGTGTACGAGAAGTGGACACGATAATAACGAATGATTGTTCTTAATTCGTTACGGAGGACCGCCTTCCGTTCAAGAACGGAAATTCGGAACAATGTATGGTCTTGTGGTTTTGCTCGTTTTTACGGTATTTTTGGTGAATATTTTTCGAAGGTTATATTATTTATCCCCAAAAATAGTTTGACGGGTACAGGATAAAGAGTATAAAACGGTCGGTCTGGATAGAGCGGCCGCAGTTGACGCAATCCAGTCATGAAACGTCTGGGATTAGTCATTTTTCTCGTTATTGGACTCAGTTGCGGAGCTAAATTGCGTAAGTCGACGATACCTTCATAACTTGCGTGCATTTATATTCAACACCAGATTCATTCAAATCTCATTAGACTTGATATGATCTGAAAGTCTCGAGTTCTTGATTTACTGTTGTGTTTATACAATCTCTGTCACCAGTTTTTCCTCATATCGCACAGTGTTCGGAAAACCGATTTTATGGGAGCCAAATCTGAATAGGAAATTTTACGCTGAACAAAAAAGTTCTATAGGTAAACATTGGGTCTAAAATGGACCCCATAATATTCACCCATAATGTACGAGTATCAATCAGAATTTCATTAAAAGGTGCTCCTTGTTGGCAATGGAAAGATGTAGATGCAAGATGTTGGCAAGAGGTAGATGCAAACAAATGTTACTGCTGTTGCAAATAATGTAATACACTTGGTAATGCGAAATTAAATATATATTTGAAAAATAACAGAGTCCTAATGATAATGTAAATGATAATAAAACGAACTCAGCAGTGTAGTAATTATTACGCAATAGGTGAAACACCGTTTTGCAGCACTGAAACAGTTAAAAAACAAAAAGTTGCTGGTAGTAGCAGTTGATTTTGTTTGTAATAATAATTATTATTCTCTACAGCAGGGGTCGGCAACCTGCGGCCCTCCTAGCCAATATTTGCGTCCAGCAAAAAATTTGAACATTTTGAAGAAAACTAATTGGATTGTAAAAAAATTATGTATTTCCTTCAACAATAATTACTGCTTGTGATCCTAAGATAGGTAGGACAAACTGACAACTTTGGGATAATTCTGTGTTATGGAGACCGCTAGAAGGGAAAGGTGAACAGGTGAAGGGAAATTCTTCATGAATGAAATTCCCGTATTTATATACAGGGTGTTCATTTGAAGACGGCTCAAATGCATTTCCTGCCTAAAAGGTTGATCTGAGCAAAAAATTGTAGCCCTTGAAGGGATCTTTCTAAAAATGATCACCTCTTGACGTTCAAGCCACGAATGCGCCTTTGGCGCAAGATTGAAAGTTGGGGTTTCCATATGTTTATGAAAACTTCATTGAAGGGCATAAAAAGACAAAACATACGCAACAAACCGGATTTCGATAGCATAAATATTTACCGAGTTATGAGGTTTTGAAATTTGCAATTTCAAATTAAAGAAAAAATATTATATTTGTTTACCGTGGTCTGTTTGGAACAAGTGCCACATGTATGTTTTCAACGAATTTTTTTTATGGCCTGTCTAATAAAAATATTTGCCAGCTTTGTAAAATTAATAGTTTCTCCGTTAAACACGAAAATATCGTCTTTTAAAACCTTGATTTTCTACTATGGGGTAATCACATATCTGCCCCTTCACACGCCCTTCAACACGATTAAACCATCAAATTCATAACATTCAAACAAGGTGTGGATTTAATAATATTAAAGTCGGTCCAGCAGTTTGGTCACCACGCGCGTTCAATGATTGGCTTACTTACCGCAGGTCGCAGTTCTGTTGGGAAACACGAATGTCGGTCTTCTCTCCACACCTGGCAAGTAGCTCGTCTCTCTTCCGAGGCGAGCACTGCTCGAGACGAACTCCGAATGTGTGGAGCAATGAGCTCGCCACTCGCCGAGTAGTTTGATATTCGCCGATTGCTCGGTGCTCGGCAAATACCGCATGTGTGGAGCCGCCTCAATGTGTGGAAAGGGGGCGGGAGTATTAATGCACCACATCATTAATTCCACTACATTATTTGAAATTGTGGGCGCTAAATGGCCGTGGGGTGTAGAGAGGAGAGGGGGAGGCGTCGGTGGGAGAGAACGGCGTGTGGTTATTGGTTGAGGGAATAGTATTAATGCATCACAACATTTATTGTCCGTCATTCATGAGATGACTGCCACTACATTAATTGGAATTGTGGGTGGTAAATGGCCGTGGGGTGTGAAGAGGAGGTCGGGATTGAACGGCGGGGGTGAAGTGGCCAGTTAGTGGTGGCGAGTGTAAAGGGGGGGGGGGAGAGTATTGATGCATCACAACATTTATTGTCCGTCATTCGGGAGAGATGACTTCCACTACATTAATTGGAATTGTGGGTGAATGGACGTTGCTTGTAAAGTGTGAGCGGGGGGGGGGGGGGGGGACCGGCTGTTGGAGAGAGCGGGCACTTGGTGGTGATGTGTGGAAAGGGGGCGGGAGTATTAAAGCATCACAGCATTAATTCCGCCACATTAATTGAAATTGTGGGCGCTAAATGGCCGTGGGGTGTAAAGAGGAGAGGGGGAGAGGTCGGTGGGGGATAACGGCGGGGGTGGAGTGGCCAGTTAGTGGTGGCGAATGGAAGGGGGGGGGAGTATTGACGCATCACATTTCGAGGGTCTCACGGCAACACCCCACATCGTCACTTTTAGCCAAAATGAGTTATGCATACCATTCGAAACGTCTTTCTTCGGCGGATCGACCTAACTAAGTATAAGTTAGGTAGCTGAGTTAGGTTACACTAAATCTCACGCTTTATTTTATTGATTTACTCAGTAAACATAGACATCGGCAGATGGTTTTTCGGCTCTGCTGAAAAGTTGCCGAAACGACGATGTGGGAAGTTGCCGTGAGACCCACGATTTACTGTCAGTAAATGGACGTTGGGCGTAAAAAGTGGAGAGCGTCAATTCAGGCAGCAAATGTTTTATTCAAAATGAATTAGAAATAAATTGTGTTAACAATGTGACCACCAAGTCATACGAGTATGTTGGTATTAATATATTGTCAAATAAAAACTACAGTCTGTGTTTGAGATTCAAACTTATCTTTCACTCATATTATTATATCACTATTTACATAGGGAATAATTACTTATCTACTCATATTTATATAATTTGGCGGGTAATCAGAGAAAACTTGTCACTGCTATCCGTGACTCACCACAGATAATTTACTCGACATCTGTAGATGTTACATCTGCACATGTTACATGTAACAAGCTTGAAATTATTGAATATGACGAATTTGGATGCGACTGTGAACCACTGGAATCGTCCAAGAAATATACGTAATAAGTAGTAGGTACTCGTAATATTACGAAACACAAATTGAGGCAAAACCCGTTCATTGACTTGGAAACACTCGCGGACAGGTTTTCTGAATCCAAGGGTTCCTAAAACCTAAAAATGCATTTTTGTCGCTTACGAGGTTGGTATCACTTATAATAATAATAATAATAAAAACCATTTATTGTACAAAGGCCGGTTGGCCCATTTGGTACACAAGAAGGACAAAGAGTGGAAAATTACATAAAATCAAGTAGAAAGACGATTCACAGCCCAGTCGACGATATACTACAATAAACAAATACAATACCAGATTCTTCTACTAAACTGAATACACACTACAGATAACTACCACTACTTTATACTAACTCACCTAATAAAAACTAATTTTTTGACCTTACATTTTTTTCTTCCAATTTTACCAGCTGAGAAATGGAAACGCTGCTCTCCGGGCGATGGCTGGCTCGACTGCATGAGAGAGGCTATCGAATTCGCTGTGACAACTACAGCAAGAGGTTGGTTATACACATACTAGGTATTCGTTAAGTACAATAATTGTACTTAATTGTACAATAATTATTGTACTTAATTGTGCAATTATGGAGTTCCTTAGTTTCAAAACTAGACACTTGCAGAAAACCAAAATTTGGGCAGATGACTGCTGTTCAATTTAATTGTACAGCAGTCATCTGCCTCAACCGGCTTCACCGTTCGTCCAACTCGAGTGGGGGAAATAATTAAATACTGATTATTATAATAAACTCACCTGCTTTTCAAGCAGTAGGTATTATATTATAACACCTAACTATATTAAACACTTACTAGACTATCAATTTTGGTGAAAAATGGGCTAGCTCCATAATGTCCACTCGTTCGTTATGGTTTAAGTTCAGTCTCGCTCTCTTTACTTGTAGATCTATTATAGCTCTGAATTGATACTGATTGTTTAGAAATCGAGTCGAGAATCGAGTTCATCGTTAAAAGTCGAGTTCATTCAAAATGACTAGGTAATCTCCCTTTGATTTGAATTGAACTTCTTTCGAGTTGAACTTCTTTCGAGTTGAATCGAGTTAATTCTTAAAAGTCGAGTTGATGAACTCAAAATGTCCTCTGGTTATAAAGTTAGCAAATAAAGTTATGGATGATTAGGTGAAAAAATGGTCTTCATCAACACCACGTATCTACCAAATGTTTTGGGCAATACCTACCACATATGTACCTACCTAACGGTTTTTTTTTTTTTTTTGTAATTTCGACGTCAGACTGCTGAAACCTCTTACAAAATGTGTGGTACCTCCTAGACAATCAAAAATGGTGAGAAAAATGACAGAAGTGCCAACATGTAAGACAACAACCTGGTTTTTCATTCGCCTGAAAAGTTGGCAAAAGTTAGATACGTGGTGCTGCCTCTTAGGCGACGTCATCATCCACCCACACCCGCCCGCTTTCGTCTCTCTCACCCACCTCCACATCCACCCACAATTTTGGGTTGGAGAGGGAGAGGGAGAGCGTAAGGATAAAGAGACAGATCCCGCCTCCCCCTCATCAACCACCCACATTTGTCCACTTCCTCTATCTCAACCACCTCCACATTCACCCACAATTTGAATTTAAGTATTTATGGCGTGGGTCGGGGAGAGGGAGAGCGTAAGCATTAAGAGACAGATCCAGACTCCCCCCAATCATCCACCCACAATAAATTTAAGTATTTGTGAGGTGTGGCGGGAGGGAGAGCGTTAGCATTAAGAGGCAGCTCCCGCCTCCCCCTAATCATCTGCCCGCTGTCATCTATCTCACCCACCTCCACCCACAATTTAAATTTAATCAGTTGTGGCGGGGGGGGGGTGGAAACAACCCCCGCTCCCTGTCATCAACCTTCTCCGTCGTCCCGCTCCCCTCCTCGCTTTCCTCTTAATCACCCACTCACAATCCCAATTAAGGGGGGTAAGTCACCTCATGATCGACAGACGTTAATAATACTCATTACCCCCCCCCCCCATCCTTCTTATCACATTAACAATTTAAATTTATTTATCCATTGATAAATAATATTCAATATTAATTTGATCTATAGATTAGGTAGGTAATAATTTTCACTAGTGACTAGTGACAAGCCCACAAGGTGGCCCTCGACGATCTCTTTTACAGCCCAGTATTGCGCGAAATAAATATTTCACTCATCATTTATTAAAATTATTTATAGACTGAGCTAGTTACGCCTATTTTAACCATTTGTTGGCCCATTCCCCAATTCCGGAGAGATTGATTGATTGATTGTATGGTTTTATTTAGCCAACAGGGAAAGGTTAGGGCCTGGTGGCCCTCTCTTCCACCTTCCCTGGATAAATGTAATTACAATATTACCTCTTACAATCGAATTCGCAACATGTTATATAAGAAAATAAATAAAATAAAAAACATAAATTCAATATTCTTCTAATAACCTCTTCTTTAAATTTTTCCGAAATGTTTCGGTAGGTACGTTCCTCTAATTTAAACAAATCAAAAAACTCATTAAACAAATTTCAGAGAGAGAGAGGGAGAGAGAGATTGATTGATTGATTAACGTCTTTATTTTTTTACATTCTGGCGAGATTTGGTCATACATGACCACTCTTACATCTAACCAGAAACTCCTTAGACTAATAAATTTTATATTTGACATCTGACGCTGAGTGCAACTATTCAGAGAGAGAGAGAGAATTAATTCAAAACAGATACATACGTATAAAATAATACTGCTCGTCATAGGTCAGAGACCCGTGTCGACTAGACAAGAGCTGCAGCTGCAAAGCAGTTATATCCTATGCTATAGCATGGTTACAAAAAATAAAAGGAAACTGGAACTATTCACTTCTAGTAACATTAAATTGATTTAAATTAAATTATCTGCCTAAACGAGAGAAGAGAGTTGAAAAATCAAACATATTGTATGCAGATCAGTGTGATCTACACAGAAAGGTGTTCTATACAAAGAAGATAATAAACCGTTGTGTCAAGAGTTTTTGAACCTGACATTGAACAGGCAAATGCTCCTTACAACTCTCTGCAAGATGGAATAAAAAACTAAAACTAGGGGCCTTAATTGGTCGACCTGTATATCTACTTGTAGCTACTTGTAGCTACTTGTATCAAGGTCGGCATTTCCTTACCGCTATTGAGAACCACCTTCTCGAAATATTCGAAATCACCTTCTCTTTGTTGATTCGCTCCTTATGGTGTTTCGAAAATGTCAACTCTCATTCTGCACCTCATCCAAACCATCAAATCTCGAAGGGCTAAAATTTTCTGATCGATTCCAATTAATTCACTAGGTAATTGAAACATAAACCGAAATATTTCAGATGGACTTCCATCGTTCGGAGTTCCGCGCCTCGACCCGATGCACTTCGACACGCTCCTCATCGACCAATCGACCGGTCCGGTCTCAATTAAACTCGAGTTCAAAGACATCGACGTCACCGGAATGAAGGACCTCGTCGTCGAAAGTGTCAGGTAAAGGTCCGGTAAAATAGGGGCAGGACCTCGAAGTGACTCAAGCTGGAAATCGTTCTAAAACCTTCAAGATAGTCCTGAAAACGAGTAGGTAATCTGAGTTTACAGCATCCTAGCGAAAACCTTGTATTGCATTTGCTATGGTTAAAATTAATCAAATTTCAAAATTGAGGTGTTTTTTGGTTTATTATCATTAGAATCGCCCAAAAAAAAAAAAAAAAAAAAATCCCTCCCCCCTCCTCAATATTAGAGGGCTTACGTTTCGACTCTTGAACTTTCGAGATACGTAAATTAAGAGAAAAAAAATCGAGAAAAAAAAGTAATCGAGAAAAAAAATCCATCCGCGGCACTTTGCCCAGTTAGCGTTGTCCTACAATTACGAAATTTGGTTTACGGGTTCGGACCAATCCCACATCGATCCTTGAAACTTTTCATAACCCAGGACCTAGGTCAATGAGAAGGAGTTCAAAACGAATTTTGAAAAATTCATATCTCGACAAATTCAAATGGAACAGTATCATTTTTAGTTCATATTTGAATCGATTTTAATTTTTACAATGTTTTAAGACCGTTCGGAGCATTGTACGACCAGCGGTTCGTTAACAATGAGAGCTCAAAGTTGGAGCAGATCAAAAGTCGTCAAATGGCACCTTTTAGCCGTTAATAACGGCCCGTTATGGGAGAAATTAGTCTTTCAGCCGTCGATCACCTTCTAAATTGGTCCAATTTTAAAGTTGAGAGGGTCAATCGACGCAGAATTTAATGCTCTATAATTTGTCTTTTGGTAAGGTTTTCGCTAGGATGGGTCGTTTAGGAGTTAAACGGAAAAAATCGAAAAAAAAACATGAACATTTCGATGTTTTTGGGGCAACAAATGTGATGCTCAACCCCTGGAGTAGTAGGTACAAACTTAAATTAGTCGTTGTTAAGACTTTAGAACGATTTCGAACTCTCCCCAGGTTACTCTGACGTACACCCCCTCCCCCTTGAGGTCTAATTTTGTTGGACAGCAGACGTGATCTCATAAATCGTCTGGAAGGACATCGATGAATTATCATTTACTTACAAAAAAATTGAAATGCATTTTTGCTACGTCGAAGGTATTTCGAGGGTGAAATGGCAACACGATTAATTTTGTTGGCAGAAAAACAAGAAAACGACTTGTGCTAACACAGTGTACCTCTCTCAAACGTGATATCATCATGACACATCTGTAAAATCAGGGAAAATGAATTATGTCATGTTGCCACTTCACTCTCGATTTGTTATGTCGATATTAAAAGTGCAAAACCACGTAAGTTGAAAAACCAAAACGGGTCCTCTCACGCGAGGAAGGTAGCAAACTTACGGGTTATCACAACCGACCACAGAGAAGAAATCTGACCAGCTCGCTCAGATTTTTCTGTTCCATGACGCGAGCAAGGCCATAATTAACCAGAAAAGCTCAAAACCTTAATTTCGAAAAAAATTCAACTCACGTGGTTTTGCACTTTTACTATCGATGTATAACATGCAATACAATAAAACTGCCTTTTTTTTTTTTTTTACAGAGGTGATTGGAACAAATTAGAAGTAGCAGCTCATATACCAGTCCCACTCAGTTTGACAGGCGGATACACCATTGAAGGAAAAGTCCTAATGCTCCCCATAGTGGGTTCTGGCCGCTGCAACCTGACCTTCCGTAAGCTCAATATTTTGAATTGTGTTGACTACTAATAAAATGTACTTACCTAATTGGTACCAAATTAAGATACAAATACTGGTACTGGTGATCAAAAATTTCCCTGTGTAAGGTGGCGAGTGGAAGTACTGACAACAAACACCTCATTTTAAAGGCTTTTTTACGCTGAACACGATGATGAAGTCAGATTTGTGATATCTTATTCCGTTCTTAAACTAGAGCACTTTGAAGGTGGTTGTTACTTGAGATGGTCTTCACGGATCATCTGCTCTAATCTGACAAAGGAGTGAGATATCGCAATTCTGACTGCACCATCGTATTTAGCATAGAAAATTCTATAAACTGAGGTGCTACTCAGCACAAAAAGAAGACAAAACTCGTTCTAAAACCACTAAAGGGGAGGCATTTTACATTTAAAAAAATTGATATCACAGCCTTTAATTTAAAAAAATTGATATCATAAAAAAATTGTCAATAGCCTTTAATTTAAAAAAATTGATATCATAAAAAAATTGTCAATAGCCATTCTGCATGACAGTGGATTTTTTAAAATCCTTTTTTATGCATTTATAAAATTCAGTAAAATTACTTAATGAATATTACTGAATTCCTTAATTTTAAGTGAATTTCATAAAAGAGGATTTTAAAAAATCCACTGTCATGAAGCATGGCTATAAGAGCAAATTTTTTATGTGGGTTTTTAATTAATATTTGATAGCCCCTTCAGTATAGTCATTCACAAAGTCATCATTTTCTTCCCACTTTGGAAGGATTAGAATTAAGGCATGAAGAAGACAGAGTTCATATTTTGACAAGGCGGTTATTTGGAAGATTTGAACGTAACGGAGAATACACCCACTCGCCACCCTACTAACGGGGAATTTTTGATCACCTTAGAGCCCCACACGGAGGGATATCTGTAAATAAGACAGTGGATGGCCAGCTGATGGATGTTTGATGATGTTGAATAAACTAATTTCTCATGCCTACGGTTTTCGACATTCTGAACACAAAAGCTCCCTATGGTTGAAGTCTAATTTCAGCTCTAACCCGTCCAAACAGCTCTTTTTGTTCACGCTCAAATACTTTGAGAAACGATGAGAAACATTGACCCCTAAAAATTGTCCGATTTCGATCATATTTTTGATCACCCTATACTGGTGTGTTTCAGACGATTTCAAATGGGATCCAATTTTCATAAAATTCAAGGAAGAAACGAAAAAAGGAAAGCGTCACTTCCTCATCGATGAAATGAGCTTGATGCCTCGTACGTCTCTTCTTGAAATGGAATTCGAAAATCTGTTTAATGGAGACAAAATGTTGGGTAAGTTACGATTTCAGAAAATTCAAAGATCTGCACTGCTCTAGATATTATACAAATTTCTCTCAAAAAATTCAACTGAATTCGTATTATATTATAGTCACAGTTAAAGTTTCATTAATAATACTTAAATCCTGTCCTTATGGCTTTTTTTATTATTTTTTTATTAGGAAAACAAATGAATATTTTCTTGAACGAAAATTGGAACGAAATCTTTGGGGAACTGAAACCAGCAGTGTCGAAGGCTTTTGGAACAGCGTACAGAGACGTTGGCAACAGAATCTTGTCGAGGGTGACTGCTGAGGAAGTTTTGCCGTGATTTCGTCTACCTACTGATCTTATGGAGCATTGACTTTTGATTGACCTTTTTGTGAACCAATTATGTACAAAATAATAATATTATATTATATAAAGAAGCAAGCGTTGAAAACTAATTGTTGTATTTAATTGGTAGCTACTTAATAAATATCGACTGTATTCCAAGTAGAATCGAACGGTAAGAGATTTCAAACAACTGATTTGTTGAGTTCTTAAGTCTGTTATCGAGACTTTTATTCGTTGGTTTTATTCGTGAGATTATATTTAGTGTACAAAACACGAAGAAGGGGGCGACCAGATGGTCCTCTCCGAAGAGGGAGTTGGTAACTAACTCAGTAACGGTCTCGTCAACTAAATTTTAGTTGACACTATTCAAGTGGTACGTATTAATTGAAGGTAAAATAAATACCATAATACCATTTTTTAATAGGGGGATGTTTGGTCATGGAGGCGGTGAGGGGAATCTGTCGCCAAGGGAACGTGGTAACCAAGGAGGTGAAATATCACCAAGTAAATATATTTCACTTATGTGATTTGTTATGCGGTGTTGATAGGAATTCAAAGTGCTAACTAAAGTAAGAATTTGGTCAGATACTCTGAGATGGAGACTGCAGCAGGAAACGAAAATGCGGAGTTGTCAGGTGATGAATGTGAAAGTACTGGAGTAGTTGCTGATCCAGATCCTACAAATGGAAGTCCGGACGAAGGTACGGAATCGAACGCTTCAGCGAGCGACTCAGACGATTCATCAACTTCTGCTGTTGTAGCAGCAGTAGCTGAAGACGGCAGCAAAGAGAAGAAAGAAGTTGGTTTCCAGTTGTCACAAGAAGTCGTTTGTAATGATAAAACGAAGAATCGAGCGGTTTTCCTACTCGAAGGAGATCTCGAGAAGAAATTCGAATTGGAGCTTGAACGATGCTGTACGGTCAAAGAGGCGAAAGCGATGTTAGCTGGAAAACTAGGGGTGCGAGAAGAGAATTTCAAATTGACACAAAACGGAGAAGATCTGCACCTCGATCATATCGTTCCTTCGAGCGGAAAAACGATCGTCATCAATTTAGGGCTGGACGTGTCAGAACTGGGGAGCTCAGGCGATGAAGTGAGGGCTTCGCCAAAAGACATGAAATGCCACGTGGTTAAAGTTCAGTTTACTGGTTTGGATGGAACTAAAAAGTACAAAGAAGTTGCAGTGAGAAACGAGGTTTTTTCAAGGCAGTACTACGGAGGATACAGGAATAAGATCACAGGAACGGTATACTACAACGCGTGTATTCAAACAGACTGCAAGACTCCAGGAGCGTCGAGAATCCCAGGAGTTCCTCCTGTCAAATACTACACGAGGGAGACCCAAACTTTACTTCCTCTCATTGACGAAGGTGTCAACACTCCAGTGAATAAATGTACGCAAATGAACTCGCAAGACACCTACATACCGAACGTCACGGATAAAATCCTTACGTCCAGGCCCTACGAGCCGTACGACGTCGCCAAGAAAACCATGACGCCTTTCGAAGCCGTTTTGATCATTCAACGGGCCTGGAGGGCTTACATCAAATTGAAAACCGTTCGGGACTTTTTCAAAGCGCAAGCCGACGCGAGAGACGCCAAATCGCAGTTTAAAGGGACGAACATGCAGGAGTTTCGAAAACACCAGTTGACGCTTCTTACGAAAGACAGTTACCCGATAACGCGTTCGGATTTCTACGACTTGTACTCGATACTCGGGGAGTGGAAGAAGCAACAATTGGCAGTTTTGAAAGCGAATAAAACGGGATTTGCGTACAAGGCGGCTGTAGCTGATTTGCAAAGACGCGAAACCGAAGGGTTGTTGGCTATTGAGGAGCACAGGATGCGGGCAGTGACTGAAAACCTGCAAAGGCAGGATGTGATGTTTTTGGAGGGGACGGCGAGGAGTCGAGTTAGACAATATCCGAAAGGTAACATTACTATTATAGACGATCTTAACATCCAGAGGGCGAGAGAATTCAAAGAGATGTTTGCCAGTTATAAAAGAGCAGACGTCACTAAAACCGAACGGATAGAAATACTGACCAGCATCAAAACCTGTTTGTCCAAATTTGAAGAAGTCGATATGACGGGGGATCTGATAGAGCTTTTGGATCGAGAACTGGATTTCATTATGATGGGTATTAACGAAAGTAAGATGGCCGTCCTCCGGAAGAGATTCGAGTCTTTGTACATCAACCTGGTCAAAAATCCGGAATTCAACCCTCAAGCAAAGTACTACAAGAAGTCGAGCGACACGTCCAAGAAATACGCCATGCACAGGTGTCACGGTTGCAGGAAAGTTCTGTATCCGTCACATCTCTTCATGCATTTGCGACTCCCGAGATTCAAGTTCTGCGCATCGTGTAATTACATTAACCAGACGGCAACTGCATCAACGAACCTTGCTCCGTACAAGCGGCTGCTCACGTCCTTAAGGATCGCGGAAAAAGAAAAATGCTGTCGGTAAGTGGATTAAGAGAAAGCCAAGAAGTAAAAAAAAGTGGTAATTTGGTGGTAAAGGAAAGCATAACCTAAAGGTTTGTTCGGACAGACAGTCTTGGACCAGTCCAGTACCGAACTGCGGTCCAAACGCTCATCTGATTCCGACCAGATAACCTGAAGCCCTCCCGCTTTATGAGTTAAATTAAATAGCTACACACAATCAAGCCACAAATAATCCTGTACAAAATGCACAAATTCCGTTGAAATTCCAATTCAAGTACGAAATCAGTACAAAAAGCTGTTTTGGTAAGAACATCTTCCATGGATAAGCTAGAAAGCATCGAGTGCGCATGTGCAGGACCGACAGTGCACTAAAATAATCCAGGAAAGGTAGAACTAGTCCTGGACGGTCACGGGCTGTCTGTCAAACAGCCAAGTCTCGATCCAAGATCAGTTCTGGGGCTGTCGTAACGTGCTAAAATGGGCGTGGCTTGGTAAGACCGGTCCAGGACTGTCTGTCCGAACAAACCTTAAAGTAGGTTGGAGGACCTAGGTTGGAAAGTTGTCGAAAGATATCTTGTTGAAGCATTCACTATATTAATAAGAAAAAGCATGGGCAGTAAACCAGGTTCTCGTGTAGTGATGTGATATCAGGCACCTTGAAATCCAAAAGTGTTCAAAGAGGAGGTTATAAGACTTGGTAGCAACCTCCTTATTGGCGTTCAAACCAAACAGTATCCATTTATATTAATTAATTGTAGTAACGATTAACACTTCTGTAATCTTGGGTAGTTGAGCAATAAACCGCTTTTTTATAGAGGAGCACTTTCGTTTTTACTGCAACCCTGGGGCATGTATTTCCTGGTCAACGTATTGTGGGATGGGAAGTCCATCATTAGCGGCTCATCGTACCTGCCAGGGCTGAAGGTGACGCGGTGGCTTCCAGATGAAGAGTGGTCCATGTGGAACATGATTCTCCTTACAGAGCTGGAAGCGCACAAGCACGAACAGCTGGCCAACCCCGTTGACTACTACAGGTTTGTTAAAACACCAGAAATATCACGACGTAGTTGAGTCAAGAAGATAAATATTAAGAAAAAGGGAGATTGGAAATATTTCTGTTCTTCTACTTCCCACGAATTGTCCCAGCATGATCCCAACTAGCCAAAATTGACCCACCAGGGCAGCTCTTCAACATAAACCACCAGAAAATTACTAGGTAAGCATCAATGCATGCCTTCTAAGAAAAGTCCACAATCTTCTACACGACCAAAATCCCAAGAGCCTCAGAACCCAACCCTCTATTTTATTACTATACCTACTACTAAAATACTGCAGTCACCAGTATCCTTTCAACTTGAACGCCAGTTTCCCATTGCAGCAAAGAGTTTGTCCTCAATGTGACCAATCGGAACATCCTCGGAAGGATGCATTTCTCAGCTGTGGCCAATATCGACGAAAAGTTCAAGAACCGCGAGCCTCTGGGGATTGTCCCCAAAGACCACTTGTTGCACACCACTAAAAAAGCGGGTAGTTTCCTGCCCAGGAACCATCTTCACCCGTGTCTCCAGCCCATTACCAATCGACAGGCGTGGAAAAGAGCAGCGACTAGAAAATGTGATGCTGGATATTGAACGGGAAGTACTTCCAAGCCAATCCAAAAAACGCAAGATTGGATGATGAACTAATTTCCTACCTACAGGAAATTAGTTCTATAGCAAAAGCACGTGTTATTGTCAAGAATGGAGCTGAATGAGAGCTGGCCTTGGTGATCCATTGTAACCTCAACAGAACCCGATTAAAATGTTAGAATTTATTATTTTTTTTTTTAATGATTGATTGTTAAGATCTTCATAGATGTTACTATTATAGTAACGCATATATAATATATGCGTTGGAGAGAGGGGAGGTGTCATGACGTCATAAGTAGTAGCCCAATGTAGTGATCCAACGGGTATTTGGCACTATCTTACCAGAATTGATAGAGAGTTCCAGGAGATAAGTTCATTTTGATAGGACCAGCTGATAGACCAAACGCTAACCCAATAAGCCCAAACATGCTGAGTAGTAGAGTGACGTTAATAGTGTTATCTAGTCAACGCAGTTCTCAGTAAACTCGACAACTGGCAAACAAGGACTGCCGAAACCCCGTGGTTTACGGACGACAATAAGGACGAATTGGCTCCAAATGTGAACAGGGAATATGGAACCCTCAGCCCTCAGCAACGTAAGTCTTGTACAGATAACGAGCGAATAGTATGGTCCTGCCATCTCCATTGTCTGGTCTATTCATCAATCGCTCAGGAAGACAGACAGACGTCCGCCGAGGGAGGATAAAGCCGTTGTAGACATCTTCCCAGAGCGCTCTGGCAGATTATTAAAGTTATTAAGCTCTGAGGCCTTTAGAAGAGACGTCTCCTCTGATGTCTTGAGACATCACCAATCACACTGCTCACACAAAGACACATAACATACCAACAGGCCCTCGAAACGTAATATAGCAACAGGTGGGCAAATGAGCCTTTTACACCTCTGACGTCATGGTCACACCAAACGTATCCAACGTTGCGATACGTATTATTAAATAAACGAGGATAACCTAAAACTAAATGTCGTATTCTAACATGTTGAATAGGTACGCGAATGAGCGTTTCGCACCTCTGACGTCACATATAGAGTAAACAATATTGTGCAGGCCTTTTAACTGACATAAGTGACGTGTGTAGCCCTCGGTTTGTAACGTGGACAAGGGTGCGCGAATGAGCCTTTTGCACCTCTGACGTCATGTTATAAGGTGGTAGTGGTGGGGGTAAAAAGTGCCAAGTGAGAATGTTCAAGACCATTTAGCGTAGTTGTTCAACCCCGATAAGAATGTCATTCTCCTACATACAACATAATCCTACAAAGAGATGAAAAATGGGTTAACCAATCAAAAGTCAAGTTATTGTAATGAATGAGAAAGTTTACTTCACTCATCATGAGCACTTGGCGGAAGTGCTCGATAAAAAGCGGGTTACAATAACGAAAATCACACCAGGGGACAAAAACGGTAGGTACATAAATACATTAGAAAAAAAAAACTGTAGGTTCGAAACTTATAAAATGAATAACGCATGACACAATCAAACAAAGAAAATTTGATCCAAATATTGTAAACTGAGCGAACTTGAAAACAATGAGAGAAATTGGCTATTAAACCACCGACCCAAAATCGGCTTAAGATTCGTAATTATTTTTCTTTAAGGTTTTGAGGATTCAGAAGCAAAGCCGCCGAAACCCCCTTTAAAAAATGCATAGCAAACACATAAATAATACTACTACGATAGATTCGAATAACATCGAAAGGGAACTGTTCATTACATAGGACGATATAACAAGATATACCTATATACACTAATAATAAAATGTATTTCTCTCTTTAAAAGTCAATTTTGTGGTTTTAATACCGATAAATACAAAATAGGGACATTCATTTACAACATGGCCATCGATAAGGTGAATTAGTATAAATTGGAGTACTATTGTTTAATTTGGCCGTAACGATCCGAAATCCACTGATGGTTGAGGGGGGTGGGGGTGGCAGATACCCCAGGGATGGCCGTACCATAATCCTGATCAAATTCAAAGCAAAAAAACTATAAAATATTCCTAGTGAATCTTGTGGAGGTTGTTAACGAGAATGGCTCGGGAAGTTTTTCTAAAATATAAAAATTGAACATTTCGAATGGAAACGGTTCAATGGACGAATACCTGGGAACGCACACTTTAAATAAGTTGGGAACTTTCGTGAGATTCCAACGTTGCGATACGTTTTATTAAATAAACGAGGATAACCTACAACTAAATGTCGTACTCTAACATGTTGAACTTATACAACACAAGAAAGTGGACATGCCTCGATAATATGCTACTTATTGTTTAAAGAGTAACATTGTTTGTTTTTTTCAACTTCACAGTGACAATTATGAACATATAAATTGCGAAAATGAGGGACGAACTTTAACCTCGATCTTCCAGTGTTTTAAATGATAACAGCCTTACAAAAAGAAAACGTTCAAGTTCAAGACTGACCATGGTATCCCTGTGTATTTTTCAACGCTGAATCCGAATTCAATGTCCAAAAAAGTCGCAAACCCTTAAAATATCTTCAATGGACCACAGAGTCGTACAGCTATGAAAGACGAAATGGATCACTAAACTGGATGCCCGAGAGAAAACAGCTGGTTGAGCTCCAAAAGTGTAGTTAAGAACTTTATAGACAATAATGAGAAAATTGTTGATGATTTGCTGGAAAGTTGTAAAAAAAGTAGGGATGCAGAATTAGTTTGAAAGTTCACTTTTTACGCTCTCATTTGGATTTTTTCGCCCAGAAAATTTAGGCGACTGCATAACGAGGTAAAAGATTCCATTAGGATTTCTCAGAAATGGGAAAACGCTTTTTTCCGGATTTTGGTATAACTTGTCTCCCTTTAGACCTAGCGACTTGAAACTTGCAGGGTTTTCTATTGTCCATACCAAGTTGATTGGCTGTGGACCCGTCAAAGTGGCCGAAATTATCTCAAATTTCAGTTTTTTGTTCCTAAAATATTCTTGGGTGGATATAATAGGTTAAATCTTTCAAATGGCACTGGGTCATGTTATCAAGAAGGTCTGTGCAACATTTCAAATCGATTGGTATGTTACCCAGGTTGTAGACTCGTCAAAGTGGCCAAAAATAGTCTAAAATGTTTTTGGGTTAAGATAATGGGTTAAATCTTTTAAATCTTCTGAAGCTGAAACGAAGCTCTATGCTAAATTTCAAGTAAATTGGTGAAGGTGGAGAGGCTGTAACTCCTTCTCGCACTATCACTATCCTTCTTGCACTAATGCTGTTGTCTTATGCTTTCTGTATGTATTGGAAGAGAGGGCCCCATGGTCCTAAATATGTACAGAATAATTTAATAAACGAAGTCATTCATTCACTCATTCATCACAAACTGAAAACGATGGAGGAAAACCAAAAATGTATTGCATTCTTTCATGGATAACACAACTCCATGTAGAAAACCTTCTCTCACTTCGATCTGTTCCATTTTGTCTCAGTTGCTGTTAGCATCATGTCGTTTTGCTCAGACCAAGCATGTTCCCTGTCAACCCGGAACCAGCCAAGGTCATTTCATCGCACAACTTGTTGGAAACGTCTGATCCTGGCTTGGGCCAGAGTCTTGACTGTGTCCCAGATTGGCACACACGGCCCCCCAGAGGAAACATGTTTGTGACAGATATGTCACGCGTGGCGCTTAATGTGTAAGGGATGATTCTCACCACAAACGCAAATTTTAAGGGCGTACGACTCTTTTGGACGTCAAATTCGGATTCAGCGTCGAAAAACACGTAGGAACTTGAACATTTCTCTTTTCGTGGTAATTTGTAGTAATTTCATCCATTTCCTCCCAAGTAATTTAGGGTCGGGATAAATCTCTGACAATTTGAGGCATTCAAAGTGACAAGGTTCTTTTTTTTGGGTTTTTAAATTCCATTTCTAACGGACACGGGTCAAATGTAAACCTTTTCGGTATTTGTGGATTCACCAGATTTACAGTTTTTCAAATGAAAAATATCTACCGCACGATAAGACAAAATTAGTACAAGCACGTAAAACCACTCGTCTCTCAGGAACGCAAAGAACAAAACTTCACACACCTACTGATTACATGAAATAATTAAGATTAGTTAATGTAAGACAAAATGAAAATGGCAATAAACGGACGGCAGTATAAAGTTCGCGATAAACAAAAAGTTAGTGGTGGTTTTTTTTCTTCAAGTATTTACAATAAAATATTTTTAGGGCGTCAGCAAAAGCGAGTAGAAGTAGGCTGACTAGAGGAATCGTTATTCGACAAATTTATTGTAATGAATTATGATGAAACAGTTGGGCATTGAATCGTGATATGTGAATGAGGGTATCAGTGGGAGTTTTTACGGTATTAAACGTCTACGATCGGCCGTTACTCTCCTAAAATTCAATCTAATTATAGGAGTAAAAACTACTCGTTTATATCGTAGGGGTAATTGTTGGTAATGGCGATTGTGGGAATTTTTCATGCAAAATACTGGGAGGGGTTCGAAGTTTTTAAAGGAGGTTCAATGGAGAGAGACGTCTTCTACTTGTTTTACCATTGGGTCATCACCAGTGAGGCTGTAAACAGTGCAATGATGTAGAGATCCCCACCTTCTTGCTGACACCGTTTTCTAAAATAGTGGTTCGCCAATATTTCAAAAAACTGTAACGATTTCTTATTAAGTTTTATTTAATCAAGTTCATTGATACTTGATGATGGCTAATAAGCAGAAAATAGTCAGAAAAATAATAAAAAAATGACGAAAACAAGTAAAATACGCCTTCTCTCTATTGAGCCTCCTGTTTTATGATGACTTATACACCATCGCGGCTTCAGCAAAATATTACGAGTACATGTGAGTTTTCTTGACCTCAATAACGGCCTTCAAAGGTTTTTAGACCTCCGAATATTAGGACGAATAGCAGCTGATCAATTGTTTGCCCCTTTGGGATTACAGAAGTGATTGAGAGCCAAAACATCGAGGCTCCCTCTCAATTTTGTCCACCTCACGTTTCGTATATTAGGTATTTTGACTTCTAAGGGCACCCAAAACTTGTATTAAACGAATATGAAAGCGCACACGGAGGGATCTACGTTGAACGTCATCAGCTCAAAATTTCTTGGTTCAACAGTGGGAGGAGACCACAGAGCGAGAAACGTCTACGACTGGTGATCTCACGGGTCCTAACTAAGAAATTCAAGATCTAAAGGGACCTACCAAAACACAGGTAATGTATAATACCACGATACCACCCATAAACGTATTTTTTACATTTTCAATCACGAGCAAAAACCCTTCAAATGCGAAAAATCCTCTGTTTTTGAACGAGCAAAAACCGGAGTTTTCATTAGGTTTGTTTTCAAAACGAACGAACGTCCCAATGTCACATTTGCGATAAATAAATTCAATGGGTGAGTTTAAAAAGGTTGAGATTCCAAAAATTGAAAAAACGAGGTAAAGACGCCATTGTTTAGATATTGCCAAGCTCGATGCATGAGCGAAAAGAGGGTAACAATCCAACTGCTGTCAAACGTTGAAGAGCAGTTAGATTGTTACCCTTCTTTCCCTCATGCATCGAGCTTGGTATTATCTAAACAATGGCGCCTTTACCTAGTTTTTTTTCTTCAATTTTTGGAATTTTAATCTTTTTAAACTCACCCATTTCATTCGACGCAAAAATTTCAACTTTCAGACTATAACAGAAACAATCTTAACAATTTAAATGGGATAATTAGGATAATTTTTGTACGGAAAATTTCATCATAACATCTCCCCTACTTTACCTTCAGCTTCGCATCGCCCTAAATAACAATTACATACTTTCGGTTAACAATAGTTTATACCCTTGACCGATAAAATACTGAACAATATACATTATTTATAAACCTAGTTTTGTCAGCTTTACAAAAATAAAACTTTCTCGAAGTTTTGCAAAGCATTAGTTTTGTTGAAAAAAAATTCTCATTATTAGGGGGAGGGTAAAGTTTACAAGTATGATACAATATGTACAGGTAGATAACGGATTTGTTCTATATTCTATACTTTGATGTAAAATTTTATTTGTTGCATAGCATTTGGGTGTAACACAGAGTTGAACACTGAACACGAAAGTGATGTAAATTGGAACAAATTTGACCCGTAGAAAAATGTACAGCGTTATAATTTTGGTTTTTACCCCAACTAAAGGAGAGTTTGAGCCTAGCGTTGTGGTATTTGAGGGTTATTATGACCACTAGTTACCTCAATTTGGAGGTGATTTTGAGCAGAGTGCGGTATATTTCGTGGAACAGAACATATTCACATCAATTTAGGGGTGATTTCGAGCCGCTGAGCGCAGGGTTGGGGCGCGGCTCTCCAGAGAAATCTCGGGAGATGTCAGGGTCCATACGAGTGATTCAATAAACTCGATAAATGTCCGAAGCCCCAAGTGTACAAATTTTCAAATCTACGTGTTACATCCAAATTTATAGTGAGTAAATTAAATCTAAAAATACTCATGTTCGAATTAATATTATATTCTATCCTCCCATGCGTTAACCTCTTACACCTATTACATCTTCAGGGAATTGTTCATCTCATTGCGATTTTAATAGTTGGTTGCAAGTAGGTAGAATCATGCGAGGGATTCCTCAGATCGATATCAACATACCTTTATTACGTTGTGTATTGGGCACTCTAAGTTGGTATTGGAGCTACTGGAGGGTTACACTTGTAAGATTCACAGTATCAAATTCTTCAAGTAAGCAGATTCTATGTAATATGATAGAATCATCGGGTGGTTTAAAAGCGGATTGAATCTGGGAGTTTCATCGAATTACTGCTACGAGAGCTAAAATCGAACAAGCAATGATCGCCTCAACTAACATTTGCAACCTTTCGCCATCAAGATGATGATTGCGTTTCAATAATACATACTTACATTCAGGAATACTTGGACAAATACATATTCGCGTCAATAAATACGAAAATATTCACCTTCGACTTCTCATAAGCCCACCTTTGCGTTACACTTGCGAGTAATATCCTATTGATCAAATAACAAAATTTGTTAATGTTCTATCAATCACAGACGTTGGTATTGGCCTACGTAAGATATTAAAATCCATACAAATTCCGAGTTTAAATTACCTGAAGTTTAAGAAAAATCCTCGTCCGGCAAGTCAAATCAATGAAACTCACATTTACACGTGGATAACGGCGACTGCTACCTAAACTCTACTCTGCTACTTCAAACTGTATTATGATCAAGGTTTCCGTCAACAACGTTAAAGTGGCAGGTCATACTAGTTACTGATAGTGAGTTGACATCCCGGTGGTGACAACACGTCGACTAGAAGAAGGGACTGACGTGGTAGAGCAGAACAGGATTCTGAGTTCTTCTGATCAAGACCTGAAAAGAAAAATTCCAAATTTAAAACGAAAAACGATTGAGATCCGTAATATTTAATAATGTTGAGTGGATCTATCAAGTTTTGATGGGAAAAACGAGATTTTCAGAGCCAGGTCAATGAGAATATTAGTGCTTTGACTCATGTAACACACACAATGAGTGAGGCAAACCAAACTTCAAAATGATTTTATTATTCAAACCACAGAACAGGAATGGTGGATTTTCACAGTTATTTTATGAAATTTGCATCTCTTTAACTGGACCAAAAATGGACGTTTTCGACAATTATGGTTACCATGGTTACTGTGTACCTACATGAAAAACGTTGCTTTTTTTATAACTCAAATTTTTGACAGACACCCAGCCCCAAAATATATCCACATCAAAAAGACAAGTTTGGCAGTACAAGTACTACTTCCTCATTAATTTGTTAATATCGCGTTAGCGTATGATCAATTACACTATCTACATGGTGGTGGCATTGCAATGCAACTGTGAAACCCAAACGACTACCCTTAAAATCTCAAGTACACACACCAGGATATTGGTGGATACTGTTTGTAAATATATCCCTACTGTTGTTATGATCAGATTTACCTACAAGATCTGGCGAAACTGTGTTTAAGCGAATTTTCGAAGAAAAGGAAGCTATTAGTCTGTCTTGCCAATCGAAAGGTTAAGTTCGTAGATGGGCAGAATCGGGCCACTTTAAGGGGGGGGTTTAGAGAATTTGAAGGGGGGAAAATGAGGAATGAAGTAAGTATCGCAATTCTGACTTCACGATCGTGTTCAGCGTTAAAAAATCTTTAGGTAGGTACCTACTTAATTTCTTCGAAAATTTGCTCTTATAGGTAGCCATGCTGCATGACTTTGGATTTCATTTATTTTGATAGGGATGGCTCCACTGTGATCAGCAAGTTGCAGGGATGGTTTCTATCGATATTGGATTTCACACACCCGCTTTTTACATCGTGAACGAGGCTTTCCTTAGTGACGATACAGCCCCCGGTCATCTTAGAGCGCTGAAATTTGGTACACAGCCTCATGAGACCACGAGGAGTGAAATACCTAGTTCAGTAGAGTTGATCAAACTCAACTATTCCCGTTTGTCAGTGGAACAACAGTTGTTAGTTACTATTCCCATCCTGGACTTTGGCAAACATTGAAAATGAAAAATCGTTCAGATTCGAGTCGTAAGTTCGACTTCAAATATTACAAGGAGTACAGTCCGCCACTGTTGGCCACGCCAATTACTTAGTGAGTCAAGGGCCCGAATTGTGCAAAATTGTTTGAGGTCCTCAGCAAACAACAGGCTTCGCTCGGAAATATCGACGCCACATCATTCACAAATAATAGGAAGCAAAGAGGTACAGTGGATCCAATTAGTAGAAAGTCTCAAGATTCATTCCGGTTCGTTTCGGTATCCGAAATTACTTACCAGTTTTATGCTACGTAAGGTGTTTTATGAGATGGAACATGAATTTCTAGGGGCGGAGGGACTTCTGTTCGGGAGGGAGGGCGACGTGAGAGTGTAGGAGGGAGTTCGTATCTTCTTGCTGTGGGGCAGCGTCGTGTAGCGGGTCATGGCGTAACTCTTGAGGTGAGACTTCATAAGGCCTGGGAGCGGCAGCTGGTCGATGCCGTAGACTGTTGTTCGAGCGACGATAGCGCGGCAACAGAGTTCTTGAAGCGACAAAACTGCCAAAGGAGAATCGTACATGTGAGAATACGATCGGGACAATAGGAATATTATGTTACATGATAAATTTAATTTTAAAAAATGTTTTTTTTTAAATATACTACGTTTTTAAAATGGACTTGAAAGTGTGAAATATTTTGTCATGGCCCTTCGATAATCTTGAGGGAGGATCGTTCGTGGCTATAGATATTACGTCCAGAAAGTAAGGTTACAACATGTGTCAAAAAATGAAAAATGAATTAAATGAAATTTACAAGATAAGTGTCAAAACATGTCATTATTTCTTTACATAATCGCCATTGAGGTAAAAACATTTTTTGAAGCCTAAGGACCAGTTTTTTATACCCCACCGCCAGCGAGGTACCCCCGGGTTCCCCCACTTATAAGTAGGTACCCCAGGGTTCCAAAAACATTAATATCGATATCTGAAAACCCTGTGCCGGTCGAATCAGCTGGGCCCAACATGCTGTCCCATTATTCACCCTCATGTTGACAGCTTTTGATATTCTCCAACTTTGAGCCCTCATTGTGAACGAACGGCTGGTCTTACAAAGCTCCGGATAGTCTTAAAAAATTCTAAAACTAAACTCTATTCAAATATGAACTAAAAACTATCCCGGTCCATTTGAATTTTGGGGGATGTGAATTTTACCAAACTTAGAAATTCGTTTTGAGCTAGGATTTCTTCCCATTGACTTACGGTTATGAAAAGTTTCAAGGATCATCCTCGGGCTGGCCCAAACACGTAAACCAAAGTTCGCAATTTTAGCACAGCGCTAACTTGGAAAACTGGATTTTCGGAATCTCCCCTATCTTGAAACGTAAACCCTCAAATTTGGAGGGGGGCAATTTTTTCTTCTAGTGAGATTCCAAAGACTTATTATCGAAGATGATGAACGAAAAGGGACTCATAACTGCAATAAAACACGAGGGCCAAATTTTTCTACGTATCGGATATTTATTAAACATTCGGGGTGAAACCAGCTATTTTACCTACTATAGCCAATTTTGAATTCAAAACATGATGCATTTTCTAAACAACCACACGCAATAGCTTTTAGTCCTGGAGCCGAGGCCGAAAATGGGTGTTCATTTTAGGAGAAGGTTTGATATAAAATTATGAAAATCTAGTCAATTCTGAGTAAGAAAATCCAAGTCTGCCATTTCAAAGCGGTTGCTTTCAAAAATGGCAGCCATTTAAAAAGTGACGAAAACGCACAAACATGACCTGTCTTTAGGATGGATGGAACTTTTATAGATGATAGATTATGTCCAAACATAGATGTTTTCACCAGTCTGCCACTTTCAACCGGTTGAAAATGCGTGGCAGACTCAATTTCAAAAATTGCATTTTTCGGGTGTAAAATTTACAGTATTTGGGACGCCTCAAATTTTCACACATGATTATATATGCCCAAATAAGGAGTTTGAGACTTGTCTGCCAATCTAAAGCAGTTGAAAAGTAATGGCAGACTTGAATTGAAATATTGCCAAATTTGGTGATAAATTTCATCAGTTTTAGGAAGATTCAAATTTCAATACGTTAAAGTACCTGTGGTATGAGAGCAATAGACCATGGTCTGCCTTGCCTAGCCAGTTGCTTTCTACCGACAGACTGAAATGCAAAAATTGCCAAATTACTGATCAAAATTTTGTGATTTTAGGATGCTTCAAATTTCGGCTCAACATTGTTCTCCTGCAATAAGACTGAAAAAGAGTAGTCTGCCTTCAGTAACCCGTTGTTTAAGTTAGGCAGACTGAAATTGAAAAATTGCAATTTTCAAGGTCAAAATGAATGTATTTTGGGAAAGTTGTAATTTTGGCATGTGATACTAGCATGTTAGTGTAAACTTTTTGACGCAGTCTGCCATCAATATTCCGCTGCCTTCTGGCGGCAGACTGAACTCAAACGTGGGAAAACAGAAATAATTTCAATTATTGACCATTTTTATGGTAAAAATGCATCTTCTTTAGGACGATTCAAATTTTGGCACATGATACTACATTGTAAGAAGAAACTTTGTGACATGGTCTGCCATCAATATCCAACTGATTTTTTCGGCAGACCAACAATATTAGGTATCTTACTTACATAATATGTTACAATTTGCCATCCCTCAACACCTTTATTAGCTGCAAGTAATTTTTTCTACATCCATTTTCCTTCATGTCCGACTGTAGAAAATATCTTTAATTTATAAATGAAACAAGGGAGAAGCAGAAAACAGAATGGGAAAACACTAAACTTCGCGTCGAAAACGGCCGTTAGGTGGGTCCCGGGTAGCCGCCCAGAATAAAACTGCCTTTTTTTCATCTTCCAGGTAAACTACAGTCTAGAAATTTTAACCGTCAGTCGGGGATAGACCACATTGCAATATTCACTCGGTTTCTCATCTGTAAAATTGTTTAAATAATACCATTTTGTAATAATACAAATTAAATTTTGATGCTGAGCTATTGACTTGAAATTTTAAAAATACTTAGGTCAGAACTGGATCACAATGCAATATTCACTCGGTTTTTTGTCTGTAAAATTGTTTAAATAATACCTATTTGTTTAAACAAATGAAATTTTGATGATGAGCTACATACTTGAAATTTTAAATATAGGTCAGAAATGGATGACATTTCAATATTCACTCGGTTTTTTTCTCATTGCAAACCTGTTCATTGTGTACCCAAGATCCTTTCCTAAAAGACCTGGCAGCGGGAAATATTATTCAACATGGTTTGAAAAGGGAAAAACAAGTTTTGTAAAAAATCCCAATGCTCTAGGTAGTAGTCGATACCAGTGACCAACATTTTCTTCAGTAGTCGACATGGTTTTGCACTAGTAGTCGACCTACATGTGTTAGAAGTCGACAGTATCACTTGAGTCAGTAGTCGACAAATTTCGTCATTCCATCGTTTTCGAATTTTACGACATCTAAATAAAACACATTCAACTGTGAATCGGAACTTGAAAATAGATTAATAAGATGTACCTAATGAAGTTATCAGACTTTTTATTTGCAAACAGCTCATTATCAGTCTCAAATTTCAATAAGTACTTAAGTAAAAAGGTATAAAAACTATAGTCGAAAACTCATTGTCAGAAAATTGACATTACAGTTGGGCTTAGGTACCTATTTACACATTTTTTTGACATTTTCATGTCTTTGCTTTGGCACATAAACTGAAACGGGAAAAATTTGTTCCCTTGATTCACCCTTTCCCTCAGATCACGTCAGAACACAAGCGACCGGCGGGAAATTACGTCAGATCCTATGACGCACGAGCGTATGACGTAAGACGGCTGGCAGGATAACTAGTGCGTCAGAGCCAATGACGCACAAGCGTATGACGTAAGACGGCTGGCAGGTGGCCAACTAGTACGTCAGAGCCTATGACGCACGAGCGTATGACGTAAGACGGCTGGCAGGAGACCAACAAGTGCGTCATAGCCTATGACGCACGAGCGTATGACGTAAGACGGCTAGCAGGAGGCCAACAAGTACGTCAGAGCCTATGACGCACGAACGTATGACGTAAGACGGCTGGCAGGATAACTAGTGCGTCAGAGCCAATGACGCACAAGCGTATGACGTAAGACGGGTGGCAGGTGGCCAACAAGTACGTCAGAGCCTATGACGCACGAGCGTATGACGTAAGACGGCTGACAGGAGACCAACAAGTGCGTCATAGCCTATGACGCACGAGCGTATGACGTAAGACGGCTAGCAGGAGGCCAACAAGTACGTCAGAGCCTATGACGCACGAGCGTATGACGTAATACGGCTGGCAGGAGCCAACTAGTGCGTCATACGACGAGACCTCTTATGTCTCTGCGCCCCCTGTCACACCCACACCGCGTACCTCGTACTTCATTTTGGTTTATTATCTTCGATAATGAACCATTGGAATCGCCCAAAGAAAAAAAAATTTTAACCCCCCCTCAAAATTTGTTGGTTTACGTTTCAAGATCGAATAAAAAAAAATCCGTCCGTCCGCCGTACGCCGTCCGCGGCACTTTGCCCAGTTAGCGTTGAGTTAAAATTACGACATTTTTTTTATGGGTTTCGACCAACCCCACAATGGTCCTCGAAACTTTTCATAACCCTAGGTCAAGGGGAAGGGGTTCAAAACGAATTTTGAAAATTTGAAAATCTCATATCTCGAAAAATTCATATAGAACGGTATGTTTTTTATTTCTTTTTCTTTACATGGGCTTTCCACCTCAGCTTGCAGTCGAGAGTCATGCCAATGTATTTCGCCTCGTCCGCTTAAGGTACTGTTTGTGAGTTATTATTAACTTATTAAATTTTAATGGGATTACGTATGTCTTCAGATTCGTGAAGTTTATATGGATAGGTTTCGTTTCGTTCAACCTCTTCCTAATCGCTTCGTCCATTTTAGGACGTAATGCGAGATTGCAATTCTGACTTCGCCGTCGTGTTCAGCGGTGAAATGTCCAAATGTCGGATGCAATGTGGCGATAAATAAATAATCAAAATTGTTGGAAAAGTAAACAAAATAATGTTATTTCTGGATTCGGTTGATGTTACCAATGTACAATGGAAAATAACTAAACTTGCCTAAATCTATGGCCATAGAAAAAAAAACTCCCTTCTGTCTATACCAGACTGTGTTGCAAATCGGCACCATACCATATTCTCACCGTACTCATACCATACCATACGAATTTCTTTCCTATCATACCATACTGTACTATACCAAATCATACATACAATAATATACCATACCATACTCATACCATGTCATACAAACCGAGTGAATATTGAAATGTCATCCATTTCTGACCTATATTTAAAATTTCAAGTATCTAGCTCATCATCAAAATTTCATTTGTTTAAACAAATAGGTATTATTTAAACAATTTTACAGACAAAAAACCGAGTGAATATTGCATTGTGATCCAGTTCTGACTATTTTTAAAATTTCAAGTCAATAGCTCAGCATCAAAATTTAATTTGTATTATTGAGTAAGTAAGTAAGTAAGATACCTAATATTGTTGGTCTGCCGAAAAAATCAGTTGGATATTGATGGCAGACCATGTCACAAAGTTTCTTCTTACAATGTAGTATCATGTGCCAAAATTTGAATCGTCCTAAAGAAGATGCATTTTTACCATAAAAATGGTCAATAATTGAAATTATTTCTGTTTTCCCACGTTTGAGTTCAGTCTGCCGCCAGAAGGCAGCGGAATATTGATGGCAGACTGCGTCAAAAAGTTTACACTAACATGCTAGTATCACATGCCAAAATTACAACTTTCCCAAAATACATTCATTTTGACCTTGAAAATTGCAATTTTTCAATTTCAGTCTGCCTAACTTAAACAACGGGTTACTGAAGGCAGACTACTCTTTTTCAGTCTTATTGCAGGAGAACAATGTTGAGCCGAAATTTGAAGCATCCTAAAATCACAAAATTTTGATCAGTAATTTGGCAATTTTTGCATTTCAGTCTGTCGGTAGAAAGCAACTGGCTAGGCAAGGCAGACCATGGTCTATTGCTCTCATACCACAGGTACTTTAACGTATTGAAATTTGAATCTTCCTAAAACTGATGAAATTTATCACCAAATTTGGCAATATTTCAATTCAAGTCTGCCATTACTTTTCAACTGCTTTAGATTGGCAGACAAGTCTCAAACTCCTTATTTGGGCATATATAATCATGTGTGAAAATTTGAGGCGTCCCAAATACTGTAAATTTTACACCCGAAAAATGCAATTTTTGAAATTGAGTCTGCCACGCATTTTCAACCGGTTGAAAGTGGCAGACTGGTGAAAACATCTATGTTTGGACATAATCTATCATCTATAAAAGTTCCATCCATCCTAAAGACAGGTCATGTTTGTGCGTTTTCGTCACTTTTTAAATAGCTGCCATTTTTGAAAGCAACCGCTTTGAAATGGCAGACTTGGATTTTCTTACTCAGAATTGACTAGATTTTCATAATTTTATATCAAACCTTCTCCTAAAATGAACACCCATTTTCGGCCTCGGCTCCAGGACTATTTTACATCAACACCCCACGAGCTCGACCCGAACAAGGTCCGGAAGGTGAACATTTTGCTCATCCCTGGATTCTTATTTCGTATCGAACATAAGAACTGTCAAGGTCACACGGGTTGCTATATACAATCTGCCCATCCCCCCTCAACAACGGGCCTCTTTAGCTCAGTGGTAGAGCACTGGTCTCGTAAACCAGGGGTCGTGAGTTCAAACCTCACAGGAGGCATAATGTTTTTTGGCTGATATTTGCGACTCACTTCCCGACTTCACGTCTCGCACACCGTTACATGAGAATAGGTGGTAATTTATGCTACTTTTTGAAGTTATTAAATACATTAAAATACAAACTGCGCTTCAATTAATTTATATCATTTTAAGATTTCAACCTTTGTTCGATCGCCATAATCTCTCCATGCCGTTACGGTGCAACGCTCTCCGCGATAATTCGCTGAAGCTCTCGGTTATGTTGAAGTCGCAGAGGGGGCTGACTTCGAAGAAGGCCATGCTGTTCTTGGCCGCGTACATCTCCGCTTCCCTCGTTCCCACTTGCCTCTTGAACGCCAAATGAAGCCGATTCCCAATCAGCACTTTGGGGACGCCGGGCGCATGCTAAAATAACACACGGCCACTATAGATGTTCACAACTTTTCGAATATTTTGAATATCATAATAATTGACAATGGGTTTCCTCTGTAAAATCCTCAGCATACTACAGGGTTTTCATTTCGTGACGGACACTAGGAATCGATTCTAGAGCTAATTTCTGGTCGAAAATGTCTTGTAGCAATTTTTTACTCAGTCAAAAAATGGAGACATTTTTTATTTTAGGATTTTTTTTCGTGTTTCCGACATTATCACACTAAAATGGCCATAACTCTCCAAATTTACGTGATAATTCAAATCTGATTACACCGTTGGAAAGAACACAAAATTTCCTATCCCTCTAATGAAAAACAAAAATGTTTTTTTTGTTTGAATCGTCAAAACGGGAGAAAAATGAACTTGAAAAGGAAAATTGGTCAAATCGTAGAAATTTCCATTTTTTTCAAACGCTCATAGACCCCTATAATCTGGCACGAGATTTTCAGCCTGTAGTCCTAAACGTTGCGCCAAAACATCAGCTGAAATTCTCGAGCCGCATTAAAGGGGTCTATGAGCGTTTGAAAAAAATGGAAATTTCTACGATTTGACAAATTTTCCTTTTCAAGTTCATTTTTCACCCTTCAGGCGATTCAGAAAAAATGTGTTTTTCATTAGGGAGATAGGCAATTTTATGTTCTTTCCAACGGTGTAATCAGATTTGAATGTTCATGTAAATTAAGGGAGTTATGGCTGTTTTAGTGTGATGAAGTCGAAAACACGAAAAAATCTTAAAATTAAAGAAAAAACTCCATTTTTTAACTGAGTAAAAAAATTGCTACAAGACATTTTCGACCAGAAATTAGCTCTAGAATTGATTCCTAACCTGTGACCGTCACGAAATGAAACACCCTGTATACAAAGCACCGAAATTCAGAGCGACCGAAGTTTAGAACAACCTATAATGAATATTGAATACCTCTTCGACTTCCTTCAGCCACCTGTCTATCCCATCGAACGACCACTTGTTGGTGATGTCGTAGACAAGGAGGATCCCTTGTGCTCCTCGCGAGTATGAACGTATGATTGTGCAGAAACGCCCTTGCCCGGACGTGTCCCATAGCTGCAGTTTTACTCTTTTTCCGTCGAGGAGAATCGTGGTCGTTTTGTAAGCTGAAAGTATCCAGAGAACAGTCTTGAAATAGCGAACATGTGTAATCTTAGATGAAGGTTTGTATTCTACTGAGATCTTACTCAGGATACAATAGGTACATCATTCTAATCAACCCCACTATCAGCCATCAATAAAGGGTGTAAACAGAAATCAAATCTCTAATTCCAGGTTTCCTAAGACCTATTCACCCTCTTATTGAGCAACAAGCAATTTTAGCTTTTTTCAAGATTCTTTGCATTTTGGTTTATTATCTTCGATAATTAAACAAAAATGTCCCGAGAAAACGTGAATTTCAAGACTGATGTGGAAAAGGTTCGACTAATTCGTACGAGTAAATGCTACTATTTTCTCCTCAGGACTAATTTAGTGTCGATCCTTAAGAACCGATCGCAGAACCGGTTTTGTCTTGTGATCTCGATTTGGTTGCTGTACCAATTGAGTTAATTTACTCAACAACTCGGCGTTTCCCCATTTCTTTAATAGTCCCAATCCAAATGGTCGAATCTTGTGTGGACTGGTCCACAATTGGTCATTTTGATCGAAATCCAGAGCTTTCCCCCAAACGTTGTCTACGAAGGTACATAATAACTTAGATAATTGACTGTTTAATATACTTAACATAAAAAAAATATTGAACCAATGTCGTGTGGAAGAATCTCATAAGTGAAGGTAAAAGTTGTTGGGTATGAGAAACAAGTTCACAACTCAACTGCTGAATGTGACCCACATCCTACACCTTGATAAGAACCTCTACCTCCTCAGGTTGGTGGTAAAAGTGATCAAGTGCACTTTTTTCACTAAATGGTGTTTTTGCTTATCAAGACACTACAGTGTATCATATACTGGAAATAATAAAATTATTTAATAAGTAATAAAATTATTATATAAATAACAAAATTATTTAATAAAGTATTTTCAATGCAATTCCATTAATATTAAGCTGCAGGTTTTTGAATAAGGTGTTCAGGTAAACATGATCACATGTTTCAGCGGAGACTGCGAAACTACCAAATAGATGTTTATTGATATTTTGGTGACTGTTCCTTGAGGATCCCCATAAAACGGTTTTAGACCTAAAAATTATTACTTATTAGCTCTAATAATTAGAGCTAAATTATTTAGTAAAAAAATGAGTATAATATACTATATACTAGGTAATATATTATACATAATGATCATGTTCGAATCATCACTACTTCCATTCAGGTAAAAGCAGTCAAATTACCATCTTATCTGAAATTACCTGAAAAATATCAGTTGCGTGGCATTTTATTCACTGAATCCTCCACGTTATATTCAGGTATAGTGGGGACTATTTCAGAGGTCAATACATGACAAACATTAGGGTTTGAACAAATATTAGGTTAGCAATCCACGCTTTCCTAGTCAAGCTGATCGAAAAATTTGACAGGCTCTCCAGTAAAATGTCGAAAAATGCACTTGCTCACTTTTACCTCCCACCCAAAATATTATATTGTTTCGGAAGAGTATAAATTTTCGTGGTTGTGGTATACGATGAGCGGTTAGCAATACTCTATGGGATTTACTTACCTGAAAGTCACTAGAAATCGAACACATTTTTTGTCGTTAAAATTTGTAATAAAGCAAAATTCTGTCTGACCTCCCAAGAGAAAAACATCAACGTTAATGTGTACCTAGTAATTGTACTAATTTTGGAGCGGAGAATAGGAGAAACATGTTCACCACTCACACTGCTGAATGTGACCCACATCCTACACCTTGATAAGAACCTCTACCTCCTCATGTAAACATAAAGGTAATACATATACTATTTCGGAAGTAAAAACGTTTCATGGTCGTATACGGAGGGCAGTTAGCAATTCTCTAACTAGGTATGGGATTTACTTACCTGAAAGTCACTAGAAATCTAACACGTTTTTTGTCATTAAAATTTGTAATAATGCAAAATTCTGTCTGACCTACAAAGAGAACAACACTAACGTAAATGTGTAGTCATATTGTACGTATTTAGGAACGGAAACAAGTGATATAACTATTTTGACTGAATAACCCAAATATCCCCACTGGCACTTCCGTATGGGCAACATGTAAGTGAAAACTCCATGTTCATGCGAAATAGCGGCAGTTCATTCAACCGTGGAATGTTAAGATACACAGAATAGATTCTTCATAAGGTAAAAAGTTACAGAAAAAAGGTTTTACCACTCCCACTGCAGAAAGGGGATTCGGATGAGCCATCTTCGAGGCCGCCGAGGATCTCTTGCTTCCCTACGTCCGAGTCTCCGACGAGGAGGAATTTCAACAGGTAATCATACTGCTTGGGAACCTGACATGAATTTCTTTCAACTGCCATAACACTGGCCCGAAGACGTTTCCCTGTAGCATAATAACTTCATAGGGAAAACAACTACACACGGGATGTAAAGGGATAGAGAAATGTCACGACAAAAAACAACCGGATTTCGGCTTCCACATATGTCACTAGCCACGTAATCCAGCAGGAGTCGAGCCCTTGAAAGGTAATCAATTAAATAGTCTTTGTAACACTTCACTAGTGAGTTTTTAAATAAATAAATCGCAGCGTCTATGACTAAAATAACCACTATCCACTAACACAAACCCAGATAACTCACTGTAATGGTCGCCATTTTGGAGTAAAACAGATACCGCTCAGTGTTGCCAAACTAGTCGCTAGATAGTACAAGTTCAAAACTCCCTAGTTTGGAGCTATTCGAGAGTTGATTTCATGAAAAACAATGTATTTAAGTGTATGAAAAACAATGTATATAAGAGTGTTTAAGTTCAAATCTTGAATCGTTGTGATTCTGCAGATTAAACGATGTCATAGATCTGGATGATTAGATACCTATTTTAAAAACTCCGTCCGTTCAGGTATTGAAAACTTCTTGATGAGTGAGGAGGTCATGGAAGAAGATGCTTTCAGGTGAGGACGGCGGACGGAAGGATTTTTGGCGAATATTCGAAGAAAATTAAGCTATTGTTCTCGGTACACATTTTTAAAAACTCGAATTTCCCAAACAATTTTATACCAAAATCCGTTTCAGACCCTCCTGAATCCACTGCCAAAAGACACCAAAAATTCAGCCTGTTCAGTGGGAGGATTATTCAAAAAAAGAATAAATTGATTATTGATTCTCCATCCATTCGATCAATAGCACTACTCGTCGCAGTCGATTTTGTTCGTTAGATAATTTGTATTTTCGTATTATTTGAATGAACGACAAGTAAGAATTGTCTATGAGTTGAAAACAAAAATCTACAGTCATGCAGCATGGCTATAAGAGCGAATTTTCGAAGAAATAACTTAGGTATCAACCACGTTTCTTCATCTTCAAAGTGCTCCAGTTTGAGAAAGGAATAGGACATCGCGATTTCACCATCGTGTTCAGCGCAAAAAAAAAAAAACTTAAAATGAAGTGCCACTTGTGAGACTGTTTCATCGTGGGAATTTATAGGTAATCATCCTCCCCCCATCACCCCTAAAACTCCCCAAAATCCTTTCCAGCTTATAGATTTTTTAACGCTGAACACGATCGTGAAGTCAGAATTGCGATACCTCATTCCGTTATCAGATTGGATCAGATGAACTGTGAAGTACATCTCAAATAACAACCACGTTGCTTGATATTCAAAGTGCTCTAGTTTGATAATGGAATAAGATATCGCGATTCTGACTTCACCATCGTGTTCAGCGTATAAAAACCTTTGAAATGAGGTATCGCTTGTCGAACTGTTTAATTTTTGGAATTTGTGGGTAATCCCCCCCCCCCCCCTTCTTCAAATTCCCCTAAACCCCCCTTAAAGTTAGCGAACTTAGCCTTTCGATTGCCAGAACGCATTTTTTGGGCTAATTTGATCTTTTTATCTCAATTCTATCGAGAGTTATCTGACAAGCGAACCCTCATTATAATGGTTTTTTTGTGCTGAACACGATGGTGACTTCAGAATTGCGATATCCTATTCCGTTCAAAAAATGGAGCTCTTTGAAGATGAAGAAACGTGGTTGATACTTAGATGTTCTTCAATGGAGCCATTTTACATAAAGCCAGTTATTTCTTCAAAAATTTTGCTCTTATAGCCCTGCTGCATGACTGGATTCGTTTGTTCTTTGATTTTATTCCGATTGTGTTCCACGACAGGCCTCTCACACGGACCGTCCTAAAGGGGGAGGTCGTGAACCGCCCCCGCTCTGGAGCCCTGAGCCGAAGTTGGGATGTCGGCTTTCAGTCTTCAGTCGACTTCCGAACGTCCGAACGCGTTTTTCCCTCTCCATCTCCGCACGTAACATACCGAAATCACGTAGTCAACTGTCGAGACTCGCGATGTACCACTGAAAAGTTCATAAAATCTAAATTTAAACGACTGATCCTCTTTCATTGACAATTAATGGAATGAAGTGACTGTCACCAATGGCATTAAGGTAAATAGTGGATTAAAATAATTATTAATGATACTAGTAACCGTTTGGTGTGCTTATCTGGTAGGTGATGATTTCGGTACATTGCATGTTTGATTGCTGTCAACACTGCTAGTCATGCTGCAGACAATCGTAAACATCTACGTAAATTATTAATAGCGGCGACTGTTGATTACAACCCAACGTTGTTATTAACAAACAGATATTATCGTTGCCACCACGCCAGAAGTGTGCACAAAATCGTTTTTGTGCACTTTTGGGTACCCTGAGCTGGGTACTACTGATTTGACCACAGCATGACCGAGCCGACATACGTAACTCCCAGTGGATGTTTTGAAAAATTAGAAATTCGTTTCGCATATCTGTAAATGCATTAAAAATGACCAAAAAACCAGATTGGCGCATTTGGCGTGGGGGTGATGAATGTTAAATTGTGATTCTGTCCTGATTGTCAATCTGCTGAATTTAGGAATATTCCTATCTTATTCCCGTTTAAGAAAAATGCTGTAGTAAGAATAAAAAATAATACGAAATCGAAGAATTCAGAAGCAGGAAATTATTGTGCTTCTGATTTCTTCGATTTCGTATTATTTGTTATTCTTACTACAGCATTTTTCCTAATAAAGAAGAAATATTCTTAAATTCAGTAGATTGGCGATTAGGACAGCTTCTAGAAGCACAATTTGATATTCATCACCACCACGTGAAATGCGCTGGTCTGGTTTTTTTTGTCATTTTGTCATCAAATTTGTCAAATTATTTTGTAAAATTTATCAAACTTGATGACTTTTACCTTACTATTTGGTAACTACCGAATTCAGCGGGTTCGCAAAGCGATTCGTTTTCATAAATAGGATTGTCAAGATTTTTGATCCTATCCCAGTGTTTCTGGTAATTTTCGAAATGTTCAAAAACATACCCCCCCTCCCCCCTTCTTTTTTCGTTTTGATCGTACAAAAATTGTTCACCTTTTCTTGGCAAGCTCACGATTCAACTTTTTCCTGTTCACCATAACTCTGTGACTGTACGAATAGCAAAGCTATGGACATGAGTTCATATTTTGTTTACAACTATGAAACTGTTTGTAAATACCAAATAGATAATTACATAGAACTGGAGCCAATTCCCGTGGTGATAGAGACTTGAAATTTGGCTTGTAGCCTCCTTAGCAGAAGTAGCTTGGCTTGTAGCCTCCTTACACTTTAAGCAGAATATGCCTCGGATCAGCTGAGTGGCTCCTAAAGCTAATTTCGACGCTATTCACACTATGAAGCTGTAGTTTGGTATGTCCTTAGGACTTTAACTTGACGCTGCCCAGCTGAGTGGCTAAAACATTTTCCATGCTTATCGAAATTTAGCCGTAAGGCTCGAAACGAAGGGCCTATGGTAGATTTTTTTGGTTGTTGGATCGATTCTATTTCTATACTCAGTTAATTTATAGGAAGATTAGGTTCCAGTGAGTTCTGGATAGGTGGAGCTTTGCTAGGTAACTAGTGGCGTTGTAAAGAAATATGGTAGGCAAAAACCGCATGACCTACAGGTCTTGACTGTGAAGAAAACCTGTTCGCCGTGTTCGGGGCTCTCGCCGTCCCGTGACGGTGGGTTTGTCGTAGATCATTAAAAAAATAACGACTTATTTTTGCCTGATCTCGTTGTGAGTTTCTCGTTGACGAGGTGATGGTGCCTGCGCATCCTTGAGGGATCTAGAGATTCAATTTTTCTGCTTGGAGGGAGTTCACAGTCACACTTGATATGAAACAATGCCGTTTTAAGAGTTCGAATCAGACAGAAATTGGCGGATCAATGAAAGTATCTTGAAAATAGGGCCTGGATGATATACCAGAAGTGCATCCTTTGAGCTGGCAGAGCTCGGTTTGACAGTAATGTATTTCAACGTGATCCAATGTTCAACTTCATTATGATCGGATGGAGAGAACATGCAGTACTTAATGAGATGAATACTCATAATTTCAGTAGGAACTCCTCTTAAACCTAAAACCGTTGACAATTTAAAACTCTTTATCGCGGAGAGATTGGATAAAGTTGGACTCCTCTCCCAATTGTTTCGCTTTGCCCTCCCAAATCGATCTAGTCCGTCCTAGACCTCCCGTCTGGAGGCGAAGGGAAGAGATTCCTTCTTTGTGCAAGTTTGATTCATATTTTCACCTCTGAATGGTTATCCAAGTTTCAAGTACATGCTCGTTAATCGGTCACCGAACAGTCTGAATAACCTCGAACCTTTTGTTGGTGGTTGTAAGAATATTGGAGACACGCTAGATAAGCCGTACGTTGCTTAGGGTAGACTTGAGTATAATAATAACGTTGATGACGAGCAGAAAAGCAGGGTGTGAGTTCCCTTACATTCCTTAATCCCGAATCATCTCTGAAATTCCCAAAAACTGACACCATGAGCCTCAAAATGAACACAACCGTCTCCCTAATTCTCCTCGAACGGCTTGTCGTTTACCACTACTGATCCAAATATGTGCAAACTAATCAAATTTGCCATAGTGACACAAACGACGGAATTACTAATAAATGGTCCACTTCTCCCAAAGCGATATGGCGATAAATAATTTTTTTCCCGGGTAGTGTTTGCAGATAACCTCCGAACCGTTGGATCAAATTACGAATAGATGTGCAAAGCTCGTTGGACAATTGAGGTACTGTGATAATCTAAAACAGACAAATTTAAGTTGGGATTTAGTTGCCAAATTAAATTATCTCCTTGCCGGATACCCTGCCGTTGGTGTTCCCAGATTCACCCTGGGATAGTAACGCAGTCTAATAATCTCTACGAAGCTCAATTAAATGTATACAAATAATTCAATTCATAAATTTTATGACTGTCAATATGTTTTCTCGTGCAATTGAGCTACATAGGTGAAGATTTCTTCTTTGAATATTTTTGACAAAGATATGGCTGGGGGTCTTTCCAAAATTTGCGTGTCACACCTGAGTGGCTCCTAAAGCTAATTTCTATGCTACTCACACTATGGAGCTGTAATTTGGTATGTAGCCTCCTTAGGAATTACACTTTTAGCAGCATAGTGGCTCCTAAAGCTAATTTTTATACAAATAATATTTTGTCAGTGCAGTTTACTTTTTTCCCGCCTTAAATCATCCAACACTCTTTGCAAATTACCTCATTCCTCCCTTACTGCGAAAAGCAGACGATTTTCCCAATAAGGGAGAAATGAAGTTTTAATAAGATGTTAGACATTGCCCAGTCTTAACTCCTACCTCCCATTCATAAAGTTTTTGAATATAAGGTCGGGTGTGAGTCCCTAGTCACTGAAACCTAGATAGATACGTTGTTACATTCCATTTTGACAATCTTAATATTTTTCTTCACCAACTATACTGCTCCAACAGACGCAGTAACCCAATTAGTTCGCTAAAATCTATCATACAAGTGAAATTGGATGTTAGAGAAAAAGATTAAGTTGCTTCTCAACGGTTACTATTTTGAATATCGATCAAAACGTGAATTTAATTAATTATTAAGGGGACCTAAGTAGGGGGATAGGGCAGTATGGCTACTCAAGGTGCTAAAAGGACTCGAAAGCCCCCCCCCCCCCCTCACTCATGGGCGCAAAAAAGGTTTTTCAACCATAAGTGATTTTAGGCCGAATTTTATAGTAGAGGTTCTAATGGAACTTACACTTTATACTATTAAAGTTTTCAATTCAATCAATCAGTCCGTTTATTCACAATATTGGGAGGGGGGGGAGTGGTATTCTTCTTTATTCAACTTTAAATACTTGTTAAATTTCTATTGATTCAAATTCAGCATCCAACAACATAAATATAATATAATAAAAAAAGGATAATATTATTATCCTTCCTTTCTACGTTTTTGGGGATTAAAATGTACTTTGTTCGAATCCGTCGAGGTAAATGTTGGTCTAGTCTAAGGCCCGTGGATTTCATTTGGCGCACTATTAATTACCCGTTGGAATTGATACGAAAACGTTTATGGTATTGACTCAGTAAGACAGGCGAAACGACATTATACGAAAACTACTCGTAGTTTCAATTCGGTAACATTTCGTGAGTAAATGAAACGGATGCAAATAATGATCTTATAATGGGCGACCCGTTCTGACCTTTGAGCGTGTTTACCTATCGATTCACCCGCCAACTGTCATGACTACAATACTGATTCTGACAGATCGTCTACGTAATTCCTCACTTCAGTTCAGGGAGTTGACATTTGATGAGTTTGAAATATTGCAACTGGTCGTGTTAACGACTTTTAGAAGCCACTGATTTGAAACATGATTCGTGAACGTACTTCATACCAACGCATAATATGTTATAATACTCGTAATTGACGCCAGGGTTAAATTTTACGAATCATGTTTCAAATCAGTGGCTTCTAAAAATCGATAACACGACCAGTTGCAATATTTCAAACTCATAATTTAATTATCAACTGATGTTCTTTCGAATCGAGTATAATAATTTGGTCGAGACAAAACGAAACAATAATTACCTAATGTAAAATTCTCTGATTTATCGTATAAACGTACTCGTCTGCATAGCATGTTAGTTAGTTTCGTGAGTAGCCAACGGAGGCCTTGAGACGTGAATCGATTCTGTCAGTGAATCGTAGAACGTTCCCATTCTTGCTAAAAACTTGTAGCCAGAGTTATCCTACAACTTTTAATCTAAATTAAGGGTACTAAAAAAATAGAGAAAACCCGAACAATGTCGATTTCAATTCAAACAGACCTACACATTTGTGATGAAAAGGCTCTTCAACGAGACCAACTTGAAAATATCGAAAATGATCGACCAGATTTGTTCTCGAATCAAAAAGACGTTTTCATTACTCTCGTTTTGATACGGACCAATTATTCAACTCAAGCGCACAGAATGTATCGACATTTTACCTATTTTATTTACCAACTTGTGAAAGGCTTCCCTTATCAATTCTGAAATTGTGTTTATTTTAAACGGTAGAGATGCGAGATCCTATTCCGCAGGATGTTCAAATGTAGGTTTAGGTCTGTTAATATTGAATATGGGTAGAGCGACCAGTAAAGTCAATTTCTTAAGTAGGAAGGGTCTACGTCTACGTGATCTCCAATCTACCGACCACACTCTAATTACTTGGGTCTCTCTCAAAGATTTATACCGCGGCGTCTCTTAATGAATTATGTCGTTGAAGCACCCCCTCATACTTAAATTGATATTCAATGAGAGGTGGTGAATGATGGAATAATGGTAGTATTTCACGAATAAATATTTGCTCGAACTTGAGTATGCAACCGTAATAATTAATGTAAACGAGAATGGGCCTAATCATGACCCACCCATATGAACCTTTTGCGATTGACTATCCGACCTACCGAGTTCGAAGGATCATCTTCAGGCCGAACGCAATTTAAGAGCAGACATTTCAACGAATTGGGAAAAAAAGCTTTTCAATTCGGTATTTTGAAACGTAAACAAATTTTAAGGGGATGAGAAAATATATTTTTCTAATAATTATAATTAATTTTGTTTAAAATAATATTTTTAGCGAATTTTCGAAGAAAAGGAAGCTATTGTTTTCGGTCCAAAATGTTTAAAACTCGAATTTCCAAAAAGATTTTATACCAAGACCACCACATTTCTTCACCTGGAGTTTGAGAATCTATAAACTGAAGTGTTACTAGGAAAAAAGGAGACAAAATTTGTTATAAAACCAGTAAAATGTTTTTGTAGATTATTTTTGTGGTTGACTATCACCAATTACTACAACAATGTCTACATAAATTACTACAATGTCTACAATTACTTCTTGGGTTTTCTAATCTTGTTAATGTGTGTCACCAGGCCCAGACCTTCCAGCGTGCTCCTGTCACTATGGATGTCCCTACTTCTATCTACATCATACGCTGGTAAGTTGGCTATCAATTTAACACATTTTTTTGAATATCTCTCTTTGCACTTATGGGGTTATAAAACGTCGTAATATTGGTACATGGACATTATTTTCATTTAAAAAAATTGTATGCCAAAAATAATAATTTGCGTAATGCTGCTACATAAACATTATTTCCATTTGCGCACTGAGCTTTGAAATTTGAACTAATGGCTGTAACATGAGCCGTTCCTCAAATACATTCATGTAATAAATTATAATCATAATGTTGGTTATAAATTAGGTTATAATCATAATATAGGTGAAGTTTTAAAAAATCACCCTTGTAAAAACCGTTCAAACGCGAACCCAGGTGAACCCAGCCTTGTGATTCCATGGTTAAAAATAAAAATCGATTATTATTTGAAGTTTTTCCACTGGGTGAAGGAATGAGAGTTTTAAAAATGTCAAATTTGTCAAGATAAATTACTGTTTAGAAATGAGAACTGGCTACCAATGGTCAGGAGAACATTTTTCGAGTTTTCTTTGTCAAAGTATTTTTCGCACATTTTCTGAACATACTGTAAATAAACTTGTTCCGAACAGGCTACAATGCATAACATAGTCGTAGTACTGTTACTGAGTCCACGTGTGTGACTAGACTGATTTGTTTCCGTTAATGCACCGTGAACGAGAAAACTTGTAACTAAATCAAAGAACAGTTAGAATGCTGTCACCAGTACCCGTGTATTTTCTGCACGACACGGCCACCTCACTCTCCCGCTGAACTCCAAGAGACTCAGCAATTCCAGCTTTGTATTATTTGTAACTGCAACATGAACTCCCGAACTTGTTCCAGCTTGTCCAATTAATGTAGAAAGTTGCGAACGTTGCACTGAACGTCAACTCCATTGAATTCAGCTCCTGACCCTCCGGTTTCCAACTTGGGAAATGAATGAAAAGTTCCGCTCTTCTCGCCTTCCAGACTTACCTACATAGATATCATCTGCCTCGTACTAATTAGTAGGCATGACGGATCTATTTCACAACTAAACTTGAACTTGGAGGGGGGCCTCAGAGCTCGTTTATTCACATTCACTAAGGAGGGGCGATACTTATCGATATGGGTGAAGTATCAGGTACTTCCTTTCGATACCGGGTACTTCTGGTATCGAATCTTGCCTTGCGATACTACTACTGGTATTGATTACTTTTTCCAGCATCGGAAACAATAGCAACCCTCACAAACACAAGTTGAGTGACACAGCACAGATAACATCTGAGGGATATGTTGTTCTGTTACTGTGGTTGTCGCTACCTACCTTCTTGAAAAGCTAACCAAATATATTAGAACACACCACTGATTATTCTGTCTGATTTTACACCACTGGGGTTTCAAACACCCCCACCCTCTATATCCCAGTAATTCCAAAACTATTTGAAAAAGCTACTCAAGAAAAGACTAAATTAAATCATAGAAGACAAAAACCTGATACCACTACATCAATTTGGATTCTGAGCCAAGCACTCCACTGTAGAACAAGTCCACAGGATAACCGATGTCATTGAAGACGCCCTAGAGCATAGAAAAGTTTGTAGCGTGGTATTTCTCAACGTGTCACAGGCCATTGATAAGTTTGGCATAGAGGGCTGGTATACAAACTACAAGGCACGCTACCTATTACTAGTCATTCCTTCACCACGTAAACGTCTTTTGATTCGTAAGAATACCACAGTAATGTAAGTAATGTTTACCGCCAAAAAGCTGGGGTTCAGGAAGAATCGTGTGATTTTTTGGAAACTGGTTGATATATTATACTTTTAGTAGTTGAATCAGTCCCCAACATAGGGAAGGGATCTGAAAGGTTGAATGAATTAGGAAACGATTGAAGACATAATGTAGTAATGGCCAAACTTTTAAAAATGTACTGTACCAAAAACTGTACGTGTGATGTCGACAATTGTACCTATTCATTTCACACTCATAAATTCATCGCTTAGCAGATTACGGTCCTTGAATAAACCGAAATGACAGATGGGTTTCTCCTGGAAAATGGGGATAGTATCTCAAGATCCCCTATTATAATGCTAACTTATTAAATGGGGCCGTAAAACTGTCGTGCATAAATCAACGAGACCCATCCCCGGTCGTAGTCGTAATAGAAATATACGACTCCATCTCGCGTGTGTAGCCCCTTTAGGTTTCTTTTCTTCGGTCGTTTCCGTTTGACGAGAGTTATTCCAAAGTTACATTTGGACCATTTCGGATGGGTCTGAATGCTGCGAAAGGGATCTTTCTGATTGAGTTTGGGGGAAAGAAGTATTAGTTGGAGAGATGAATTCGGTCAGGGGTTCAATCTGGACGTTTGTGCAGAACCTGATTTGAGACACACGTGTGCAGTATGTGCTAAGAGCAGTATTTCAAATCAACTTTGAATCCAAAATTGTAGTGGGATAAATTAGACGATTTCCAAAACTTCCTACTTGTAGAGATTGATTGATTGATTTAACAACCGGGGAACCCAGCTCCCCCCAGCTTTTCATGTACCCATCACATATCTATCAGTCTAAATTCTTCATTTTTTGTTCTTCTGGATTATTTCATGTATAATTTAGTGATTCGATCGATTTTTTCTGATGTATTCGTATTTGCAGTGTAATTGGGCTTAGCCCGTACTTATAAAACATAAATAATTGAATATGTAGATGAACCACCGGTATAAGGCAATCTTATAGGTAGGTAATACTTCATGTGGCTTCTCATATTGTTCGTGCAGTATGGGGTCACATCTTTTAATAAAACCGGGAGATAGGGGCGCTGATATACAATTGCATTGCGCCCTCGAATCGTAATGAGAAAATGGTATCTTTCCTCCTTATCACGACGAGGTACGAATCCTTTTTCTTTAGAACTCTTTTTCTTTCACAAGGAGTAACGAAGAAATCTCAAGTCTCATCTCCGCCAGAATCACGTGTGATGGAACGCCCTGTACACCTGAGGGAATATATGGCAAGAAGTATAAATACTTGGTGTAAGTATAAGGTGAAGAAGATCTAAAATCTCGAGAAAAAAAGATAAAAATCGTAATAATCGCCTGGCGATATGAATTCACCCAAGAGTTCTCAACACCGTAGTGAATCTCTCAAAAGAAGCGAAAGGTTTGTAGTTCAGATTTTATCACTGTGACGGCCACTCCCCCGCAGACGAGCCCCCCGGGCAACGTACGGGTATGTCGGGAGGTACAATATTTCTTATGCGTAAAAACACACTCACTTTTATAAACCAGAGTCAAGATCAGTATCAGGCGCAGGAAATCGAATTTTCCACGCATTGCGGTAGGTATGCGGCCACCCACTAGGACGATTCTGGTAGGCTAGAGTAAATGTTTTGACATAAATGTCTTGACTCTGGCACATAACTCGAAAAACGTTACACAAAAGCGTTACACGAAATCGTCACGAAAATTTCTGATGATTTTCGCTTACAACCGATTCGGTGCTACGGAACTTTATCTTCGCCAGTTATCATCGTACAAAAATCGTTCACCACTCGTTGGATAGCTCTCGATTTACCTAACCATATTACGTTAACCACTGCGGAGTGCGTGGCCGAAAAGCTGCGGCATGAGCGTGATTGTTTAAATAATTGTTTACACACAGGTGATCATTCTCAATAATTTATATTGTCTATACGAATGCATGAAATACCCCTAATTTATGATGAACCCTACAACTAAGTATAACAACTACGCTACTGGGGTAGGTGATGTAGCATTGTTCGAAGGTTCTTGAATCACTTCTTTAAAGACATACCTAAAATGTCCCAATGTGTTGCAGACTCGTATGCAAGCATTTAATTCTCGACTGTATCAACAACAGGATGGAGTTGACATTCTTTTGACATTTTCATGTCTTTGCTTTGGCACATAAACTGAAACGGGAAAAATTTATTTCCTTGATTCACCCTTTCCCTCAGATCACGTCAGAACACAAGCGACAGGCCGGCCACTACGTCAGACGCACGAGCGTATGATGTCAGACGGTTGGCCGGAGGCCAACTAAGACGTCAGAGCCTATGACGCACGAGCGTATGACGTCAGACGGCTGGCCGGAGGCCAACTAAGACGTCAGAGCCTATGACGCACGAGCGTATGACGTCAGACGGCTGGCCGGAGACTAACTAGTACGTCAGAGCCTATGACGCACTAGCGTATGACGTTAGACGGCTGGCCGCAGGCCAACTAGTACGTCAGAGCCTATGACGCACGAGCGTATGACGTCAGACGGCTGGCGGTAGGCCAACTAGTACGTCACATCCTATGCCGTAGGAGCCTATGACGTCAGAGGGCTGGCTGGCTAGGTGATCGGGTTTTTTGTATGAATTTTTCATCTCAAAACTCTAAATTACTGGCCAACTCATCCTTAATTAGCTGATTCGATATTGTGGTTTTTTTTTCTTGAACTTGCAACATGTCTTGATTCTATGCAAGCGCAAATTAAAGCAAAAATTGGTTTGCATCAGGCAAAAAAGCGACATTTTACATGTATGTGGAATACATACTCGTATCTACATATTTACCCTTACCGGAGTATGGTTGATAGAGCGCATGAACTGAGATCATTGATCTATAATTATACTCAATAGGTTAACTCGTGGTTTATAGAAGAAGCAAGGAGCTACCCCTCCAGTCGTTTTTTTTATTGGAAAAACGCTTTCAGTCCGACCCTCAATAATAAATCATAAGGTTCTTTCCGCCTTGGGCTTCCCAGTACGTTGGATGAAATAGCGTCTTGGTCGTTTCCTCTATCCTAAATGTACCCTCTTTCAATTTATGGGAGAAACGCGATCAACCCTTTGGATCGGGTGATTGGTGATTCCATCTGGCGTTATCCCTGGATTTAAGTAATGCATTACGGCCATTCATAGTTACCTATCGACCTAGTTTTTAGGCTAAAAATTTCCCTACGGTGAATTCCTTTCGCGGAATGCGCGGACTATTGACACGGTAAGTGCTTCACGCAATCACGTCGAAGGTTCGCATGTCAGCTAAATATTAAATAGGGTGACCGGGGTCACTGGAATAAACAAACTACACAATAACTCTGTGATGTACGGTGGACGGAAGGGTAAGACGACGAACCTGGGCCACCTAAATTTTTTTTCTGGCGTTAGGAAAATCGATGCAACATCACAGAACATGTTTCGATATCATTGTGTACTCTGGACAACCATGAAGTTCCCTGGCGTCCATAGTTAACTGGATTGACGATTGATTAGGGTTAAAACTGTCCGCACTCAACTTTAATGGGGAAAAAATGGTTTTTGGTGAAGACGTCGACAGAATAATTTCATTCTCACAGCATTTAATACGAGTTTGTCGAGATAGAGGCCGAGGTATTTGATGGACTTGGAAAATTGAATGGGATTTGAGCGGATTGTGATGTGAGGTGCTTATTAGAAAAGTCTAGTGTCATCATTTGACTCAGCGAGACAAATATTGTGAACAAGATGGCTGCCTAACTCATTTTACAGTAAAAAATTTCGATTTTGGCGAAAAATTTTACTTGTCGATTTATACTGAAAGATCCACGGATTTCAACCGGTATAAAAAAAATTTTATAGGACACTTTTCATCAGAAATTAGTTGTAAAATCGATCCCTGGCCGGTGGTACAACCTTAAGGGTTACATCCTGTATATCATCCCACCACATCCCTCACTCTCATGCCTTTACCCTCCATCATCCCTCATTTTGACATTTTATGTCTTTACTCTGGCACATAACTCGAAAAACGTCACACGAAAAGCGTCACACGAAATCGTCACACGAAATCGTCAGTCTCATATTGCAATAAGTACTTAAGTAAAAAGGTATGAAAACTATAGTCGAAAACTCATTGTCAGAAAATTGACATTACAGTTGGGCTTAGGTACCTATTTACACAGTTTTTGACATTTTCATGTCTTTGCTTTGGCACATAAACTGAAACGGGAAAATTTTGTTCCCTTGATTCACCCTTTCCCTCAGATCACGTCAGAACACAAGCGACCGGCGGGCCACTACGTCAGAGCCTATGACGCACGAGCGTATGACGTCAGACGGCTGGCAGGAGGCCAAATAGTACGTCAAAGCCTATGACGCACGAGCGTATGACGTCAGACAGCTGGCAGGAATCCAACTAGTAGGTACGTCAAAGCCCCTGCCGTAAGAGTCTGACGTCATACGCTCGTGCGTCATATGCTATGACGTACTAGTTAGCCTCCTGCCAGCCGTCTGACGTCATACGCTAGTGCGTCATGGGTTCTGACGTAGTGGCCCGCCGGTCGCTTGTGTTCTGACGTGATCTGAGGGAAAGGGTGAATCAAGGGAACAATTTGAGTTCGAATGGACCTTCAAGAAGAGCAATTGTCGACTCAAATACTTCGTGAAAACGAAAAAAAGTTGACTTCATATCGACTCGAGGTGTTTATTTGAGTTCGAACGGACCTTCAAGAAGAGCAACTGTCGACTCAAATACTTCGTGAAAACGAAAAAAAACTGTCACGAAATTCTTGACACAACGGTTCATTATCTTCTTTGTACAGATCACCCTTCTGTCTAGATCACTAGGTCCTAATGTCTAGATCCTAAATGTTTTTAATATAATTTTAGGGCCGTCAGGCCGGTATTGTATAAGCCAAAGTTGCTCTGTACAAATTATTTATTGTATACTATATTTCTGTCAATGAAGTTATTCTTATTCTTATTTAATACGAGAACCATCATACTCTGCATCGATAGGTATTGCCCTTTTTCGACTATGTTGGTGGAATGCACTGCTACGTTTTCTCAGATTCATGCATCATTCCTTGTAGGGTTCATGATGAGTAGTCATCTAAATATGTACGACTAGCTATGCCCTTCTTGGGTGTCCCAACGGCGGCATAAATTGCCTCCGGGGCAACCCAGCAGCTCGATCCCTCATAAACCAAACCTTTTCAATAATACACGAGCTCTCCAACTTCGCCGAGCTCCGAATGAGACGACTCTCGGCTGTTTTTTCCCCCTCACTTTACTTTTATTTTCTTACTCGGCCAGACAATATTCCTTTTGTTAGAAACTCTGGTTAAACTGTGATAGTGCAAGAGACAACAACAGCGAACGCTTTTCCGTACATGGAGCTGCCCGCGAGTTGATTAAAACCACTGGAAACCATCAAAACGAACTTTTCAACTCCAAAAACTCCCATTCCATGGCGTGGTGTTTTTGTTCTGTACGTCGCTTAGTTCCCCAATTAACTGACAACTCCCGAATTAATCGATATCTGACCTCGTACGGGCAAATATGGAAATGTGAAAATATTCAGGAAACTGCAGGTGGCATGTCACCATCTCTACGTGCATATTTACCCCATAAGACCCCAACCAAGAGTCAAATATATATATATTTTTTTCCTTCCGAGAATTTGATAATTTTTTTTTAATCAATCATCAGAGCGCATTTTCGAAGAAGTTTTATGTAAAATGTCTTCATTTTACTGGTTTATAAAACATTTTGTCTCTTTTTTTTGTAACATCTCAGTTTATAGATTTTTCAACGCTAATCATGATGGTGAAGTCAGAATTGCGATATCTCATTCCGTTATCAGATTAGAACAGATGAACCATGCCGAGTACATCTGTACTCCAGAACATCTCATGTGACAACCTCGTTTCTAACAAACAAACAAAAACATTTGGCGATTTCAGATCTCCAAAATTTAAAGAAATTGTCCGCAGTGCATACAAATTAATAATACATAAAACTTACATTAATGATTAAAAAAATCAAATCAAGTCCTAGAGAAAAAGATTCATAAAGTAAATAGGAAAACATATTAATGAAAAAAGTTCAGTAACGTAAAATGAATTAAGGAATTTAAATACTGCTGCATCAGAAACTCATGAACATTTTTTTTAAATTTACCACATCTTTTGATAAGCATAATGTTAGGAGGGCTTAATGACAAATACGTCATTCTTGGAGACGTATCTTCAAAGCACATCTTCTTCATCTTCATAGTGCTCCAGTTTAAAATGAGGAGTCACTTGTCAGACTGTTTCATTTTGAGAATTTATGGGTAATCCCCCCCCCCCCCCCAACTTTTTGGAGTGAGAACAACAGCTTCCTTTTGATCGAAAATTCGCTAAAATTAAATATTTCCGTCGGTTTCAGAAATGTCTAACTCGTTGCTGAACGACGAGAGTCTGGGCCCCTGTTCAGGAGCGAGGACTGGGGACGAAGACCTTCAGGGTTTGGACCTCATCAGGAAGTACCGACTCGACGAGGGGACGGTCCGTCATGTCACCAGAGTTCGAGGATCCGGACCTCTTCAGACAGCTTTCCGTCTGGACCGAGCCGCTCACCTCAGTCTACCAACACGGTAAGCTGAGTTTATATGCAAACCGGGTCATCCTGACGATGCACGGGATAGTTCAAGTCAGGGTGTTTTAGTATAGGTACTAAAAACTGGCTGGAAATTATCGCCTACTGGATGTTCCTGATTTTTTTTTTTTTTTTTTTTTGGTCCTGTGGAACGCACTTTCCGTAGCTAATTTCCAATAGGTAAGTCAAATTCCTCCTGAAATTAGAAGAGTTATTCGAACGGCCCGCTAGCTTAAACGCGTCAAATAAATCCTACCAGTTGACGGTGGTTTCTCCAACGTCACCAAACTGGAAACACTGGCGCTGCGGTTATCCGTTTCAACAAGACTGGTCGGTTTCGCGGATGGGGGTTGAGGGTTAGTATATTAAAGCCCGGAGTGATATAGAATCCTCCTCTTCCTCCAGTGACAGTATATTTTAAATAGCACAGGAAAACGACCTCAATCAATCACCAGTCAACCCATGTCCCAGTCATTAATTGGACTTTTTTTGTTCATCTCGATGAACAATAGCGGCGGGGATTTTTGAAAAATCGTCGAAACAATCGATCGTGAAAGGGTCTTTTGACGTTGAGCCGCCAGTCAAGTAGCCGTGAAGTGATTTATATGAGGTAACAATGGGGAACGAGGGAGTGGTAGTTTGTTGTCACAGCCTATCATCCAATTCATTAAACAGTGTATTAAATTATGAATGGTGAAACTCGGTGAAACTGTATGTTGTGTTATTCAGAAGGACTAGTTTGGGATCATTTAAATTACGTATTGTCTATAATGAAGTGAGGTAGAGTATACCATCTATAGAACATGAAAAGAACAAATAACATAAATAGAATACCAACATGTTCGGATTGCTTGTTTTGATATAATAGGTTTAATTACTACAACATCCAGTGTAACATAAACGTTAAAAATAAATGTTAAGCATAACGTTGAAACATAAATTTATTTTTCCAACCCACCTTCATCTATTCGACCAACACTCACGGATTAGACATATTTCATTAGATGGCCACAAGTGAATAACTGAACGTGAACGAATATCATCTCACTGCATGGGATCCCAACAGTAGGGGAAATGGGGGTATTTGGCGCAGGGGTCACCCTGCAAGACTTGTGATAACCCGCTCAACATCATCATGTGAAGGGGCAAAACCCGCAAGACCGTCAATTTTCCGTCTATTACGTAAATTTACTGTAAAATCTCTGCAAATTCTTGACACAACGGTTTATTATCTTCTTCGTGCAGATCTCCCTTCTGTCTAGATCACTAAATGGTAGATGATGAATTCTAATAAATTATTATGAAGTAGAGTGAAGTCAGGCTGCCGATTCACCCTCATGTTGACGACTTTTGATCTGCTCCAACTTTGAGCCCTTATTGTGAACGAACGGTTGGTCGTACAATTCTCCAGATAGCCTTAAAGTTTAAAAAAAAATTAAACTCTATTTAAATGTGAACTAAAAACTATACCGTTACATTTGAATTTCTCGAGTTTTCTCGAATTTTTCAAAATTCGTTTTTCAGGAAGCGGTCTATCTAATTTAATATTTCGTTGTCCAGGGAAATCTTCCCATTTGGGCTTCCGTCGGAATTCTCCCTGGTCATGACCCTGCGGGCCCGAAGGTCCGTCAAGAGCCCCTGGCGACTGGTTCGGGTCGACGATGGCCAGGGTCGCCTGCAGTTCGCCGTCACGATGGACCCTCGCGGACCGTCTCCGACCCTCCAGATCTCCCTCCTCGATTTCAACGGCAACATCAGGCACCACTCCTTCCAACAGGCACCGGTAAGTCGACCACAGAATAAGTCAAAGTAGGTAGTGGTAATAAAATAGTATAAAGGAGTAATACAGCCATTTACAATAAATCACGCCATTTTTGTACAGGCTTCTAGTTATTTCTTGATTTAAAACAATAAAAATGACACGAACTACCGAGTAGGTACCTACCCCTACCGCCGAACAAGATTACGATTCTATCTGCTCCGCCTTCGTGAACGTATTTGATGCTGAGGTCAGCAGTTGGTTTGGTTATTCCTTCCTACCCGCCTGGTGCCGCCACTTGTGGGAAGGGGGTTCCAGATAGCTGACCGCCACTGTTTTCTCAAAAGGTCAAAAGCGGTGGGAAGGGATTAAGGGCACGTGGGAGACTTTGCAACCCAGATTACGGTCGGGAAAGGATCCCGAAGGGCTGAGGGACTGTGGATTAGTGCTAATACTGCAAACTCTATTCTAACGACGTAGGTGGGTACATCAATTTCATAGCGGTGTAAACTTTGTATGGAAGTTGTAAAACAAGTTTTTTTTTTGGTGTTCACAACGAGGACTATTTGCCCCAACCTTCGAGGACCGGCTACACTAAACGTTAGTTTGGTTGGTTTACTATTTCAACCGATAAAAAAAAAAAATTGCAAAATGCAGCATGGCTATGTGAGCGAAAACAACTTGCGTCTCTTTTTTTTTGCACAGTAACACCTCAGTTTATAGATTTTTCAACGCTGAACACGGCGATGAACCTCATTCCGTTGTCAGATTAGAGCAGACTAACCATGAAGAACATCTCAGGTATCAACCACGTTTCTTCATCTTCAAAGTGCTCCAGTTTGAGAACGGAATGAGATAATGCCATTCTGCACAAAAAATCCGTCTTGGCAATCAAAAGGCTAACTTCGTAGATGGGCAGAAAAGGGCCACTCTAAGGGGGAGTTTCGGGGAGTTTCAGGGGGGGGGGGGGAAATTCCCCATAAATTCCCAAAATGAAATAGTCTGACAAGTGACCAATAATTATTATTTTGTAGGTTTTTTTACGCTGAACACGATGGTGACCCACTAGCATGTCCCAACACTACTACTGTGAAATCAGAATTGCGATATCTGTTCTCAAACTGGAGCACACTGAAGATGAAGAAACGTGGTTGATACTTGAGATGTTCTTCATGGACACATTTTCCATAAAACCAGTTATTTTTTTTCAAATAGCCATGCCGCATGGCTGTGGATTTTTATATATTATAAAAGACACCAAAAATCATATGGTGTCTTTTTGGAGTCTTTTGGTGGATTTGTTGTCTTTTGTATTTTTTGTGTCTTTTGGCAGTGAATTCTGGATGGTTTTGAACGGATTTTGGTATGAAAATGTTTCGAAAATTCGAGTTTTAAAAATTTTGGATCGAGAACCATAGCTTCCTTTTTGTCGACAATCCGCAAACATAATGTTGGATATTATCTCTTTTGTAGGGAGTCGGACATTTGCGTTCGCTGTACCTATACGGTTGTGTATTATGTAAGCGGCGTTGTAAAAGATTTCTACTGCGTACATCAATGTAACGGAAACAAAAATAATTAACCGTGCATCGCTCACCGTCTCACTGAAGGTCTGATACTTGTCAGTAGCGGACGTCGGGAGCTTGTGATGAATCCTGCAGACGTGAGATCACACTCGAGATGGTCAGAAGATGATCGAGAAAGCATCTTCAGTTTTTTTTTCTTTTCTTCTGTTGATTCGTCCATCACTCGGTCGCCTCCTTCCGTCTGTTTTAATCGTCAGCTACACGTTTTCTCTGGGGAGTCTGGAACGATAGTTGAGGTGACTGCAGCGGAGGATACTCCCTACAACAAAAGTGCATTTTAAGTTCTCGCATACAAAAAGCTGGTATTTCCCTTTTTTAGGTACAACTGCGAAATTGACCATCTTTGGGCCAAATTCAAAAACTCTTAGAAGTGTGTTTTGTTCACAACCTCCTCCCCGTACATACTCTCCGACATTGCTTTCAACAACTTGTAGATTCATCATTCTTGATTCGTTTTATTTTGAATCATACAAATCGAAGGACTATTTTGCCAGGAAATAGGCGAACGGTCCCGGAAAGAAGGCAAATATTGTGGATATTACTCCCCATCCTTTTTCATTCGTCCTGTAATCACTAAGTTATATTTATATCTCCATGCATGTAATGAGGAGGGAGACATGACGGACGGTGAGCGGCAGACTGGGACGATCGATAAAGGTCGATGGTGGCCTTGTTTTTCGACCTAACGTCGGCTGAAGCCGAAAACCCCCCTTGCACTCCAAAACTGCTATAAATTCTCCTACTCCCACGCAGCAAACTGTAATAAATGACACAATATTTCACTGAGTGGTTTTTAAAGTGAAGTATTCATAATGCTCTGAGGGAAAATTAAAGTAGTACCTACTGGAAAGGGTAATTTTGAGTGAATACTACTACCAGGCCCAGGATCAGCTGAGTGGCTCCAAAAGCTAATTTCTATGCTATTCACAGCTGTAATTTAGCAGAACATGCCCAGGTTCAATGACAATTGCTCTTCTTGCAGGTCCATTCGATCTCAATCAAGCAATATAGTGATTGCCATTTTGATTTCAGGTTGTTAGTACTTGCACATACATGTCCGTGTATGGGAGCTTCACATCCAACAATATCCCACTATGTCGTGCCACAGGCCGTCTGCCGTCTCATTTCCTCTTACACTAACGTTAGCTCTCGTCCATACGAATTTTACTTGTTGGTGGGAACAGCTCATGGACCTGGTTATCTCTAGAACATCCATTAAAGCTGCACTAGTTTGAAGTTATTAAGGTTCAGCTATAATATTCTACGTCAATCCGTCACCACCACCAAGTTGTGCGGTCTGGCTGCCACGTAACGAAGGGCTTCTCCGACTGCTACTGCTTCACAAGTAAAACTAGACTTCATAAGTACAACTTCTTAAACATTTTGCTGTAGACATACAAACTTGTTGTGACATCAAACCTGCTCTAAATGTCAAGTACAGTAACTGTTGTTTCGAGTGGAATCACGAAGTCAATGGTTTCATTTACGTTAACTCATATTTCTAGGGCACCGATCGTTTGTTAGGCCGCCGTCTCATTGACACTAAATAGTCGGGCGGAAACGAAATTGGGTCTTGAAGTCGATGAGATTTATTGTACGCTCTTCTACAACATGAATTTCTACAATGAGGCTTAGAGGCGCCTACATCATTTCTGTTCCCTTCCAATAACTCTTCATCTCTTGAGAGCGTTTGCATCAATCTAAGAGCCGTCTAATGAGAAGTTCTGTCCGTTCCATAGTTTGCTCGGTTCAATCAGACTACAGACGGTCATTCTTGGCGGTATGGCCTCACAACTATTTTTGTACTCTCATTCAAACTCAGTCACACCAACCAAGTTTTGTCCTTTATTTTTTACCATTTTCTAAAATTTGATAGTAATATCTACGCAAAATTAAGCGCACGTTATTGCTCAATATGTAATGTTAATTTCAAGCTCGAGATGAATTCTACAGATAGAAGCGATCTCATGGCTGCAAGATGTTAACATATTGAGGTAGGACGCTCCTAGTCCTCAATTTGATTTGATATGTGGAAGGAGAAAATAAAATCTGGTCAGAGACCGGATGCGACCACAGTCCGCCTGTATCGATTTCTACCCAAGGTTTTCCTCTCATTTGGAGCCAGACCGCGATGTCCGACCGATGTTAACGAACTTCTGATTCTTTTACAGTTTACTGGCTCAGTCGAAACGATTTCTCCGACGAAGAACCAGAAAAAACCCCGAATCAGATGAGCTTCAGATTTAGGTTCGCTGTATTACAGCAAAGTGGGGTCGAAGGACCGGCTCATAGTATGAATCATTGGGAAATACTCAAAAAGAGATTAAGTTATTACTATGCATTAGGGAGGGGAGAGGGCTGGGTAGCTATAAAAGCCCGGAAATACTCCTGGTATTTTTTTTTTCTCGGAAGGTACCTAGAGAGGACCGCACCTCCCGATGATGTGGGGACTAAAATCTCATCTTCCGTGTTGGAGTTCAGCCAAGTACTGTTTAACACGTTACTTCAGGCTGAGTCTTCTTCATTCTCCTTCCCTTTGTCAGTCCGCGCCCGCCGTTCGTTGCCGCTCCCGTTTAAGGAGCATCTTTCCCCTCAAGCCCCTCTCCACATATTCTGATGTGTTGGTCCAATGCTGCTCGCAACTGCACCATCTTGGCAACTACTAGCTCTGGTGACATATTGGGATAATCTATGCCCAGTGCTTCGAAGATCTTTTCTCTACCGATTTCCTTTTCTCTATCCAAAAGAACGTGGGGTGAGCATAATCTTCGATGCGGTATCCACCGTGTCAGGCTTTGAGAGGCAGATCAGGCCTCTCGGGGGCACCAAAACATTCGGGAGTCCGGACTCGATAAGAATCGATTCCGTCTCGAGTCAGTCTCGGTTCGGTTTCGTTTGAGTGTGCGTGGGCATCTACCCGGAGATCCTACGTGGATAAGTACCAATCCATTTTTCAACCAATTTTCTGTTTTCTTTTTCTCGCTCGAAGACGAACTTTTATTTTGTTTTCTATTTTTCAAAAAGACTTTTAAAAAGCCAGGTCACGGCGGGGACTAGGTGCTAACTTTACATTTAGAAAAGAGGCCATTCCGTTTTTCATTTTAGGTAAGAACCAAACCTACACAATAAAAATCTCAAAAGGGCAAAGGAATATTTTGTTTCTAATTTTTCCTTTTTTTTACCCTTATAAAGGTGTGGGGAATTTTTCTCCGGGAAAAATCCCATCACAGCTGGTAGCAGAGCATTACAACCCACTCCCATTCTGTACAAGTAGTCATAGAGTAGCCAAATCCCATCACAACCGTTCCCATTCTGTACAAGTAGTCATAGAGTCCATGTCCTGAAAGAACAGAGTCAGAAAATAGTTGACTTCCCCATGCCTTCTTTGCAGCCATACCTGAATATCAGGAACCAATCGGGCAGTCCATCTTCCTCTCAACTCACCCGTTCACATTTCCTGCCATTCGGTAGTTGTGCGTTCTCTTTCTTCTCTGCCCTTCGTCTCTCCGCTCGTACATATGCTTCCTCTCAACAGCCAGCTGCATTGAAGGCATTAGCCTCTCCGGTAATAACATCACATACCCTGGACAACATATCTGACAGAAAGAATGTCACCTTGGTATGGGTGCCGGAGAATTCGGGGCTGAAGGGGCATGAGGGGGCGGATACACTGGCCAAAGAGAGTAACAGTCAAAATTATATTTTTCTCAACAGGTATTTGACAGGTCCTGGCACAAGATTCATTTTGGGATCTACGAGAACCGAGTGACCCTCCACGTTGACTGCAAGCTGGTCGGGACCGTTCCCGTCCGTTCCAGAGGACCCATCGACGTCAATGGGAACATCACCCTCGCCAACTCCAAACAATCCATACCGGTATACACTCAAAAGTTGATTCACCTACCAGTATCCCATTTCTCAATCAGTTTATTTACAATCTCGAAAAGTTTAATATCTTCCATATCCACTTTCTCATTCTCACACACTTTACGATATTCCATATTGGAATTTTCAGATCGATCTTCAATGGATGGTTGTGAGCTGTGACCCGACAAAACCAGAGAGAGAAACTTGCTTAGAGCTTCCTGTGAGTACCCTAATTTCGAATTGAATACGAACTGAGGTATCTCCTAGTTCCAGGACATGTCAAACAGTTGTAATAATTACAACTGTTTATATCAATTATTGATATAAAAACATCTATTTGTTTAAAATCCCAACATTCTTAATGGCAATTTTATTATTATTATTATTACAAAACTTGGTAGATTCCAAATCTCAAACTTTTCAGGAGGTCAAAAAACACTTCCTAAATTGAGTCCCTTGGGCTCGAGGATTTCAGATTTATACCTACCTACCACAGAGGAGTTGCTTCTTCGCCCATTTTCATGAATCGTGGACGTCCGTTAAGTCGTATCCAACTCGGAAAACCCCAAAAAATCATTTTTGGCAAAATGAGAATTACTTTTGTGTATACATGTCGAATTATCACTTTCATATTCATAAAACAAAGTAAGAAAAACAATTTATAAAATGCAATGATTTCAGGCCAAGTCCGTTGAGGTATCGCCTGGTTCCGGATGTCAAACGGCCTGCCCCCGCGGCTTGCCCGGCTTCAACGGAACAGACGTTAGTAAATATTTACGTTAGTAAATATCCTGTTTAAGGAGCAGTGGTGTAGCCAAGAATTTCGTTTGTGAAAAGGGCCCGAACCCAGAGGAGTCCGAGGGGGATCTGGAGTGGTCCAAAATTACCCCCCCCCCCCCCCGGATAAGTTTTGAAAAAACCTAGTACCAAATAGAGGGTTTTAAGCTAATTTTAACTCTTTTCCTAATCGAAAAATTTTCATTTTTTAAATTCATAATTTATGTGTCTTAATACCCCCCCCCCCCTCCCTTCACACTATACCTCTGTACTGGAACTTTGAAAAATGTGGTCAAAAAGTGATGGAATGGAGATACTTAAATGTGGGCTTCAAAGCTTGAACAACTCCATTAAAATAACAACCGTCAAATCAAAATTTGATCCCCTGAATTATATTAAATTTTATATCATTCTTATGCTCTCTTTATCTTCTAATATATTTTTACTATCACGAGTTTATGTTAGCGTATGTATTGTGTGTATATAATTCCTGCCTCTCACTTTGAATATTGAAGTTTGAGTGATGGGAAAATGGTCGTGTAATAATTTACATACTCGGTCTCATGTTTTATTTTAGGGATACGATGGGCCGCCAGGTCCCAGAGGGCCGCAAGGGCTGCAGGGTGAACCGGTAAGTCGACTCGATAGGAATTTCTTTCTCGTGCAAGATGAATGAAAAGATAACTTATAAAATGACGCAGTTTTACGAAAAATGTTGACTCGTTGGAAACGAGTAGGTTTGGATGAAAAATTCGTAAAGAATCTGGTGGTAGGGAGCACTTATATAATATATAAGTGCTCCCTACCACCAGATTCTTTACGAATTTTGGTATATATTATGGTATCCCAAATGCTCCCAAAAGTAGAATATGTGACAATATAATATGTTCCGGTACCACCTCAAAATGGATATTACTTGGATATGAATTCGTCGCGTTTCCAGGGTCTGCGAGGTGAGACTGGCGCACCCGGTGAGCGAGGGAACGATGGCGAGCCGGGGTTTCCTGGTTCACAAGGCCTCCCTGGGAGACTCGGACCCAAAGGAGATCCCGTAAGACAGTACTTTGTATTAAATTATATTGATATAATTTAACTCCACCAATACCAAATAGACGCAGATTAAGAAGGAAGCGACCACAAGATGCACTTCTCGTTTAAATCATCGTAAGCACTGTGTATTGTGCCAAAGACTGGTACAGGGCAGCCACTGGGCTGTACCTGCTATGCATGTTTCATGTTAATTAGATACATAATCTACTATATTCAGCTGTTATCATAACTGTAATGTTGATTTTTCAAACAATAAAGTTTACTTATTTAAAAAAAAAAAAAAAAAAAAAAAAAAAGATACAGGAAGGAGAGAAGGGGAGGTCATCTGATGAGCAATGCTTTGCCAAGCGAAAAAAAAGTATTTAAAAAACCATCCCTCAAACCACAGATCAAGTACTCAAAGATTATTTGGGCACAGAGGACTCGTCATAGGTATACCCTCTGTCCAACTAATCTATAAAGTATGTGATCTGTGTAGCGAGGATCAGGAGTTCTTGGCAACGCATTGGTCAGCACATGGACCCCAACCCTCTCCTGATACAAGATATTAACAAAATGACAATAGCTATTGTTTGGAGTAGATACCTAAACATTGGTGACATTTGTTTCATATCAAACCATCCAAGTTCTATTTACTAATCCTAGTAAATTATACCTTGATGTATGATGAAACTCCCAGAAATCCCATTTTACTTTTTCACACTATCCCAAACGTTTTTTACTGAGAATAACGGTTTTAGGGATCGCCCGGTTCAAAAGGTGAAAAAGGTGATCCGGGATTTCCCGGCCCCATAGGACCTCCTGGCAATGGAAGCGCGTACCCTGGGCCTCCAGGGCCTCCTGGCCTCGAGGTTAGTAATTTTAATATTTTATTAATTTAATAAATAAAACTGAAAGTTTGTGTACATGGGTGCCCTTTACATTCTACATAAAATATAGAATCTGCTGCATACTGTGGATTGGGCTGTATTGCACATTTTCAAATCTACATATCCTAGTAATCAATTTTTTTAAAGTGCGTTTAATACGTTTTGGCCGTTTCAGGGGCCCCCGGGTAAGAGAGGTTTTTCTGGTGACGAAGGCCTCCCTGGACTGCCAGGGCGGGACGGCTCGCCGGGACTTCCTGGTCCTAAGGGCGATCGGGGAGAAGATGGACTACCAGGACCACCCGGACCTCCGGTATGCCACGTCAATCAACACACTAAGCGCGATCTGTTTGCTGGACTTGGCAGAAAATATTTTTTTAGATTGATACTCAGCAGCTTTCTTTATTTCATTATTATCTCGCCTTCCCGCAGGGTAAGTCAGGGCTTCCTGGGACTGGAGGGTCTTTGGAAGAAGGAGAGCCAGGTCCTGTAGGGTTTCCTGGAGCGCCTGGAGAGCAGGGCATTCCCGGCGTTCAGGGGCAGCGGGGTCTCAAAGGCGACTCCGGCGATCGAGGATACCCTGGCTTTCCTGGAGAGAAAGGTAGGTCACTTGCTCGTAAGACCTTCATTATGGAATCCAAAGTTTTCTTTTATTTATTTATTTTACGAAAAATATCTTGTCAACTGTGACACAGTATGGGTGTCTTGGTTTGTTTTTACACAGGGGAGCGAGGCATCGTAGGAGCCCCTGGGCGGGATGGTGACAAAGGCGAAAGAGGTGCTGAGGGTCCTCAAGGTCTTGTTGGTCCTCAGGGAACACCCGGGCCGCCAGGGACAGAGGGCCCCAGGGGCTACATAGGGCTTCCGGTACATAATCCACTGTATTCTGTTGATATGATGGTACCTACCGATTTTTGTTACAACTGTATGTTCGTTCTGTTCTCGTTTTTCCAGGGCGAAAAAGGCGATCGGGGAGAAGCCGGCGAACCCGGCCCAATGGGCGTTGGAACACCTGGGCCTCGTGGGCAACATGGCGAGCGTGGGGAACCAGGAAATCCAGGCCTGCCAGGCCATGAAGGGGCCCCTGGCCCTCAGGGCCCACAAGTAAGATTCCTCTTAGTTTACTACAATCACTAAATATCACATGGTATATCATATTCCTACGATGATGATTAATTATGGTTTATTATAGGGGATGGTTGGTCCGCAAGGGGAGCCGGGTACGGACGGCATTGATGGAAATCCGGTGTGTGAACAATAGTATTCTGACTTCCTGCTTAAACTGCGTCATATATTATTTAATCCTATTGGTCCTCGACTGAGTTTAACGGCTAGGGAAGTATGAAATTCAGTACATAATTTTGATCTTGTTTAAATTCAATCTTCTGCAACGATGGATGATTTCAGGGTAAGGACGGTAGACCAGGGGCCCCAGGTCTTCCGGGAGAAAGGGGTCCTAAAGGCGATGCTGGGCAGGAGGGCCAACAAGGGCCAGTAGGCCCACGTGGACTTCCCGGTGCCATGGTAAGAACAATCACCATCAAACAACGTTTAGTTGGAAAGACAAAATGCATTTGGTCGGAAATATTTTTCCATCTAATACGTAGGAGCAGTATGGTGTGGATTTCCCTTGGTCATACTTTTGTTCAACAACTTTTTTGTAGGGAGTAAGTGGCCTCCCAGGCATCCCTGGTTCATTAGGGGCCCCCGGCCCTGAAGGCAAAGCCGGGCCTCCGGGTGCTCCAGGGCCCCCTGGACCTCCTGGTGAGACCTCCATCAACACAGGATACTCTACAGATCAGGAACCTTATCCCGGGCTCCCAGGGGCCAGAGGACTCCCTGGACTCCCAGGTTTGGTAGGTAACACAGCAATATCTTATACAGCATTACCGTACGTGTAGGACTATTGTACCATTCAGGATTGACACATTATGGATGAGCCCTGACTGCCCTGAGTAATCGTCCTATCCAGGATATGGATTGATTTGACTTACAAAATCTTTGTCACAACACAATAATTCAAGAAACTAGCAGTAATTACCTTAATAACTTGATAGCCAGGAGAAAGAGGCGCCAATGGTGAGAGGGGCCCCGAAGGCTTGCAGGGTGTTCCTGGTCTGCCTGGGAAAGAGGGGCCATCCGGTATGCCAGGTCCCCCAGGACAAAGAGGGCCGCCTGGCTTACACGGACAACCTGGACTGCCTGTAAGTTAATGTATCATTAAGATCATTAATGGACCATTAAATGGACCAATTGTGAACTACCCTAACCATTGTGGTATCTACGTGAAGATATTCTTGTCTTCAATTCAGTAGAGTGTCCTGCTGTTGATCCAGATATTACATTTTCCAGGGGAGGTCTTACAGCGAAATTGAGCTAAAGGAAATATGCATGGCTGTTCTAAGAGGTAAGTTCTAAATTTTTTTTTAACTGAAGAACGTGGGTATTTACGTTTTTTTTAAAACCCAATTCTGCAATTTTTAGGACTGAGTGCTCAGGTATTTTAACATTATCTTAAATTATCCTTATTTTAATCCACACATTGGATTGATTATTTTGATTATTCATTATTTTGATATACAGCACTTCATGACAGGATAAAATGAATTTCGGAAACTTCTTTTGGCTCTGCTGAAAATTTGGAGTTTTGCATATAAAATATATATTATGATACCTTTGAGGTACAGATTTAGAGTCTGAAAAAATTATTTTGAAAACCTATTTTATTTCTTTTGAATGATACTGATGCTGAAGGCTTGTTTCACAGAACAGCTGAGCGAGTTAACGTCGTCTCTAATCGGGCCCTCAGGGCCTCCTGGACGAAGTAAACCGGGGCCTCCGGGCCCTCCAGGTCAACAAGGACCGCCAGGTGTGTTTATGTGTTGACATAAAGAAATTTTAGAAATCCCTCGTTATTCATAAATGTCACATTTTGAGGGACTCACGGCAACACCCCAAATCGTCACTTTTGGACAAAATGAGTTATGCGTACCATTCGAAGCGTCTTACCCCGGCGGATCGATCTAACTGAGTATAAGTTAGGGAACACTAAATCTCACGATTTATTTTACTGAATTACTCAGTACCTAAACATAGTCATTGGCAGATGGTTTTTTGGCTCTGCAGAAAAGTCGCCCAAATGACGATGTGGAAAGTTGCCGTGAGACTGAGTATGAAGGGCGTAATTTAGATTCACGGGTCACGCATGAAAGGTAGCGTCCCTACCTTGTTATAGCCTCTAGTTCGCCCGCCAGGGCCTTCACGAGCGCTACTTGACGTTGAATTCCTCCACGACCGAGAAGCAGTGGATCACGAATACTCTGCAACAACAAAACGATAACCATTATCTCGCTTATCACTATTATCAAATTTATTGTTCAGCGTTCGCGGCAAACTAATTGTGGTGAAATTTTCGAGGCGCTCTAATTTATTGGTGTCAGTAATGAGTGTTTTTGAGTACCGAATACTGGTTTTGTTATCGTTTCTGATTCTTCAAAAAGTTCAGTGGTGTTGACTTGTTTACAACTTGATAATTGATGAGGATCTGTTTCAAAACACCGTTTATTGTGAAGCGGCCGACACTTCGAATCATGAAGTAAGTACCCAGTGTTATTACATTATTATGTACTTTCTCGCGTCATTACACATGTTCAATACGAAATATCAACTGTAATAGTACGAATAGGCGTCACTACGCCTAAATATTGGGAAGTCCCTTCTTCCTGCCCCCACAGTAACAACATTCACATTGAGGGGCGGACCACTTGAAAGAATCCGTGACCACTGAAATAATTAATCGGGAGATTGATCGTGACGTAGATTGGATATTTGCTGTGAAAGTAAGAACAAACAACTAATCTGTAACTCAAGTAATCAGAGCTCCATATTGGTTTAGAACACATCACAGAACTGACCTGTGGCCACAGAAAACCCTACTATACTACTGTGGCCCATTCCACCAACATACTCTGCAAATCTTCGCTCCCTACTCTGCACTCTACACTCTTCGGAAGAGAACGGAGAATTTCAAGAGATTCGCTGAGTAGTTTTGAAGAGTAACCTTCTCGAACACCGGCTGGAAGGTTATCACAGGTTATTGTCGGAAAACAACAAACTAAACACGATAACCAGCGATTCCGAGTTCCAATCATGTCTTGCAGACAATTCGACAAATTAGACTTTGGGACAATAAGAAGTTATTAGCCAATCGTTTTTGAAGGGCCTCTAACCTTCTTGGAATCTCTAGTAAATTGTGGACTTTCTGAACACTCTTGTGTCGTGTACACTTCCAAGCCAGCCGGAATTGACTGCAAATTAGAGAGTTTATTATAACCGTTGGAGCATCCATTGTAATCAATGACACACAGAAGGAAACCCACCTTTGTTGACCGTATAATGTTAAACCACCGGATCATATCATGAAACATTACTTTAATGATAAATTTATAATTAAACTCACTTGTTGGAGTGTACTACGCACAGTCGCTTTACCTAATCCATGCATTGCACCGATTCCATGGTACTGGTAAAAGTATTATTAGTTCTCTGCTTTGAAAGATTGGTTTCCATTGGTATTTGGCATCAAAGAACTAACTTCTCCAATATGAACTGAATCTGCATTGTGTTTAGCCTAATAGCTTCCTGGTGTAAAATTTCTTCTAGTTTTATAATTTGGAATGGTGGATTTCTCTTTACACCTTTCTCTGAGGAGTAATTACGAAGAAGAGACATGTTTTATTTTGTGTAAAGGCTTATTACACAGTCTGAAGAGACAGGTGGGGACTCTGCAAAAAGAACGAAGACTCTTCACTCTCAAATTTATTGTTGGTGGAACAAAATCAAACTATTCTTATGGAGAGTTGCAGGGTTTTCACTTTGCACTTCACTCTTACTCTTCAATTAGCTCTGCAATAGGTATGGTGGAACAAAAACTGCGGAAAACTGCAGAGTTAGGAGTGTAGAGTAGCAGAGCATGTTGGTGGAATAGGCCACTGTCCCCCCATTAATAGCCAGAATCCCACTCCAACTACATCCCTTACTATGATATGATTTGAATTGTGTGTTGCAGGCCCTCTTAGTTTTCCATTTCGTCAACCTGGAAACTCGTTCAAAATGAGTGACGCCGTTGCTACTGTTTGCGCCCAAATGAGAAGTAAAGGAGTGAAAATACCGAGGGACAACGAGTGGTTAAACTCGTGTGTCGAATATTTCGTGTCGAACAATGAGCACTATTCACCGAATGAATTATTTGACTTTGTTTTCGAGCAGTGGACTTTGGCCGATTTGAAAGACGTAGCTGCCGGAACTCTTCCCCCAGGCTGCTGCAACTGCACGAAAATGATTTTGAGGGACCAGTACGCCGTGCAATTCAATTATTTCCTGAACGTAGCCGTTCCGGCACATAAACAACTGCAAAAAATACGACGTCCGCATGCTCAAAAGAATTTGGAAGTTGATAACGAACGGCAGGAGAAAGAATCGTTTAAGGAGAATAATAGTAAAGTGAGTTGTAGAAGTTTGAAAATTGAAATCACCGATGGAGTAACGACTATTGTTGGGTTCGAAACCACGCCGATTCCTGCGATCAAAAATAAAATTCCTGGTGAAAAGGCGGTTCTGAATGGGCCAATCGAAATCCGAAAAGGTGTTATGTTGTTAAACCATAAAAACGTCACGTTGTTGGGTGGTGAAGTTGATACTTTGTTGATTCCCAATGCAGAGGAAAATGTTTTGGCCAGGATTTTGAATGAACCAGAAACTTCTGAGCCTTGTGACGTTGTGAATCGAGTGGCTGTCGTTGGTGGGTCGGATCTTGTGGATCAAACCACTCACCCTGCACCGCAGTCTAGGTCGGGTCCCAGTACGATTGAGGCTGCTCGGCCTTCCAGGGACGTCCCCCTGGAGATGCTGGATGACGGCGTGGACGATGCTTTACTCGCTTCTCTCGCTGAAGCTATGGAGAGCGATTCTTTTCTATCTGACGAATCAGTTCCGATCACATCATTTCCTGCCGCCAGCAACCAGTCAGTTGGCAAGTGTCCGACTACCTTCAACCAATCCGCCGACAACCGTCAAGCGACAACCAGTTCAAGTCGACTTCCAACCACGCCAGTTGTCCCTAAGAAACGACCTAGTACCTCTTCTGCCTCCAAAGTCCTGCCGTCCAAACAACAATCCATCACCAGCTTCTTATCGCAACCGAAGAGAGACGCTCCACTAAAAACTAAATGCTTCGACCAACACGACTTATCGTTCGAAATGGACGGTTTTGACGACGATTTCGAGCTGATTGCCGCTCAAAGTGCTTCCCTGGCCGAAAAATCTGCATTGTCTTTGAAAGAAAGTTCTGCTGCTCCACATGATCCGCATCGCCTGAAAATGGAGCTGGAGAACTCTTACAATACCAATTCTAATCGCACCACCGTCGCCAATGCGGCTCCTCTGGTTTCTCGTAGATCTTCTATCCCTGAGAGCCCCAAACCGGATGACTCGCTCCACAAAAAACGCAAAGATTCTGTTGAGCTGGATTTATTTGGTAGACCCAAAATCCCAAGGGGGGAAGAGCATCAGTCCTCATCTTCTTCGTCAAATTCAGAAGCCTCAGTGTTTAGGTAAGAATTTTACCTTGATTTCCTTGAATTAAGTACAAGTTTAAAAAAAAAAGCAGACCGTTGGATTTTCCAAATAACAAGTTTTTAGAGAAGGGAATTTACAATAAGGTTGAAATAAGATTATGTCAATGAAAATTACTTGAGATCTTTTAAAAACAAGTTAATGGAACACAATATGGCAGGCTTCTATTGGACATCAAAAATGTTCATAATTGTGACAGTCTTAAATGTGTTAATATAACAGGAAACACACGTGGAGTTAGTCGGGTTGGTGTTGTGGATAAAATACTTGACAAATATTCAGCATGACTGACATTTAGCGAATTTTCGAAGAAAAGGAAGCTATTGTTCTCGTTCCAAAATGTTTAACACTCGAATTTCCTAAAACATTTTATACAAAATCCGTTTCAGACCATCCTGAATTCACTGCTAAAAACACCAAAAATCATATGTAGGTATATATATTTTTATATATGCGTTATTCCAGACGATAACTCTCGGTAGAATTGAGGTAAAACGTTCAAATTTGCACAAAGATCTGAAAGGGAAAGTTCGTAGATAGGGCAACACTAGGGAGGTTTTGGGGAGTTTTAGGAGGAAAAAATTACCCATAAATTCCAAAAATGGAACAGTCTGACAATTGACACCTCATTTTACAGGGGTTTTTCTCACGCTGAACACGATTGTGAAATCAGAACTGCGATATCTTATTCCGTTTTCAAACTGGAGCACTTTGAAGATGAAGAAACGTGGTTGTTACTGGGATGATCTTCACTGTTCATCTGCTCTAATCTAAGATTAATAATTAATCTAAGATTAAACTGAATGAGATATCGCAATTCTGACTTCACCATCGTGTTTACCTTTGAAAAATCTACTAACTGAAGTGTTATTCGGCAAACAAATGGAGACACAATTTGTTATAAAACCAGTAAAATTGAGATGTTTTACATAAAACCAGTTGTTACTTCGAAAATTTTCTCTTATAGCCATCCTGCATGGCTGTGGAGTTTTAAAAAATTACTTTAACGATATTTACAAGTTTTATAAGTCCTACTTTTATGTCTGCAGGAACCCTGTGCATGAAGCAGTGTCTGCTAGGGATAGCCCTAGCGTTCAGTCTGGTGAAGAAACGTTCGACTGGTTACCTCCTCCGCCTAAAGCCAATCTCGTCCATTTGAGACCTTCACACGAAAAGGGCAAAGTCCTCATAGACTACACGGACGCTTCCAGCCTTGATCTCGACTCCATCCCCAGTCAATCGTCGAGTTCTTCGACCTCGTCTAAAACATCTTTGCCCCGTCCGCAGCCCGACAACCCCATACGAACCGGAGAACCCTTCCCGCCGAAAGAGTATCCGTCAACTCGAACTGTCTTCGGCAAAGTGACTAAAGTCGTGAACAAGCTCCAGCTTCGTAACGATCAGTGGGTTCTAAGTGCCGTAGTGAAATCCAAAGGGATCGAAATTGAAATGGACTTTGCTCCCCAAACGCTCGACAAAATTTTCGCAGTCACCGCAGAAGAGATAACTCGTCAAAAAGATTTGATCAAAACCAATAAAGAGCTGAAAGAGAAATTCAACGCTCTTCTCAGAGAATCTCAACGACGGATACAGAACCTCCAGTGTGAAATGGTGGTGCATTTTAAACAATTCATATCCAAACCTATTGTGATAGACGTTTTGAACGACAAATGACTGAAACTTGTTATACAAATTTACAATACTTTTTTTTACAGATTCTCGAATTACATCGTTTTTATTACGAATTTGAGTTATTCAATGATATCCAGGCTGATAGTATTCACTCTAGGGCCTTAACCATTCCTGATTAGGCAAGGATTTAATAAGGTATGTACTTTGGTGTATATTACTGCTCGATTTGATCACCCCCTGAGTTGGCTGTCTGAGGATGAGCCCAGTTGTGGTGTAATACATTGTCGCTTCAGAACATTAATGGCCTATATGAAAAAATTGGGATTGAGCTTAAAGTGTACGCTTAATGTTTTTTTTTTTTTTTTTTTTCATTCCTCGTGCATTGGTATCCCTGGAATTTGTCTGTAGTTGCTACAAAACGTCCAAATTATCTTTTTTTTTTTTTTGGAGTTATACCTAGGAATTTAGTTCTATGGGAACCATTGAAATTTGGTTTCAGTCATTTCAGTCATGTTTTCCCAATGGGTAGTTGAGATGGGCCATAATAGCATAATATTTTTCTCAAGAGACGGGCCATAATGATTCAATAATGGCCTATCTCACCACGCAATCTAACATTATAAAGGCCTAACTCGAAGATTTTTTCAATAGCAACTACTTCAGTGAAATTTATGAATGAGCACGTATAGAGAAGTCAATTTTGTTGGTCATTCCTGAAAAATAATGATTGTCACATGGCAAATGAAGAGGGAACCCCGTTTTTTGTTATTTCTGAAAGTTATGGTTTTTAAGATAGGCCATTACTGTCCTTCATTGAAAAATTTGTAATTAATATTATCATATTACGATGTTGTGTGTCCTTGGTTGAATTGGTTATCTATTTGTTATTTAAGCTGTGGGCCAATAACTCGTTAAGTTAAAGTATATTCTCACCCCACAAGTTCATCCACAGAGCCACAGACGTTTTAATTATGTAGGTAGGTACATTTGCTGAAAACCCAACCAATGCTGGCAATCTACTAACGAAACTTTGCTACCATTCGACATCCAATTGTCGATATTTCAGGAGACCCCGGACAAGGTGGCCTGCAAGGGGAGCGTGGTTATCCAGGCCTTCCGGGTCCTGCAGGACCACCAGGCTTGGACGGACGACAAGGAGAGCGGGGCGAGAAAGGCGAAAGAGGGCCGGAAGGAGTCGGAGTCGAAGGACCCATTGGACCCAGAGGTGAACCAGGTATTGTGTATTTTTCATTCCCTTTGATTTAGGATACAAAGTCAGCAGGTATTTGTATTAGCAACTCAAAATATGATGTAGTCGATTTGGGGAACAAAAATGCCCCCGCCCCCCGCTATGAATTACTATTATACGAGGGACGTCCAGAAAGTAAGGTTACAAGGGCTATGTAGGACGAATGGAATTTTGTTTTTCAGAGTTGTCACCACTGGTAAGTAGAGAGGTTACTAACGGTCAAAAGAAATCGTCAAACTTCTCAGTCCATTACGAAATGTCGTCACAGCAACCAAACGCGTCAAACAGTTCAGACAAAAGGAGAAGAATGCTGACTAGTGATGTGTCACTCCTTTATGACCACGGTAGTTCATAGTCCTCATATACCAGTCTCACTCTGGACCTGCTTATTTCATGTGGGTGGGATATTGTGACTAACCCACCCTACACCCCGGCCCTAGCACCATGGGATTATCATCTTTTCAATTAATCGAAAAATGGCTCCGGGACGTGGAGCGGAAAGTATACGACGAGGGTATACAAAAACTGGTCCCTAGGCTTCAAAAATGCTTTGACCTCAATGGCGCTTATGTAGATAAATAATGACTTGTTTTGACACTCATGTTGCTAATTTCATTTAAATACGAGTATATTCATTGCTCTATTTTTAACACATTGAAACCTTACCCTACTTTCTGGCCGTCCCTCACAATTTGTGTTGTAATAAGGTAGCAGTATAAAAAAAGCAGTATTTTATATTTTCTAACGTGTAACCTGTATAATATAAAGTATTATTACTCTCGACAGGACCTCCTGGACCTTCAGGGATCGGCATTCCTGGAAGAATGGGGGAAAGAGGAGAACCCGGACGACAAGGTGAGAATTCCAAAACTTGACTACTACTTCAGTATAATAGCGATCATGATTTTAAATACTACAATACCTGGATACTATAGATAGTGGGGAGTTCTTAATAAATTATTTTCTCGTACTGGTTACTGATTGCCCCTGTAACCTCACTGAAAATATCATGATCTTGTAGGGTAAGGAATAAGTGTTTTTTTAAGCTTTAAAGCCATTTAACATAGTATGTACTTACCTACAATACAGAAAGAAAAGTATTGGATACTTGAAGTAACGTTATTCACGTTTAAATTTATGTAAAGAACCAAAGCAACCAAAGCAAAATTCTGTTTTTACAGTTTTTAGTAGATTTTGGGGGGATTTGGATCAATGAGAAAAAGAAATTAGGGTCATATTTGGATTCAGCATGAAATTTCCTACAAATCTAGCCACAATATATATTTTTTTGGACGAAGTTCGTGATTACCAGGAAAATAAACCGTAAAGTTGTAGTAAAAACATCGAAAAAGTCGCCCAATCGAAAAAAGACGGATTTGGATTCATCATATAAAAAGTCTGTGACCTAAATAACGTAAAAGGTAGATTGGAGTGATTCAATTAACTCACTGTTGAAGGCTCGAGGACTGACTTACTCTACTTAGAGGTTGCAGGAGGTACAAAAAATTGGATTGTGAGTTGTGTGGGCAGTATTTGAACTTATTGCACTAATGGAAAACTTATTTGTCAAGGTTTCCCCGGCATTGGAGGTCCGCGTGGCCCTCCGGGAGCTCCAGGGTTCTGCGAGTACTGCAACCCTCCTATGGGTAACATCAAGGGGCCCTAAACTCCCAGAAGTCAACCCCAAGACCGACAATCGAGTTCCTCAATAGTTGGATTTGTATAACTAAAAATGAACTCTCATCGCAAGTTTCAACCTTTGACGAATCCCTGGAATGTCATACGGTGGTAAAAATGTTTGGAGCGATGTTATAAGTCATAAACTGCTCACATCAACTATGTGCTCAGAGGAGTTTCTCAAGTATTGTACAATAGCCTCCCAGAAATTCACGCCCGCAGCTCATAGTGAAAATCGTTGTAGGTATCATCTAAGTTTGAATGAATTTTGAGTAGCTTCATTTTTAATTACCTTGTAGGTACTTGTCTCATAATCCCCGCAATTACAAATCTTAGCGTTGTGAGTACCACGGGTACCTCTCTATCGGAGACGAGCCATATGCAGTTTTTACAGAACCCCTAATACATCAGCTGTTCGATGAAGTTACTAAATTGATAAGTCGTAAGCGTGACAATGTGACCCTAATTTCTCTGGATTTTCTAAGCAACTAAGCTTTTCTGTGGTAATTCTGAAATGCTTGGAAGAATATAATATATTATAACATATGTTATATTATATATGGTGTTAGTTCGATTGATTGTTTCATATATGCCACCCTCCATTTTGCAATGCTAACTATTCCTGGAAATATTCACACGTATTAAGGCAAACGTTGAAATTCAGGTATCAATTCAGTTTACCTACTTCAAAACAAATTTGTACTACCTCAAATTATGGTCTCATTGCTATTTGCTATGACAATTTTTTTTTAGACAAAAGAAACATTTTATATCTCGAACTTTGGAGTATTCAATTTTATTAGACTAGGTTCTGAAACGAATATGGAAATAAATTAGAATTTCTGTATCGATACCCTTCCTAACTACAGTGCTGCATTTTTCATGACCTCATCATCAAGTACTTGAGCACTTCCTACATTGTCCATAGGCCCATTTCATATTTTTAAGGTATTCTGACCTCAAAGGCCACGTTAAGGGCTTGCAGGACCTTAGTGAGGGACTATGAATTCCGCTCTAAGTCACAGCGTGAGATATCCTTCAAAAACTTTCCAACCGAGGGCCTGCAGGCCTTCAAGTCGTGGTCATAGCATTTGAATGGCCCTGATAACTCCTCATAACAAACTCGTCTGGTGATTTGTACCACAACGAACTACTTTTGTTCATTAGAATTGTAAGACTTGTTGATTGGGTTGTCACACAAGTTTCCATCGCCGTACCTATTTACTTGAATACGTATATTATGTAAGATATTACCAGTAAGTTTTTATTTACGACTCAAATCCTCAATGTATCGAAAACTTGATTGATCATCCAAGCACTGTTTTTTTCTAACGAGATAATTTATAATTTATTAGATAGGTACGTACTTTATATATACATACACTGCTGTATTGTTGTACAAACGTAGATAAATTTTTGTAAGGAAAAATTGAGAGTTTTATTGGATGTTGATAACTGTTGTAGGTACCGAAGTACCTTTTAAATGAGTATTTTTATTAGGAATATGTTGGATCAACGTAGGTTTTGATTACCTTTTCTCACTATACGTACACTACGTTGATCTTGCCCGCTTGTTCACTGAATTTAATAAACTGAGATTAAAAAACTAAATTTTGAAAAATATTGTTTCATCAGTTCTTATCCTAAGAATTCCTGCCGCTTCAACTTTTATGGTGTAGCAATATCGACTGTTAAATCGAATCGAGAGTTGGTAGGTATTTAGAGGTACCCAAGTGTGTACGTCATTATTTAATTAGGTAGATATTCGGGCATTGGCGGAACTAGGGGGTCTAGGGTGGCCCTCCCTAGAAAAATAGAAGAAATTCATGGTTAAAATGACTGAATATCATATTATTTTTTCTGACAATACTCGGCTGTTAGCTACTACCCTACTCATGTCCCAACCCTACTCATTCCCAACGTTCTGGTAGTTGTCATCCAGAAATTACAACTTCCCTTCCTGCATATTCCTGGACGTTTTCACAACTCCGGACTGAGATCCTTGAATTTGATCACGTTTAACTCTTTGAAGAACAACAACTACGGGTACCTACTGCCTCTCTATTGCAGCACTTTGATGGGGAGTTCTTGGGTATAGTGTAGGGCTTCTAAACATGGCCCTGGTGCACTTCTGGTCTAATAAACCTCGATCATTAGTCGAGTGGTGAGCTCGAAAACCACATTGGAAGTTGATTCACAAAGATCTTATCAAAAACTGACATCAGCCTTTTGGGTTCGATGGCTCATTGTGCTCATCTGGGTACATCTGCACATTCACATAGGTAATTCGTATTTTCCCAGTTTTTCATTCTGATTGCGAAATCATCTTAACTTTTGTTTGAACACACTGTATTCCACAGCGAGTTCCGTAACGTGAGGTTAACCCTTGGTGCACCAAGTGGGGTCCAGGCGGACCCCAGGATTACTGCTTTCTTTCTGCTCATGCGCCACGGAGGTTGAGCTTGTTACCTTGAGTACCTTCCTTTCCAGTAACTGGAAAGGAAGAAGAACAACAGTTACTGTTGTTCTCCGGCAGTTGGCAAAAGAGCGTCTGTCTATGAGGTACGTCGCTCTTCCTTTTTCTGGAGTTTTTGAAAAGCATAATTTGGGAGTCCATCTAGACTCCACCTGGTGGTTTATTTAAGAACCAAATTGGATGATTGGAAACGTTTTCACCCACTATTTTTCACTATCTGAGGTTGCCAATTGCCTGAGAACAACTGGATTCTTTTACTCTAGATAACGAGCCCAAGCTTCGAGATAGCGCATGCGCAGAAAGAAAAAAGTACGCCTGGCACCACCTGGTGGACGGAGATTGTAGATTTCAAAGTTTGATTGGTATACAAATATATTCGTTTCATTTTTTGAAAAGTGCCAAGTTTATTATGAGATTCATAAAAGTTAGTATTAAAGTTTTATTAAACTAAGTTCATTATGAGTTTTTAAAAAGGCATTTCCCCGTATTTCTTGTGAGTATTACAACTTGGATAGGGTCTGTCAGGACCCACCTGGTGGGCGGAGGGTTAAGGTCGAATACCGCCTAGAATGACAGGTATAATATACCTATATTATGTCAGGTATACCATTTTTTTTCTTTCAAATGATTTATTGCACCAAGTAACAACTTATTAGCAACATATTTTTGAAATATATGTGAATTGGTTGTAGTACAACTTAGATATTTAACTAAGCCGCTTATAGTGTATAGGTATACAATGTATGTCATATAAGACTGAAGGGGCTCTGTAGTGCTGCCATGCTAACATATCAAACACCCCACACACCTTTTGCTCTCAGGTGCCTACTTGAGGTTTGGTTATTTTAGGTTTGGTTTTTTTCACTCAGTTATACGAGGTTGTTTAATCGAATTCTGAAGTTCTTAAGAGAGCTCTGGCATAAACTGGGCCATATTCATTAGGCAAGACATACATTGAATTTCATCATTCCCCCACCAATTTGACGTATCAAATCAAACAATTAGGTAAGTACTTTGACTTTGCTGACAAAAGATCTGACGGGAAATCCAACTTTTCATTTCATTTTTCCCCGGATTCAGTAGGGAAATTTATTGATTCCGAGCATCAAAAGCAGGGGAGCCAACGTAAACCGTGGATTCATCTAGAATTTCTGGGTAAACGCCAAAAAAAGGTTCGAACCGTCAGATGAGACGGAGCGAAACGAAGGACTGGTGAGTTGGGAAATGGAAAATTCTTAGACGACTAAACTGCGTTTTGACTTGAGGAGTCACATTTGAACAGACTCAAAATTGTCGTAGGTATGAGGTAAAAAAAAAAATTACATGAGGGGTGGCCATGCGCTCTAGCGGCTGTGGTACGAAGCTCTTGTATCCATCCGCTAGCCCCAGTCTCTTCTGTTCTCAGCGTAAAGTAATCCCAAAAAGATTATTCGTTCGGAGCCCTACGGTTTTCGGAGTTGTGTCTTTGTTTTTTCGCGTTTTCCCGAGCCTTTACAGTGTTTTCCCGTTCTGTAGAAGTTTCCCCTTTTAGAGCTCACGGGGTTTCAACAAGAACCGGCAGAAACTTTAGTTGGAATCCACGGCAGGGCACACCAGTTCTTAGTTCTACCAGCCATGATTGATTTTGAGTAAAGCGTCGTCCCCGAACCTTTTTTTTTCCCCCGACCAACTTTTCCGTTTTGTTCGTCTCATTTGAAACGTTCACGCCGTCGTTTCTCGTTTGCGGGTATCTCCGGAAGCCGCCTGAATGACCCATCGGTGGAAAAACCGTGGAATACCATACCGAGGTGAGTCCGCTGGTTTTATCAATAAACTCAGAAACGGGGTTCCCCCCAGACATTCCTTGTTTTGTTAGGTCTCTGCCATGTTTTCCCGACTAGACCCCGTCTCTACGGGCTTTTCCCATCTGAATTTCGTACCGTTCGCTCAGTCGAAATGCTCGCTATTACCTCGATTTCCACCTTCAACGCCCCTTGACGCCTGGTAAATGAGATATCGTTTGTCAAAATACGTCAGAAATGTACTATCGGGTCATCTCACGGACGGTCCATTACGTAGTTACTCCTTTTCAAAAGGGTGGGGACGGTTCAGAGGTATTGAACTATCCTGTTTCGCCTCCATTATTTCTACGATTCCCTCGATATTTTCCCAATTCCAACAAATAACGCTATTCCCATTCCTTCTACCGTCACTACTATTTTCTCCCTCGATCCCTCTGCACCTTCAAACATTATTCTCCGTATTTTTCCACCGCGACGGTAGGAGTCCGCATAAATAATTCATGTTACCATCCTTCGAACTTCTGTATACTAGTATTGAATTTCTGGATGCATAATGCGCCTTATTTCTCCATCCTCCAGCTTACATAATTTTCGTCTTGGTATACGACTTACGAACCCTACGACTTACCTACGTCTATCTTCACACTTAACTCCTCTCAACAAATGATTCGTTTTTAAATTTCGCTGTTGGTTCGTCACACGTCGCAGGACCTTCGTGTCCCTAAAATGCACCCTGATATCAACAAAAAACGTAACTATTTCGTCTACAACCCGACCCAGTCATTGAACCTCCCATATCACAACAGTAAACATTACACACTTTATCTTTCTTTTTTTTTTCTCCAATCCACGTGTAACTCCGCAGCCTCCCCGTTATTTCCACCATTTCAATAATATCCTACTATTATTCTTGAATTAGTGGGTTAATGGATTCAATTTCCCGGAATTTCACTTTCTTTTTTCCGAGGTAGATGAGTTGGATAACCTGGCATTGTGTAACCTTCGAGAACGGGCTTGCCAACCGAACAACCCCGTACGTTCTTGTTGATCGGCGAATTTCCTTAGTTTTCAACGTTTATTTTTAAACTTCACACCTGTTAGGGGTTCAATTATTTAAAATAGGTATGATAAAACATGAAAATTCGTTGTAGGTCAAGGGAAAAAGAATATTTGAGGTGCGTAAAGGCCGAAAATCCGCTACTAATTCGTCCACAGCTGTTCATTAATTACTGTTCAACTAGATAGCCCTGTCTTGATAACTGTTCTGACATTGACGATTTTCGACGAAATGTGTTTCCGTACACATCCTTGGAGCACTCATTACTATTTAATATGATCGTAAGTTGCCGAATTATTCACGGTGGATGAGGGTTATGGTCAATATGAAGGCGTTTAGATGTCAACAACTCGTTATCGTGGTTTGTTTGGTTTATCTTACCTACTTTAAATACGTTGGATATTGTTGATTTTGATCAATTTGTAAGAAGGCTTTTGCTATGTAAATCGAATAAGCGTAGATTCATTATCTCATACTGATTAACAGCATTTACACAAATTTGCGATGCGGAAACGTTGAATATTCTATAGTCGAATGTAACTACCAGGTGGATGTTCTAGGAACATTTCAAAGCCGGTCTTTGGTTATTTGAATTATTCTTCGCTTGTGGAATCTAGTCGTTTCAATCTTCACTGAATAGAACTTAGGCCATCTAATATGAATACTACCAATGTCTTCTATGTGACTCCGAAAATCGCCTTGCCACTTCATACAAAACATCACTTAAGCTGGTTTCACATGGAGCGGAACACGGACGGAACGAGGAACGACGGAACGAGGAAAAACCAGTGGAGGGGATGACGGAATCGGGAGGAGTGTTCACATGGTGGACGGAAATTCCGTCACGGAATCATAACCTTCCTAAATCATAACCTTCATAATCTGAAAGCTCTCTCATCTTGTTTATGGTTTTTTTCTTTTCTTCCCAAATTAAAATTTTGTGTGCGTAATTATTTGATGTGCTCGGGTGTTGAAATGATTGATGGCATGAACATACAACAGGCTCTATACTTCTTAAGTAACAGCGAAGTGGAATGGCAGTGGCAACATCTGCCTATATTGCGAGGACCATTGTGAAAATTGAATTCAAAAATAAAAAACATTTGCAAGCTCACACGTTTATTTATTCCAATTATTCAAAACTAGAAGTTATTGAAAAACAGTCAATTATTGTTTAATACTTCCTTAAATAATACGTTAAAACTTCCTGACCTCCTGTGGATTTGGATGACATTCCCGGTTTGACATCCGGACTTTCCGTGTCACTTTCCTCAGAAAATGCCATAATTGCCGGCGAAAATACGTCGGGGTCACCAGATTATAGTGCATCGGTTGCGTGAAAATAAATAAACGAACTATATAAAGGAATCACGGTTTATTCCACCGGCAATCGCGAACTTATTTCACTTGAAAAATAACCTTTATTTTTTATAACCACTTTTTTGTAACTAATTCGAGTTGCTATGAACGCTCAACTACAATTGATGTCTATACTAAATAATGACGAAATGACGCTTGAACAAGACGAAATTCAACACTTTGAACGAAGACTTCACAAGACGACACGAAAATATTGCAACCTCTACTAGCGGTTATCAACATTCCTGTCCACTGCGCTTGCGCGGAGCTCGACGGAAAGCGGGCTCGACGGAAGGCGGTATGAAAATTTCTTCCGTCGACCGCTGTCCGTCCATTCCGCCAACATGGCGGCCACCATGTCCCGTTGGGTGGCCAACAGCCAATCAGATTGCGTTCTATCCTTCCGTCGTTCCGTTTACCGCCCGTGTTCCGCTCCATGTGAAACCGGCTTTACACTGTACGGGGATTCATAATTATTTTCCATCACCCCTGTCCCTTATCACGACTACTTTCAATCAGGTTGTAGAAGTTGTTTTTAGAAGATTTCACTGGAGTCTTCAGAAACGTCAGTGCATGTTGGCTGCCCTGCGCATGGAACTCCCAGCGCCTCCTGTCGGATCCGTCTGTAGGGCAAACACCTTCCGTTCATTTACCTCGTTACCTTCAATGAAATGATTTCGTAAACGATATGAGGCCAACGACAGGATACCTACTTTCTGTTTTACATTCCATGGTCCACATTTTGATCTTCGCCCAGCCAGTCACCCTACTCCAAATTTGGGGTTCACGAATTTACCCTGATTGTATTCTTACGGTGCGAACTTGTGTATAAGTATCTGTAAAAGGTGAGAGTTAGTGGGATTAATTCGTGGTTTTTATTCTACCCTTTAATTAAATTATTTTATTCTACCCAATAATTAAATTATTGGTTCACGGTAACACTAATTAACCGGTAAATAATGAATTTTCAAGCAGGTCGTAGTTGATCCGAAAGTCCCTCCAAGTCTCGGCAGCAAGTTCCTTGAAGGTGAACTATTATAAGCATTTCGAAATAAGTAATCTGGCACATCGGAGTAACAGTAGGTAGATGGTGGAACTAATCCACCATTGATAGATAGATAGAAGATGAAAACATGTTCGTTAATTTCGTACAACTGGTGCACATACATAATTTAGAAATTGCTCACAGAAAGTATTATATGGAGAGCATAATAATAATAACAAAAAATAACTGGTTTTATGACAAATGCCTCCATTTTACTGGTTTTGTAACGATGCATCGCGATGGTGAAGTCAGAATTGCGATATGTGATTCCGTTATCAGATCAGAGTCAATGAACCATGAAGAACATCTCAAGTAACAACCACGTTTCTTCATCTTACAAGTGCTCCAGTTTGAAAACGGAACAATATATCGCAATTCGGTTTTGTCCATCGGGTTCAGCGTGAAAAAAAACACATTTAAAATGAGGTGTAATTTGTGAGACTGTTTCATTTTGGGAATTTATGTGTAATTTTCCCCTCCTAAAACTCCTCAAAACCCTCCTTCTCCGATTCTGCCCATCTACGAACTTAGCCTTTCGATGGCCAGGAAAGACGTTTAGTACCAATTTGAACTTTATCCTCTGGAATGACCATCCTGAACTTACTGCCAAAAGACAACACCAATTATATATATTAATATATATAGTATAATTGTTGTTGTGTTTTGGCAGTAGGTGCAGGATGGATTTTGGTTTAAAAACGTTTTGGGAATTCGAGTTTTAAACATTTTGGATGGGCATCTTTTGCCCGTCTTGCGGGGGGAGATTTGAGCCAATGTTTTCTATAGCTCATTTTGTTATTGTATGCTTATTTTATTTTTATTTATTACTATTATGGTTTTTAATTTTATCTTCCTCATTTATTTGTTTCAAGTTCATTAAAAGTTATGGCTCATTGGGCACAAAACTCCTTGGCACATCGGGGTAACTGTTACGTCCTAACTAAACCACAATAATTTTTGTATCTAATTCGTAACACGTAACTTTTTGTATCTAATTCGTAACAGTAAATTATTTACTGTTACGAATTAGATACAAAAAGTTTGTAGTGTTGGTTGTGTTGTTGGGAAGTTGTAGTTTTGTTATGGTGCACTTATGTGGTAGCTACATACTGATAATATTGCAAATTTTGGGATTTTTATAGCTTTAACGCTACAACATTTACACAATACATTTTTTCCTGTCTGTGAATGATATGTTGGATAAAAATTATTATTGGTTTTTCAGAGCCATGTGACTTCTAAGCTGACCGCACAGGGTCGGTAATCTGAGGGCTCTTCCACTGGCGAAAGGTTTGTACGAGCAAGGGATTTGCCTTTTAACATTCACGTACATTCAAATGTAAGAACAAAATTTGGGCATTTTTAGCTCTAGGCAAAAACGCCCTTCGGAATCAATTTTTAATATGTATCGTTTATTCTCTGTCTTTAGTCCTTCTCAAGAGCTTTCTGATGGGATTACTGGGTACTGTATTTTGGTCTGTTACGATGGTTTTCTCCTGTGAAAATGATCTTCAGGGTTGTGTTTTATTCATTGTTAAAATTACCTAGAAATTTGTTCTTTTTTGGTTCGTTATGTTTTAGTTGAGTACGTAATTATTTTTGCTTGAGTGTTCTAATCAGTGTTTTTGGGTTTGTATTTAGAAAAATGGTCATAGATTCGGGACAGGGAAACAAGGGTCACTCTGCCGGGATGACCCCTCGGGAGCTGTGTGACAATGATGACGTCGCCACGTCCATCATCTTGGATCCCTATCTCGGATTCTCCACCCATAAGATGAATGTTCGGTGAGTATATTCGGACTTCTATGAACTTCTACGTTTACTCATGTGCATACCAGTGAGACCATCTCTGGACTAGCTCTTTTTCGAGCTTTCCATACGTTACGCCTACAAGCCTACAATCTCACGCCATCTGTCTTCTGTCCCAGTTATCGTCCACTCAAAGGCAACAAAGAGGACTTGAAGAACATCCTGGAGCAGTTCAAGAAGGACCAGAACTACTCGGAGGCCTATAAGAAGTTGCTAAACGGGGATTGGATGCCGCGCTCGTGCCACATCAGAGGGAAGATTCAGCAGCAGAGATTGGAGCAGCATGTAAGCGTTTTTCTGTTGAAACGATTGATTATCATGTGGACATACATCTGTTCGCGCGGGAGTGTCCTGTTGTAGGCGTATTTTGTATCGGCTTCTGAACTCCATGGTAACCTTTAGATCTTGTTGTTTCTGGCCTACCTCACTGGCGAATAGGTTTGACTAGAGCGTGGGCGGGAAGAATCAACTTTACTAGCTGGCTTGCACAACCAGTCTAGATAACTTGTCCTGGAACTCACGATGTCCCGCTGCGGAGAGGTGGGTCACATTAGATCCCGTTTTAGACTTACGCCGCGGAAACCGCCTTAAGTAGGTGCGCTTATCACGTAACTCGTTGAGAACTTCTTGTTTTAAAAATCGCTAATTTTTGACAACGCAAAAAAAAGAAAATTTCATGTCATAATGCCACAAGTTTACTTGAAAAAAAAAAAAAAGAATAATTTTTGGTAGTTATGCGACTTGCAAGGACACTACGAGTATCTCTAATCACTCTGTGATGCTGTAATTTGGTATGTAGCCTCCTTAGGACATTAACTTGAGGCTGCCTAGGCCCGGGATCAGCTGAGTGGCTCCTAAAGCTAATTTCTATGATATTCACTCTGTGAAGCTGTAATTTGGTTTGTAGCCTCCATAGGACTTTATCATGAAGTTGCCCAGCCCCGGATCAGCTGAGTGGCTAAAACCTGTTCCATGCTTACAGGGCAAACAAGTAGTGATTTATTACATGAATCTACTAAACTTACATTGATTAAGTTATATTATACCTACTAAGAAAAGACGCAAGATTTGAATCATGAGGTTTGGAAATTTCGTTGTATCCTTAGTGAAAAGTGCGTATCTCAATTTTTCGGTTAATGTTCTTTCGAAAACACATGGGCGAGTAAACCTACCGTTTAATGCCTCCACATTGAAAAAGTTATTAACTAAGAGCGAAAGGCGAACTAAAAATGAATTTTCGCCTTTCTTGCTTAGGACGACGGTGTAGGGCCGAGTTTTTTTACTTGAGACAAGACATACCTATATCTCAAGTACAAGGTGAAAATGAGACATTTCTCGTCAGATGTGTGTAAAGTAGGGTTTGTAGTGGGTTGAGCTAATGGAGTGTTATTGTTCGGAGGGAAATCGTAGATAATCTTATCAATAGTTGATCGTATAATCATTTCGGTCTAATCATACTGTTTACTATTCACAGGTGTACCGGTATTTGCGGATGTTCGATAGCGACTCTGGATTCATCATCGAGCCTTGTTACCGTTACTCCTTAGAAGGGCAGAAAGGGGCGAAGATTTCTGCGACGAAAAAATGGTCAGTATTGATATTTAAAACTACTTGTAATCATAATCAATCCTGAGAGTTTGGTTCTGTATAAATTATTCAATATGGACGGTTTCAAACGAAATACTTATTCAATTCATTTGGTGTCTTTAGGCTGAAAAACGAGCAGATTACTTGCTTAGTGGGGTGCATAGCGGAGCTGACGGAGGAAGAGGAAAGTCAGCTGTTGAGACCAGGCAAGAACGACTTCAGCGTCATGTACAGCACGAGGAAGAACTGCGCTCAGCTTTGGCTTGGCCCTGCAGCTTTTATCAATCACGACTGCAGGGCTAATTGCAAAGTGAGTTCAATGATGTTAACCACCCACAGGATCCATAATGGATTAATTCAAAACTAAACAGAATTATTATTTTAGCCCAATTAGAACTTCGTCGGAAGATTCCTGAAAAGTTTTTCTTTGCTCGATATATTACACTACACCTTCAGAGCTTTTTTGAAACACACATCCGTTCTTTAATTGAATCATAACGTTTTTCTCGTGTTTTTCTGTACAGTTTATGGCAACTGGTCGGGACACCGCGTGCGTTAAAGCCTTGAGGGACATTGAAGTTGGAGAGGAAATCACTTGTTTCTACGCTGAGGATTTCTTTGGGGACAACAACTCAAACTGCGAATGTGAAACTTGTGAACGGTACGTGCAGGTATTGTATAACCTGTGGTGTAATGTGGGTTTTTTTTTAAATTACACAGCAAAGGTTTTGGTTGTTGTTGAGCAGCTGGAGGTCATTTCCGAAGTAATTTTCTGCGTAGAATCTGAATCCGAGCTCAGAATTGTCCTATCACGTCTGAATTTTAAGATATTTGAGGTTATGTACACGAAAAAGGGCCAATTTGGCTATTTTTGAGGTTAGATACAGACTGGACAAAAAATTTTCTACGATGTTGAGGGATGTCGAGGGTCGGTCAAATGAAAATTGATTTATGTGCCTAAATCAATTTTCATTTGACCGACCCTCGAAATAAATCAATTTTCATTTGACCGACCCTCGAAAGGGCACATAAATCAATTTTCATTTGACCGACCCTCGAAAGGCACATAAATCAATTTTCATTTGACCGACCCTCGAAAGGCACATAAATCAATTTTCATTTGACCGACCCTCGGGGCACATAAATCAATTTTCATTTGACCGACCCTCGAGGCACATAAATCAATTTTCATTTGACCGACCCTCGAGGCACATAAATCAATTTTCATTTGACCGACCCTCGAGGCACATAAATCAATTTTCATTTGACCGACCCTCGACATCCCTCAACATCATTGTTACTGACGGTCAACAAAACCACACACACAAAATTTTCTACACGTTACATCATCTAGTACTACTCTTTCCCTTTATAATGAGACTTTAAATGATACTGTAAGATGCTTCTTTCGAAAATTACGGCGATTATGGCTCCCTAGGTGGTGGATAGGGGAACGCCTCCACTATGGAGGTTCAGAGGTATGTAATGCTCAGGGTGAAGCAAAACTAGCCAACGTAAATGAGAATGTCGAAAATCTCGTCCATCATATTGGAGCCGCCATCTTACTGATTGGAATCTGACCTCAGATTCGTAATTAGTATCCTCGAAAACCTCCTAGTTGTATGTTAACCTTGAATTTTGTTTCCCTTGCTTACATGGTTTAAAAATTGTATGATGGAAAGGGGTTTGTTTAACCCAGCTGAAGCTTTTCGTGTCATCTCCTCACCTTATAATCGCCATAACTTCTGAAAGAAAAATTCTACAGTATGACTCAGTCTCATTTTAAAGGGAAAGAATAGTGATATGATACATACAAAAAAAGAACAATTTTATGCAGCCTGTATCTAACCTCAAAAATAGCCATTTTTCGTGTACATAACCTCAAATATCCCAAAATTCAGACGTGATAGGACAGTTCTGAGCTTGGATTCAGATTGTACGCTGAAAATTACTTCGGAAATGACCTCCAGCTGTTCAACAACAAACCTTTGCAGATCTTTGTTATCAATATGAAAATCAGTTTGGTAGTATGGTTGTTTATAATGGAACATTGTTGTGTTTTAGGCGTTTAATGGGTGCGTTTGCCAAAGAGAGGAAAGGCATTGAAGACCAGACGACGGGCTATCGCTTGAGAGAAACCGACAACAGGATCAACAGACTCAAAAATAACAGTGGGAATGGCGTTAGAAAATCCAATGGAATCGTGCGTTCCAAGAACGAAAGCCACGAGTCACTCGTAGGCAGTCGGGTAACTCCTGAAAACCAGTCAGATGTGAAGAGTAGTGCCATAATAACTCCACTAAGCATTAGGGAGCTCCGTCAGAAAGGAATGACCAAATACGATATGGAAATGCTGATAGCGCAAGGGTGTCATTTCAGCGACATCAACGGTCGGAGTGATATCAAGAAATCGGCTTGTACGAATGATGTGACCACGACTCCGAAAGTTGCATTGACGCGGCTGAGAGCTGACAGCATGACGAAGGAGAACGATGTGGCAGTCGTGCGGCACGGACATAACCTGAGGAACAAGAAGAACGAAGAAGCGAGTAATACTGCGCTGAAAGAAAGCAAGCCAGAAGACAACACGTTATCAGTCAAGACTGAGATGCCGGTTGGCACTACAACAGAAATGCAGTCTCTGGAAACACCTGTGAACTCGACCAGGATGTCACTGAGGAACCACAAGAGGCTGCTGGAGCCTTTGAATGAGGTTCGGCAAGTTGGCAAAAGTGATTTTCAAGGTGTGAAAGAGAAGAGTCCCAGTCTGGGATATGAGAGCGGCGGGTCGGAAAAGAGGGACTCGTCTTCGGAAGATTCTTCGAAGAAAGAGAACAAGCAGGTGACGTTCAAGTGCAAGAGAAATCGTGTTGAGAAGATGAAATCAATAATTCCCAGGATGAGCCTTAGGAATCACCGGAAAAGGAGGAGAGGAATAGGAAAGAAACGGCACCGGGTGCATCGAAGTAGTAAAGTTCAAGTGATTGTCAGTGATGCGTCTGTGAACGATTTGAAAACCACCATGTCACCTCCACCCGCTTTGAACGAAAACTTATTATCTGTCGATAAACCGCTGTTATCCCCTGATCGGTTGATAGGTGATAGACGATCGTTATCACCCGATAAAGTACTGTTATCTCCTGACAAACTCCGGTTGTGTGATAAGCCGTTATCTCCAGGTAGTCGGTTGCATGAAAAACATCCGTTGTCACCCGGTAACCGCGTCTCCCCCGAGAAGCTCCACTTATCGCTGGATACAGTTCTATCGTCCCCTGAGAAACGCCACTCGTCGCCCGATAAGACGTCCGTTCCTGCAACGCGTGCCAGGACACCTGTCATGGAGTACAGCCAGCACGATCCGTCGCCTCTCTCCGCCAACCTCCCGGCACCCAGGAAGTCCGACGAGAAGGACGTGTACGAGTTCAGCGACGAAACGGGTCCTCCGATGCTCCTGAGGAAGTCTCGAATCAGCAGCCGTCGATCAAGCGAGAACTCGAACTACTCCGAGGTGAGTTACTCGTTGATTTCGTGACATTCTCCGCACCAATCTTCGACTTTGAAAGCATTCGTGCACGGTTTCTATCTATTTTCTTCATTTTACTGCTGCACTAACACCCATTAATACTACAACACGCTTTTCTGGCTCACTAGTCAATGAATGACAGCGCATCTAGTTCATCACAATTGTAAATCAATAGTTACATTTCAACATCATTATCTACAACGAACTATAACATCACTGACAATTTTGATCTTTCTCACGTTTCTATTGAGTTGTTAAATGATCGAGTTGGACAGTATGTGCTCTGGTATGCGGGTGCTTGCAGAAAATTGTAATAATTCCAGTAGGAACGAATCCTGTTAATTTTCGGAAAATTATGGGAACTGCTTGCTGCCACCTCGAGAATAATTTTTGTCTTCGAATCAGCCATGCCCTGTGGCATCTTTAGGGTTATAACGACGTCATTAAAATTGAATTATAAATAATTCAGAACCAAATCTTAATTGAAAGATCCGCAAGTGGTACCTATCATTTTAAAAATGGAGTTAGTGGTGCTTTGAACAAAATCTATCCCGCTCAATTCTTCGTTGGAAAAAATCAAATATGAGCAGTTTTTAGATAACGAAACCGCTCGAATGTCGTTTTGTATAAGAAAAATGGAAATATTTGTATTATAAATATCGAATTTTCTGCAAAAATTAAATTTTTGTATTCAAGACTCACTCGAAATTGGGAACATCGTAAACATTACAGTTGATAGTTTAGAGTTATTTGAGGATGAATCATTTTGAAATTCGATACGCACTTGATTAAATTTTGTTTTGGGCCGTACGCCATCAGCGAACAGGTCGGTGTTGTTATAGGAAAGAGTTCGAAAATGTATGTCATTGTCAAGCCTCATCATTGTACGTATTTGAACAATAAATTGTTGATTGGAATTACTATTCCAAACCATTGAATCATTATTTGTCAAATATAAAGAACAACTTGAGTTCGCCAATTATGCTGGCGACGAGTGGTTTTGATCCGTTCGAAATGACTCATTTTCATCAGATGTACCAATAAAATTTATGTTTTTTGAACTCATCGGGTTTTTCCAAATTGTTTTCTTCTATCGAGACCTTGTTTCTTGAAAACCCGAATTTTCCTGTTCGAAAATCATGTCGTATCGATTTCAGGTTGATTTATGCGTGGAAAAATACAATTGTTTTCGTTATTTGATTTGTTGAGTGTAGCAACGACAAGAACAGGGTATTTCAATGAGCTAGTGTGAATTTCAAAAAATCATAGCTCTGTCATTTTTGAGATGAACATTTGTATTTGGTCTAAATTATTCACAAGAAGGGGATTTTTTAGTCATGTTCATTTTAGCGAGTTTTCGAGAGCTACTGTTCTCGGTCCAAAATTTTAAACCTCGAATTTCCGAAAATACTTTATATCTACCAAAATCTGTTTCGGACCATCCAAAATTCACTGACAAAAGCCAACAAAAATGAATGAATGAATGAATGAAAAAAGTTTTATTTCTCAAGTAAATGCATAAATACAAGTTGAAAAAATTGCTGTACAATGATATGTATAATATATCATAATATAATAAGAGTTAATGTATAATATAATAAGAGTTATCGTCTGGAATGACACATAAATATAGATATTATTTATATTTATGTGTCATTCCAGACGATAACTCTCAATAAAATTGAGATAAAAAGTTCAGATTTGAACAAAGATTCTGTCTTGGCAATCGAAAGGCTAAATTAGGAGACTGGCAGAATCTGGCCACTTTAAGGGGAACATTACCTTATTCTTCTATTAACGATATCTTATACATATATACACATACATTCCGCTAAACGCTAAACCCTTTTTGCATGCTTCACTTGATAAAAACCCTAGATATACAAAAATCCGCTTTAGCGTTGATCTCACTTTCCCATTTCCTCGCATGAATTTAGATGAAGTTGGCATATTTTTTATGGCTATAGGCGTAATAAGACTTTATAAATAACACAAAGGACATTGAGGTTACCTGGACTAGTAACTATTAAGAACCAACAGATATTTAGTCAGAGAGCACCACACCTGATGCTTGCCGAATAGCTTCATACTTAAATACCTATAATTACCCTATTAGTTTAGGATTGCCCATATTTGAATGATATGTAACTGGTTTTACACAAAACCAGTTATTTCTTCGAAAATTCGCTCTTATAGCCATGCTGCACGACTGGAACTTTTTTTTAAATCTCATACATACTCACAATGGCGTAACAATTGACAGTGCAAAATGCCTTCTAGATTTTGTAATTCAGACTTTTCTACCACCACTTATCGTTTGTTACCGTCAGGCTCCATGTTACTTTTCCACAGTAACGTCTCAAAACCATGTAAGCCCGAGTTTTTTTTTCGAAAATAAGGTTTTGAGCTCTGTATGTAAACTAGGGTCGCTTGATCAATCAACCGGAGCCGATTTCTCATCAGACCAAAGGTTTGCCCCCTAGCGGCAGGAGAAATAACTCGTCTGGGCCCCTCCGTTTCCAGGACGGTAATAAATCAATTTCTTGTGCCTCCTGTAAAATTTGGAAAAAAAAGACTTACAAGGTTTTCTGACGTTACGCTTGTTTCGCTGAATATTGAAAAAATATTCAGCATAACAAACTCAGTTTCTCATGAATAACAGGATCTTTCACTTCGCTAACCCTTTTACCTACCGCTTCAACACTCACCTTCTACCTGTTTCAGCTCATAGTGCACTGTTGTCTTCTTTTTGCGCATTTTGCTCCTCATTTCCTGCTTTGGTGTGCGTTTTATGTCTGCTTTAGACTAGTGAAGTAGAAATAATTGAAGGCATCTTCTAGTGGAAGCATCAAGCAAGAGCTCGTCTTAGTGGATTTCAGGTACTTATCACTTGATTTTTCCTATTAACTCGCATGGTTTTTAAGTTTTTAAAAATATCCGTCCTTTTGAAAACCACAAAACTGGTGTCTCGTTCGGTAAGTTACGACTTGGATTTCGCCTCGAATAAGGAACAACGATCTCAATTGGGGCAGTTAACTCGTTCAGTGTGCGTTATTCCGCCTATTAGAGGCTTCACAATGGCGCCTACAAATCAGCGTTGATCAGTTTCGCCAATTGTATTGAAGCTACCTTAAATGGTATGGGATGTAAGGGCGAAGGGCCTTTACCAAACGCAAAACTACAATGAAATGGCGAAGGTTTTCATATTGAATTATCATTAAACTCCCTTCTGTTCCTTCCTCAAATTCCAAAATTTAATACGGAAGGATTTTCAAATAATCGTCCAAAAAACCAAACTCGAGAGATGAATTCGAATCCAAAAACTGTGTTTGTGGGGTCAATCAACATCCACAATCACCCTTCTGTCTAGATCACTAAATGAAATTCGAGGTCTTCATCCAAATTTAATTTGTTTAAACAATTTTACAGACAAGAAACCGAGTGAATCGTTGGCGTATCTCAAAATTTCCAATTTTATAGGAGAGAGAAAAAGAGAGATACGCCATGTTATCAACCAGTTGGAGTTATATTAAAACTAATGTTACCATTGGATCTGGTGCGAAAATTTGAATGTAGAAGGCTAAAACCTCAAAACGGGAAAAAATTGAGTCATGTTGCTCGTACAGCGACGATTTTTCAAAAAACTTTGTTCAAACTTGGTGTAAAATTTCAAAATTCATTTTGAACTCCTACCCATTGACCCAGGGTTATGAAAAGTTTCAAGGATCACCTTGGGACTTGTCCGAACCCGGAAACCAAATTTCGTAATTTTTCCTCAACGCTAACAAAAAAAATACCCCCCCCCCCTTCAAAATGTGAGGGTTTACGTTTCAAGATACGTAGATTCTACAGTAATAACTCCGCTGGATATTGTGATTGTTACTTATTATACTGGTATTCGTTACGCAGGTGCAGAAAGCAGAAACTGGTGTAGAGCAAGCTGTACCTGAGAAGCGTCGCCTCAAATTGACTCTGCGAATGAAGAGAAGCCCCATACTCGACGACACGACTGAAAGCGGAACAAGTTGGAGCGACGAGAGTTCCGGCTTCGAGCCCGAGTACGAGGTCCTCCGCGTCGAAGGGGTTGACGTCGAAGAGTCCGGAACGGACATCTCCGGGGAAACGGTCGGGCCGGAGGGCGAGTATCGGAAACGAGGGAAGAGACGGCACAGGCATAAATCCAGAGATCGAGAGCGGGAGCGTCGCCACAGACGGAGGAGGAAACACAGCGAAGTTGAAGAAGTTTTGTATCCTCCTCAGTGCAAACTCAAAAGGCTTCGCCTTATTTGCGGTAACGAGACACGAACTATTGACCTGCCAGTGGCGGTGGCAGCACAAGTAATTTAGTATAATGCCAAGTTATCTCTCATGAGACTGGTGCGCTCCCAAATTGTACGCCCGAGGCGGGTCAGTGCGTGTAATCAAATCATTTCCCAGTAAAGAGTTGGGTGATGCCTGGTATCACACGAACCTGCGGATACCAACAAAACTAAGGAAACATTCCCTTCTGTTCGACATAGTTTTCACCCAGTAATGTCCACAGACCGGTCGACAGTTGGCCTTTCTGAAAAATCACTGATGAGGAGAATAAATCCGTTGATATTTACTTTGATCTCTAAATTACTTATAGTGTAGTGGTGGTATCATACAGAAATCTTCCTCCTCACCTCTGTCCAGCAGAAGAGTCTCGTTTCAACACGAACTGGCCATGGTACTATCGAGTCATGGATCATAGAGGTCATTCTCCCAGAAATCAACATTTTCACATCTCAATGTTAAAAAATCTGCAAATTCTTGACACAACGGTTTATTATCTTCTTTGTGCAGATCACCCTTCTATCTATACCAGACTGTGTTGCAAATCGGCACCATACCATACCATACGAATTTCTTTCCTATCATACCATACTGAACTATACCAAATCATACATACAATAATATACCATACCATACTCATACCATGTCATACAAACCGAGTGAATATTGAAATGTCATCCATTTCTGACCTATATTTAAAATTTCAAGTATCTAGCTCATCATCAAAATTTAATTTGTTTAAACAAATAGGTATTATTTAAACAATTTTACAGATGAGAAACCGGGTGAATATTGCAATGTGGTCTATCCCCGATTCACGGTTGAAATTTCTAGACTGTAGTTTACCGGGAAGATGAAAAAAGGAAGTTTTATTCTGGGGGTTGACCCACCTAACGGCCGTTTTCGACGCGAAGTTTAGTGTTTTTCCTAAATCTTTGCGCGCTCACTGTCAACGAACGGCTGGTCGCACAAAAATCCAATTGGTCTTAAAAGATTCGTAATTTTTTAGGTCATTCAAAAGTGAACTAACAATTAAAAGGTTCAGTTAAATATGTTGAGATATGACATTGTCGAAATTTTAAATTTCGTTTTGAACCCCTTCCCCTTGACCTAGGGTTATGAAAAGTTTCGAGGACCATTGTGGGGTTGGTCGGAACCCATAAAAAAAATTTCGTAATTTTAACTTAACGCTACTGGGCAAACGGGGGACGGACGGATTTTTTTTAATTCGATTTTCTGAATCTACGTATCTTGAAACGTAAACCAACAAATTTTGAGGGGGGGTTAAAAAATTTTTTTCTTTGGGCGATTCCAATGGTTCATTATTGAAGATAATAAACCAAAATGAGAAAAGTGGTTCTAGATAAAGTCAAATACAATAATTTAAAAAAATTAAAATCAAAAAATTATGATGGGGCTTGGAAAACGCTCCGGGCATCAAATTGTCGCTTTCTGGGATAATTACCCATGAACTCCCCGAGTATCAGTGGACTTCTAGCATCAAATCAAATTAAGTAAATATGTGGGTATTCGCCATTACTTCAGTACCTCATTGTGCAGTTGATTTGATGAAGGTGGTTTCATTTGGTCTCATTAAAACAACTGTTACGACCTACACTCTCACCGACTCTCACTGTTCAAATCTGGGTTATTAGTGTCCCCCAGTGGTGTTTTGAAAGTTCAACAGGCCTTCCCCCAACTAGTGATTGAAATCTCACTTTCAAACTGGATTCGTCCGTATCTCTTACGTCACCTAACCTCAACTGTACACTTACGACTGGCTCGTATCTGAATTAGAAAAACAGCGGATCGCTGGTTCTATCCCCCACCAAACATCAAAACGCCCTGTCGAATTACTACCTCCAAAACTTGTACTAATATTTATACCGTTCAGTCTGTCAAGGCAGACCTTTCGTTTTGACATGAAACAATTGTGTTTTCTCATCTAAGGACATTAATAAATTTACCTTTTTCCATCAAAGATGGTCAATCTCAATGTACGTTTGTACCGTTTATTCTTCGAGTCATGAGTTACACGCACTGCCACCTTGATCGTAACGTTCTAACATTAACTAGTTGATAATTTGTAAACGTATACTTTTAATATTGTGATATACAAAAAAAAATTAAACTTTGTCGTTGTATATATCCATGTAAACCTTCTACATAGATTCCCCGAGAAAAATTAAGACAATTTCAAACGTGAAGTCGTTCATGAGTTTCAAACTTGAGAAAAAGGAGCGTTTAATCGTTCATGTACTTTAGTTTTTAAGCAGACTTGAACAAAAATGTGTTTTTGTTCTTTGCTTGAATTATGACCAATCTATCGCTAAATCAATTGTAAATATTTTTTGAAAAATTGGATTGGTTTCTAGGGCGTCATTTATCTCAGTGAAAGATCGCTGTGCATTTGAATCCATGCGAAATTTCACTGTCTGGTATTACGAGTTTTTTAAATTTAAATTCTCCGAGGGAAAAAGTTGTATCGTGTGTCAATATCGTTTCAACTTTGAAATGAATCAAAATTCCTCGTAATTCTGAAGTGTAGGCGATGTATGGGAAGTTGTTTTCCCCACGATCAGTTTCCCCAGTTCATAAAATAACATCGTCAAGTACACCGTGCAATGGCTATTATAAATTCTATCGAGAGTCGGATGAAATTCTCAACTCTCTCTAACTCTCACATTTTGAATGTACAATAAAATTGGTACATTAAAATTGGTTTAATCTCGTTAAGATTAAAAACGAGCACCTGACAAATCAGGGCTCCTCAAATTTCCAACCCTTCACAAAGTGCAATGTTTCGAGCCCGTTTTCATTTTGTCTGCTACTCGTTGTTTCAAACGACACTATTCAAAGTCCAGTTTTCTTTTAAAAAAAATAAAATAAAAATAAATAAATGAATAAAACCTCCCTTCAGACGTCTGAACTCGTACGACCTAGTTTGAACTTGCTATGTGTGATATGTGCTTTATCTCTATACAAATTTAGTCGTTTAATTTTAAAAATCCAACAATCACGCCTTATATCGTTTCATTATTTGTTTTTGTACTGTACCTTAAGATTACTTTTATCGTTTGTAGTTGTACTTTTTTGTCACTTATTGTTAATTGTGTATCTCTTTTTGTTCATTCATGACGTCTTATTTTGAAATTAGTTGATAAGAACATTCCACACCTGAGGCACAACTGCCTTTGCCTGGCCATAAAATCTCCTACTTTTAATTTCATTTTTTTTTTTTTTTTTAAATAAAAATAAAAGTAAATTAAATGAAGTAATTTATCAAATCATTGAAGGAGTGGATAATCACTTGTATTTTTATTTGTTATTGTTGTGTTGATATTCAGAGTCTATTTATTTATTTGTCACAATTTTTGGTTGATTGTGTTTTGTTTTTGTGAACAAATCTAAAGGCCTTTTAGATTTCAGAATTGTTTCGACGAATTTGTACGAATTTGAAGAATCAACTTTTGTCACTTTCCAAGTTGTACTGCGTGTACAATTTTTAAATATACACGGCGGCATTTTGTAATTACTCGTCTCTTTTAATGATTTCAGGGGCGATGTCGGGTGTTGTTTACTTGGAAATAGTTCGTAGGGTTTAGGAAACCGTGGAATTTTAAACTGAAAAAAAAGCCGTTGAAGAACCGCTGTTCTTCGCAAGCTCTCTTTTCTCTCTCTCTGTACGCTGCATTTTGTCTCGTTTGAAAAATTTGAACACCGAAACGGGCGCGGAGTGAATTTCAAAATCGATTTTTTTTTTGCGCGTTTAATTTTTTCTAGTCTTTTACCTTTAAAATCCTCCGCCGCTCGGTCCCGAATTTCGTTCGCTACATCTTAGAACCTCCCGTGGGCCCTCAAAATTGTTGAGTTCTAAGTTTTTAAAAATTCGCTCATCAACAGACGAAATTCTCAATTCTTCGTCGCTCCAATTCGTACTACCAAACACCCGCTTGCCATTCTGCATTCCGATTTGAAGTTGATTTTCTTGTTAATTCGCCAATCGTGTAAGGCACTTGTTCAAATCCACTATTGTGAGTCATATTCAAAATCGTCGCATAAGAAGCAACACAGCGTAACCCATGTTTTCTAGATTTTCTGGAAAGACAAAATACTGTTTTATTCCAAAACTAACAGTAATTTCACACTAAAATTACAACTTCTTACCTACAGAAGGCTCCTCAGAAGTACACTATCAAATTTAAGATGAATTAATGCTCCGATCAAAAAAATCTAAAGGGTTAGGTGATTTCGGGTTAAGGTGGGATCGGTGGATTCGTTTCAGGAGTTTTTTCTTCATCTAACATTTTCTTGTCGAAATTATTGTGAAATGATTATGATTTTATGAGTTGAATAATAATTTTGAAACTATCGCAAAATGGTTCCAATGACCAAACACCATCTCATGAATGAGAAAGAAAGAAAATGTTATTAAGAACAGTCAGTCAAATTGTCAAATTTTTACCAAACATGATTGTTGGAAACATTTAACATAGATTAGGAATTTAAGAGTTTCGTTGAGCCGAAATCCTTGGTAAAAGTTAGACTGAACTTGGCAAACTAGCATCACATTCAATTGTATCAGTCTTTGAAGTACAAGTCTGTTTATTTGGAGTTAGGGTTCCTCCTCACAAAAAAAATCACACATTTTTGTGATTTTGCGCTCTTAGTGGCCGATTTTCGACATTCTGACAGAGCGAAATTCGGAATAAAAAAGTGACTCAACTTCATTTTTTTCAAATTGTGAGTTAGGCTGTGTTGCTTCTTAAACGACGAAATACAGGGTGGGGCAAAACAAACAGTGCAGTTTAAAAAGGGCTATAAAAAAAAACGGCGCAACATAGAAAAATGCGGTTTGTTTTATTTGATTCAGTATTTCACCCCATTTGTTTATTCAAGTTTTAAAGATTACATCAGCAAGATGATGGCCTTCAGCAGCAATGCACTGATGGAGGCGATTTCTGAAACTTTCGACAGCCTTCTGGCACATATCGACTGGAATTGTGGCGATTTCCTCTCTAATTCGTGTCTTCAGCTCTTCCAAAGTGTGAGGACGATGTTTAAAAACCTTTTCCTTGAGGTAGCCCCACAGGAAAAAATCGCAGATGCTCAAATCTGGTGATCTCGCGGGCCACCCCAGGTCACCCCTCAGAGAGACGAGGCGCGCAGGGAACATCTGCCGCAGTTTCGTCATCGAAATGATCGCTGTGTGGGCCGTAGCCCCATCTTGTTGGAACCAGATATCCCCCAGATCTTGTTCTCCAGCCAACTGCTCCAATTCTGGCTCAAAAAACGTTTCCAGCATGGAAACATAACGCTGAGCATTGACAGTTGTGGTTCGCCCATCCTCCTCAAAAAAGTAAGGCCCAATCACCCCGAATTTCGAAATGGCACACCACACAGTAACTTTCGGGGAGTGGAGAGGTCTCTCGTGAAGTTGTCGTGGATTAGTGTCACTCCAATAGCGAAAATTTTGTTTGTTCACGGCTCCAGACAGATGGAAGTGAGCTTCGTCACTAGAGAAAAAAGTTGACCTTGGTGGGATACGGTTTAGCATTTCTTGGGCGCGATTAACACGGTTTTGAAAGTCTGGGGGCATTAACTCCTGAACAATCATCATCTTGTAGGGATGGAACGTTAAATCTTCATGCAAAATTCTCCTTAGCGAGCGGTTAGACATGTTCAATGCTGTTGCATGCTTACGGGCAGAGCGCCTAGGCGAATGTTCGACAGCTGCTCTCACAGTAGCCACATTTTCTGGTGTTCGAACCGTTTTTGGTCTTCCCATACCCCTAGGCCTTGTTGTGGATCCAGTTTCTTCCAATGCACGAACCCAAGCCGCGATAACATTGCGATGAGGGACGGGATCTCGACGTGGAATGTTGAAGTGCAGCCGGAAGGCCCGCTGGGTGGCGATGAAAGAACGGCCGCTTTCGAAAAACGTGCGGACAGCGAAGCCTCGATGCTCTCCGGTCCAAACCATGGTAGTGACTGAAAATGGGGTGAGTGGCCGGACACAATGAGACCCCTCCCAGGTTCCTACCACTTCCACGAAGGATTTAGTCACCCTTCAAAACTGCACTGTTTGTTTTGCCCCACCCTGTACTATATCAACCTTCTTTTAAATCACTAATAAATGTGTATAGTAATAATTACTAGTGGATATGAATTTACTCATTTCATACTTTGATTTGATACGATAAACAAAATTTCATACCAATTCTAATCTTACTAATGAGTCGGTTGTGAAATAACCACTACTTTCATCCACTCGTTAATTCCTCAAGTACTTGCGTTTTCTTTTCAAAATTTGCCTTTGGATCGGCTCGTCTAATTATTTCTGATCAAAATTTGTTCATTTCACTTTCGGACTTCATTTAGCACGAGCTTCGTAGATTTAGAACAAAAAAATGCTCCTTTTTCCCCGTAGGTAACGTCCCCCGCCAACAAAATTGCCTACAACCTTTATAACGACTGATTTGGTCGGTGATTGATGTCCGATCAGAAACCAATTACAAATTATTGTAACCACGATGCGAGCTAGTTATTGTATTGAATGTAAAACTCTATTAAGTGTAAGTTTTAAACAAACAAAAAACGAGGTACATAATATTGTTATTACACTATAATAACAATTGTACGCAGTTTTTTTCGTTTTGTTCAATGTTATAGCGACTCACTTGACGTGTTCGGGTGGTCTTAGTTGACATTTGAATGCTGAGCATTCTTCGAGTTGATCGTATGGAAACTCTTTTCAATGTGCTTTGGAAAACGTTTCTCAATTACCGATCTATTGTATTGTGAACGGTGAAATTTCATGTCGAAAACAAAATTCTGACTGGTTGTTGTGGCGCCATTTTGTCTTTTTTGAAAATTACGTGGCGTGGGTGCACAAATTTGTGTTTTTTTTTAAATTTATTTCATTCATTTGTTGTGGTGGTTTCTAATAACCCTCAACGAAAAACTACTTTGTAGATGTGTAATAAAAATAAAAAATAATAATAATGAACAGAAATTCATGTACAGGTACGAAATTTGAACTCAAGTAGTTCTCCGTGAGTTACGCCTGGTGGTGCTATGCCACTCCTTCGCTATACTCTTCGAAAAATATCGGCTGCTATTCCGAAAGCATTTCCACTTGTATTACTTCTTTATGAATTCATTATTGTAAGAACATATCGAGGGTCTCACGGCAACTTCCCACATCGTCATTTGGGCGACTTTTCAGCAGAGCCAAGAAACCATCTGCCAATGACTGAGTAATTCAGTAAAATAAATCGTGAGATCGATCCGCCGGGGGAAGACGCTTCGAATGGTATGCATAACTCATTTTGGCCAAAAGTGACGATGTGGGGTGTTGCCGTGAGACCCTCGATATTTTGTACAACTTCATAACCGCTTCATAAATGGCCCCTCAACAACTCCCCCTTCCAAACCCGATCCTTAGCAGACTGTTACATTTACGTTTTCTCCCGTCACTTTCCCCCCTAAAATCGACCACAGAGTAAACGTGATTGTCGCCGCTTACAATCAGTGGCCTGACAAATGTTTAGCTGTGGGGTGACAATTGATGTAAATTACTGTATTTATTGACAAGAAGAAATTTTTAGATTTAATTTTTAGCTAAATTGCCCTTGAGAATGACTGAAGCTGTGAATAAATAATTTTTTCTTAGAATCCCCGTGTATGATGATTCAATCTTCCTCCACCTGCGGTTGACATCTTGATCGACATTGACGGTGTACGCTGAACGCTCTTACTGATGATAGTGGGCAGATGCCTGTAGCTTTGTTTGCAGTGCACTTTTCTGAAGGCATGTTCACAAGGAACGGAAATCCCGTACTGCCCCACAAGAAATGAAGAATGTAGGTAGAAGTTGAATGATTTACTAAAAATAACAAAATATTTAACCAACAGTAAAACATTCAATTGAAAATTTGAATCGCACGCTCATTATGCCACAGCTACCGACCTTTGATGGTTGCTTTGAATCACGAGTCTAATGACGATGACTGGCATGGCCATAGCCAAGTCATCTAAGAAGAGAAAGAAGAAGAAATACAGATATCTGATCGCAATGAGGCCTCTGGGGAATCGCGAGATTCTAGCGGGTGCCCATGACTTCATCCTACATCGTCTGTGTATATTCTGGCGCGCTTGTGTTTGTATGTCTCCTGACTGTGTTACCATAGAGCGGGGCAGCGCAGGTGGCTAGCGCTTCCTAGATACACCTAGAGCTTTCGTGTGATACACCGTGGGGGCCACGGGGTTGATATTATCCATCAATTGTTTATATCCTTCATAGTTCTTAGTTGTTCGTGTATTGTGTATAGTTTCTAGTTTTGTTTTTAGGTTTAGTTGTTCTACTTTAGTTTCTAATTTCGTTTGTAGTTTTTGTTGTTAGTTTTTATCGTCCTAAAATGAGTAGTTGCTGCATACATGGATTGTTCAGCAGTCGTTTAGTTTGCAAAATGTTCGAACAATTCGTCAGCGAAAAATTCGACAGGTGACAGATCTCATGGGCTCGTCACCCTGAGTACACTCAACATTTTAATGTTGAGAACTACAATACATACCAATGGTTATCAGGGTGTAGTTCAAAAACCCGTTTATTTTGTTTCTTATGCATTAAAATTTTGGTTTTCCTCTGAAAAAACATCATGGTGTAGAGGCTTTTCTAGTAGGTACCTATGACAAACTTGCCAAAAGCTGCTCAAAACGCCAGTGTTTCCTCGGTTTTATCAAAATTCGGGACGAGCCATCGCACTAATCTTTTGTTGGATTTGCAACAAACTGCGCCAATCTCTTTTCATGATGAGAACGTAAAAAAAAGGAGTTATGGCTTGGCTTGTTGAAGGCATTCCCTTCTCAGGGAAATACCTCGAGGTAAGTATTACATTTCCTAAGAGATTACGACCAACCGTTGGAAAATCATTTTAAAACGACAACGATTTTTGAAGGGACCTCCCCTGACATCCAAAATGATTTTGTAAGTGGTAAGTATAGCTAGAGTCATTCTAGATGATATTAAATCTGATCTAGCTATGTCACTTTTAAATAATATTTATGATATTATCATAAAGAGTGAAATGTCAATTGTCGGTATAGAGGCGGATGCTGTGTTAGGTCCTCGAAATTCGACCGTCGAATCGTCGTAAATCGAAAACGTGGGGTCGACCGTTTCGAATCGGACCATGAATACCCCTAGTGCAAACAGCGCACCGTTCCTGAAACGAGAGTTTTTTGCGCTGTCGACGTCGCCGTACATCAACCCAGAACTTCGTCACATTCGAATGATTAACCGGCTTCTTTAGACATATGACAATTTATTAAATTGTCCCGCTTCGAGGGCAAGTTGGAACTAGCACCCTCTTCCAATGTCCTTTGATGATAATAATGTATTTTGTTTCAATGTCGCTTCCTTCGATGCATCAGTGAAATTCACCCCCAAAAAAAACCCTGACTAGGAAAAAATAACTCTCAAGAAAAAACCCTACATTCCTTCCCACCAAAAAATCCCTGTCAGCGAAAAAAAACCCTAAATCTAGGGGGGGGAAATCCCTGACTTGGCAACCGTGGTCCTAAGTTCTTTACTTGCTTCACGTGGAAGCGTGACGGATTGAACAACAATTTTAGCACATGATTGAAAATCGGATAGTGACAAAGGCCGTAACACCACCATCCGGTATCAGCTCCATACTTTGATTATTGGTAGGTAATCAAGCTTCAGTTTCAGGGTTTGAATCTCGGCGCCAATCCACGGCCACTCCCATCGTTGCCATACGACCCGTTTCAAACATATCACAAATATCCGTTCAATTCCAAACACCATTGAAATGTGACCCCTCAGGAAAATTTTAAAATATTAAATTAAATTTTCTTCCGGTCGCCGATCCGAATGCGTTCGGTCGGTGAGCCGATTCGCTAATCAAAATGTCCGGGAAAAGATGAAGACAAAAAAAAGAGAGATGAGTTCGGTCGAGAAGATAAAACGCTACTATCAGTGGTATCGAACGGCTCGCCGCGGCTACAGGACAGTTCGCAAAGTCGCCCGTCAAGTTCAAAAGGGTCTCGATATGATTCAACTCAAACCCTCTCCGAAATCCGCGGCGGACGAAGAAAAACGCCTGGCGAGAAACGTCGTTTTGAATTCGGCCTTTTGTTTTTTCTGCGCGGTCGCCCTCATACGAGCAAGTGAGTTTGTGATAAGGCGCTCCTGACGCGCAACCTTGAATTGCTCGTAATTTCAACCCTTTTTCCCCCCGTGGAAAACCTCCTCTTTTCTTATTTCTTTTTTGATTTCGTCCTCATTTCGCCTAATTTGAGTTCCCTAAAGAGCGTTTTTGCGTGCGAATTTGTGCAAAGGTAACACTACTCACATGTGGTATTACCACATGTGGTTACCTGAAGTTGATAAGAGTAACATGTGGGATAATATCCCATAATATATTATAATATATCCCACATGTTACTCTTATCAACTTCAGTAAAACGATTCAGTGGTATGATATAATGATATGATATGATATAATGATTTTAGCGTCGAACACGCTTTTACCGGGACCTACCTGCCTAAAACCGACCACTAAATCGTTATACTTAATATAATAATTATATAATTATTATCGTTATTTATTTAGAGGGTTGTAGGAGGTTTGGTGTAAAAAGAGAGAGAATGGTTTCCAAGCTTTCGGCTTTAATAAGAAATCTTCAGGGCTGTAACACAGAACGACCTGTAGTTGTTTTAAAACTGACGAGTGGTGAACTGAAAGAGGTAGAGACGGGGTTGAGTAGAAAAATACCTACCAACAACTTACAGGTCGTTCTGTGTTACAGCCCTGAAGATGACTTATTAAAGCCGAAAGCTTGGGAACCATTCTCTCTTTTTACACCAAAACTCCTACAACCCTCTGAATAAATAACCGTCAACAAGCCAAGGAGGATAATATTATGGACAAAACAATAACAATAATATTATAATAATTTACCTGGCTATAAGTATATCGTCGGTGAAACAGCAACATGCTATAACTCATTTTTCCTAACTTTTCAGGAGAGAAATACGTAACTGTTGACAAAACTTTCGGCATCTTCCATGCTGAGTCTTGCCTCGCCACAACTGCACTGTAAAACCACTGACTTATAGCATGTTGGTTTCAAACTGAATTATAGCTTGTTGGCAAAACACTATCAATCACTTCCCAGCGAGTCGTTTTTTCGAGAAACTACGAAAATTTGAATAAGGAATGATGTCGAAACTCATTTTGGCGAAAACTTGACTTATAGCATGTTGCTGTTTCACCGACGGTATTATACCTAATCGAAATTTTTATAATCATTTCCGATACAACCAAATCGTTGCTACGGAAATTTATCGTTGCCAAATCGTTGCTCTTCAATTACAACCAAATTTTTCTCGCTGTGGAATTTTATGGAATTTCTCTTGTCATTGAATTTGCTACGGGATTTATCTTGCTATGGAAATTTATCTAGCTACGGGAGCTAATAAATGACATAGACGCGGTTGAGGAATTAAAACATCCCCCAATCATCGGATTAGTATTGTAATACAAAATATATATAAACCACGTTCATAACATCGTCTGCATTTTCTTATTCTGGAACCTGGCGGAGTTGAACACCCCTTTGCATCAATTACAACCAAAATTTTCTTGCTATGGAATTTTATGGAATTTACCTATCTTCCTATTGAACTTGCTAAGAGATTTATTTGCTATGGAAATGTTTTTTTCGATTACAACCAAATTTATCTTGCTTTATTGTGCCTTCGCCTCGCAATAATTTTACTTTTGTCGTTTTGTACCACATGTACCTATTATTATATATATATAATTTTTTTTTCATAGTGTAAAGGTGTAAGATAGATAGATAAACAAATAAATATCTGCTTAGTTCACTTATATACTAGGTACCACTTTATTAATAATTTCTCGTTTGTTCCCCCAGCCCCATATCTGCTTACGAAGCTCTAGCGTCAGGCAGAAGCGCGCCATCAGGAGGAACTGGTTCAGATCGCTGGGTGCCATACCAAGTCACTGCTGATGCCTCGTACCGCGAAAATGGTTACCCCATCGATGATGGACCCAGCCCCCTACTAAGGTTCCCTAGCAATATAGATATGTATAGTTAGCACCTATTCACTCTCTAGATACAAACCACCTACTTTTGTACAGTACTTCTTTTTATTTCACTAGCTTCATCGATATTTAAAGTAGCGTCAGGTCGATTGCTCTCATCGTCAACGTTCCGCTACCCTCCTGAAGAGCCGTTTCCAGTTGAATCGTTCATTTCAGAAACCACCCAAGTGCGCTTTTTTTCAACTTTCGGAAAACTGCACTTAAGTTCTTTCTAAAATAAATGGATTATTTTCAACGCTGTCAAATAGCATTGCTGGGGTGGAACATAGTTTATTTCTGCACTAAAAGATGCATTTACCTTTAAATTGTACAGTAACACCAAAACGTTTTTTTTATATTTGGTCGATTAGGTGGTTTCTGAAATAAGCGATTCAGTCCTGACGCTACGCTTAGGTACCTACCTATGTGTTGTTTCTGTAGATTCGATAAAAACGCCTTGCGTTGAATCTGTAATGTAACTCGTTCGTTTGTTGTAAGCTCCCGAACTGCCATTTGAGTGTGTCGACAATTTTTTTCTGTTTTTTTTTTTCGAAATGAACATGAACAATTTTTGAAAATTGTAGATCTTTGTATGTTTAATCAATCGCACTACCACCTAAATGGTACGTTCAAACTTAAAACACACCAAATTGATGAAACATACTTTACTTTGGTATTGGAAGCGAATTTGTTAAATCAAATGTCTGTACGAAAATTTGTCGAATAATTGTTGTATAAGGAATAAATTCATTCGAATCAATATATTCATTTGGGATCGAATCCACCTTCGACCACACTAATGCTCGACTCGAAAAGAGTTGATTTTCGATTTGGATTTCATCATTTGGTTTCATTTGAAGCGCAACGTTGGCTGGCAGCGTTTGGGACTATTTTAGGTCAGATCAGCCTTAGATATTTTTGGTCTAAAAAAATATGATCGAGAGAGTTTTCTTGAACCTAATGACGGAATAACAGAAACAAAAACTGGACAAGGTGGTAATTTTACATGATATCGTTACTGCGCCAATCTGTTATTTTGGTAATTTTGTTTTAGTGCACTTTGTGGTACCACTGAATTCAGCTCACACTGCCAGAGACGACGTACGTAATTGTGGATTTTTTGAAAAAATCAGAAAGTCGTTTCCCGTTTCTGCTGATGCACTACAACAAAAACTCTGCAAATTCTTGATACAACGGTTTCTTATCTTCTCCGTACAGATCACCATTCTCTCTTGATCACTAAATGGTAGATTATGAATTATCATTAATTATTATGAAGTAGTGTAAATGATTATTAATTAACTCTATATCTGAAAACCATGTGCTATTCGAATCATCTGGGCCAGTATTAACATTGAAACGACAGGCTTCCTCACGATTCACCCTCATGTTGATGACTTTCGACCTGCTCCAACTTAAAGCCCTCATTGTGTACGAATGGCTGGTCGTACAAACCTCCAGACGGTCTTAAAAAATTCTAAAAATTGAGCTCTATTTGAATGTGAACTAAAAACTATACCGTTCCATTGGAATTTTTCGAAATATGGAATTTTTCGAAATATGAATTTTTCAAAATTTCAATATTCGTTTTGAGCTCGGATTTCTTCCCATTAATTCGATTTTCTGAATCTACGAGTCGAGTAACTTGGAACGTAAACCAGCAAATTTAGAGGGGATTGAGGGATTTTTTCGTTGGGCGATTCCAAAGGTTCATTATCGATGATAATGACCCAAAATTACCAAAAGAGCAGATTGGCGCTTTCGGCGTGGTGGTATCGATATTTTAGATAAGTTGTACTCAAATAAAGTATGAAAGGCAGAATCTACTGTCGATTTTTGCTTTGTCGATACAGTCAGTGGTTAATTATTGCGAAAACTCGCTCATTAGGTTATGGTGCATGTCAAAATTCTGATGTTAGATAGTGGGGTAGATAGTGCGAACAAGTACAAGAAATAGGATATTGAAAAAAATCGTTTTATTCAACAACCACGTAAAATTCTTCATCGAAAATGTAACATTTACAATTTAAACAAGAAAATGCAATCTACCTAATTATATCACAGAATTATCACTATACATTGGTGGTAATAGAAAACTCCACTCGTTCATTATGGAATATTAAATTATAAAATATGCTACTTAGACAGGGTTCAAAAACCCGACAACCTCGAACTAATTCTTGAGTGAGAAATCATCTTCATTTCGATTTTCATCACTTGAAAATTGGTGCTCGGCCCCGTTTCACAAGCGAGTTTGATGTGAAACGTAACTTTTTTGATAAAATTGAGGTACTAGTTTCAATTATTCAAAAACCTTGGAAATGTGAACTTGGAAGTGTGTGCTATTCCTTTGGAGCACTTGCTTCATTTTTATTCATAATGTCTAGGGACGTCTGATACTTTAACCTAATATCCGATAGAACGATATATCGACAGGGAAGTAGGTATCGATACTTGTGGGCACTCACAAAAAGTAATGGAAAATCCACAAAATATTCTAAATCTATTGAGAATCATCAAATCCAATTTAAGAGGAAACTCAGGTTACGTAGAAGCTAATGAATAAACAGTCAGTAACTACATAAGGTAACATTGTTTACATATTTATAGTTATCAAGTTCTACTTATATGAACATATACCAAGGGCATATCCAAAGGGACCTCCAAATCATCCAAACGTGAATAGTATAAGAAAGAAAGGTAATATAATATGTAATAAGAAAGAGGTACTTTTCTCAAAACTTGTATCAATACTACTGCTCATATCGATCGGTATCAGACATCCCTAGAAATAACCACGTGTGAGGTTGATTGTGTAGGTTTTCTTATTTCCAAGGCTCTGCTGTTTTGTCCACAAATTTCTCCAATACATAATCCAACTTCGGTTCATGGCATTGGAAAATATTTTTCTTGGTGCAGAGAACCAGCTGCTATAGAAAGGCTGGTAATTTACAGCTTTGGTGGCTTGAAAGTTACCACTATTTTGGCGATGTGATGAAAGAAATCACAATGATAAGTGGATTCGTTCTCAATACTCCTCATGGTCTAATATTTCAACATAAGACATGAAAGGTTAAAATGTGGTGGAAGGGAACGGTTCAGATCAGTGTTTAGCGAGCGAGTTCAAAAGATCCACACATTGGCTAAGCTGTTGCAAGTAATTTTAAGGGGTAGGGACGTCCACTTCAGGCTTGATCCGATGTTTAACTCAAATATTCGACTGTCCAATGGGATGTATATAATTATATGTACAAATCACTTTGAACGTAGAGAATTCGCCTTCCTGGTCGTAGTCAATACGACTGGTTATCTGACCTGAGGATGAGCCAATTCCCCGTTTTTCTCTGGCGCCCCCAATTGGGGGTAGATGGTCCCAGGATAGCTGCTCTCCTGGTAATCGTCACTGCCCTGATTGGTGACACCGAAAGTGTTCATTTTCTGAGCCCCGACCCCCGAACTGGTGACGGGAGAGACGATTTGAGTTCCTGAAAAGAAGAAGAGACGTCGGACTTTGAGGTAGAGGACGCCGGCGAGGGCGACGACGACGAGACCGGCGCAGAGGAGGATCCAACTGAAAGTGCTCAGGAGACGGATGACGTGGTAGAGTTTGTGCAACTCTTCGAGCAAAGGTCCTTCCAATCTTGTGCCCTGTAACGAGTGATACTGCTATCAGTACATGATCATTCAGGTAGGCCTTACACATCCATTCAGACGGCAAGAATACCCTGCCCAATCATCTCCAACGTTCTGCTGAAAAATGAGATCTTCCAACTAGAATCCAAATAGAACAATGTTGCCAATGTCATGTTACATACGTTTGAAAAACAAAATTCAAACTCAGGACACCAGAATAGTGTATTCCTATGTATTTTTCAACGCTGAATCCGAATCTGAGGTCCAAAAAATCTGAGTTCTGACTTCACCATCGTGTTTAGCGTTAAAAAAAAGCTTTAAAATGAGGTGTCACTTGTCAGAGTGTTTCATTTTTGGAATTTATGGGTAATTCCCCCCCCCCCCTTAAAACTCCCCTAGCGAATACATTTGGGAGTACACGACTTTTTTGGGCCAGATCCAGCGTCGAAAAATACATAGGAATACACTATTCTGATTTTTTCCCCATTTTTGGCGCTGTGTTGTACATTGAAGATACGAGGTAGAAGCTGTGATTCAAGCTGAAACTTCCAACTGAGTTTGGCTTCCCGCTATGGATACTCAACCTATTATCACACTATTATGCAATTTCTACTCAATGATTTCTTCAGTATTCAGTGTAGGTACATAGATTTTTCGACTTTTCTTGGAGCTGATACAGGCCTAAGTTTCTTATATTTCACTTTACACGCAGGCGTGTTTAAGTGGATATAAATATAGCCCCGAAATTGGTTGATTCATGTATTCTCATTCTTACTTCTTCAATCCAAAGGAGGGGGATGATGCGTTCTGTGACATTTTCTAATAGGGCAATGCCATTGATCTTTTTGACCATAAGATTCATTTGCAATCGTTTCCTGCCTTCCACAGGAGCACCAGTCCTCTGAAAAAAGTGCAAAAGGTCCATTAATACGCATACAAGCAACAGCGGAGCTACGAAGAATTCGTTTTTCTCGAAGTACAATACAAACAATACAATCATCCACTTACGGGTTCCAACAGAACGAAAGTTTTGTGTATGTCTTCGATGGGCTTCAGTCCGACGACTCCATTCTGATATTCGAGATCGGCATCGAGGAAGTGCGGGTTTGAAACGATTACCGGAGCACCTGCGAAGCATGCGTAAGTTGGTTATACGTTAGATAATACGTAGGTTGGGCATATCACACCTGTGATGCACAGAATTCGGATGGACATGAGTCCAACCTGCTCAGGTTGGTAACCAACAAAAAGTCCTGCTACATAAAGTTACTAAGTACTAGCTTCATCGTCAGAAGTATCCATTTCATCATTAATATTGGTTTCTATTACCAACAAGTTTTGCTTGGATACAAAACTAATTATTTTCAAGATACTCAGTCTAAATTGGGTAATGTACAAACTTGTGCTGCATATTCAAAGAAACTATGTTTGTCCTGAAGAACATATTGAGGGATGTGTCGAAGTGCACTAGATGGAGAGGACTTTGCACTACAACGGGAAATTATCACCCTCTAGTACCAATAGTAGTGGAGACGACAGGCAGGGGAGAGCGATCCTATGACATCTACTCGCGGTTGCTGAAAGAGAGAATTATCTGCCTGATGGGACCTGTGACTGATGAGAGTGCTTCCATAGTCATTGCACAGCTGCTGTTCCTGCAGTCTGATAACAACAAAAAGCCAGTCCACTTGTACATCAACAGGTAGAGATCTAGTTTTTGGTAAAAACCTTGAGGGTGGTAATTTTCACGAGCCTGGGTCCTGACTGGTCTGTACATAAACTATTCTCATTACTGAAGTCGAACCCAAATAGTCAGTGGGGGTATTTGAAATGTAGGTAGCGTCCTTCCACATACTCATTACAGTGGCCTCCCTTTAATTCTCTATTGCTCCAAACACCTTTAATTTCTTCTACAGCCCAGGAGGAAGCGTTACTGCCGGACTCGGAATTTACGACACGATCCAGTTCGTGTCACCTCCAGTCGTCACATGGTGCATTGGACAAGCTTGTAGCATGGGCTCGTTGATCCTTACAGGTACGCATTCAAACGTATTTTGACTGGCAATGCCCACTCGAGCTAATTAGAGAGGTGACAATTTGTTCAGATTGCCAATCAAGGCTCAAGAATTATTAAGGCTATTATTGAACCATATGCGTTTAAGGGTTGTTACGGAGTTCGTCAAAAGATGAAGTAATTGAAGTTTAATTGTTTTGCCAGCTGGAACAAAAGGAATGCGCAACTCGCTGCCTCACTCGCGAATCATGATCCACCAGCCGTCTGGTGGGGCTCGGGGGCAAGCCAGCGACGTCCTCATCCAGGCGGAAGAAATCATTAACCTGAAGAAACAAATAAACCACCTCTACGCCAAACACACCGGCAAACCTGTCGAGGTCATTGCCGAGTACGTCGACCGTGACCACTACATGTCGCCAAAAGCTGCTCTTGAATTCGGGCTCATAGACAACGTTTTAGGGAAGCAAGAAGGCGAAAAAAGTGGGCTTGATGCTTTGGAAATGGCGTCTCAAAACGTAAGATCGGAAAAGACGTTACACGACCCGTTGAAATAAAGTAGATTCCTACCTTCTACCAATTGTAAATCCTTAACTCGAAATTTTACTGGCATATTCTGATTCCCCTACCTTGACAAGGAGAAACATCTACCACTCCGCCTTTGAGACACTGCCGTTTACCGTCATCGTCTTTGGGGCAGCGACACAGGTTGTCAGGGTCCTTTGTGGCTGACGCCATATTCTTCTCAGCCGCGTAATATTTGTTGAGAGGAATCCCGTCCGAGACGGTCGTGTTGACGTAGGAAGCACCGAAACTCCTGAAAGTCAAAATTCGGGTAGGTATATTTTATTTAAATACTGAAACCACAAACCTTACCTCAACATTTGGTGATCAGCTTAGCTTCCAAACACCACAAAAATGATTACCTATATCAAATGGGCTAACTTGAACCCCCAAATGGCCCCAACAGATTGGGGACAAGGTTTGGGTTGTCCCCTTGAGGGTTCCCTTGGCTATGCCATTATGAATACCGTTTGTGATGGTTGCTGTGCCCCTGTTCTCGATCTTATTGTTCGATCGCTCTGAGGATGTACGGTTCTGTGGAAGCACAGACCGGATAACCCTCTGGGTGGGCATGTTGCCTAACCTCCCTAGAACAGGGACACACAGCAGCCATACATTACACGTTAAGGGTGCATCCACCCTCAAGGGGCATTTTGGAGGGTACCATCAACCTTGAGGGACGACTATGAATTCCACCCTAATTGTCACTGATGTAATAAGTGACATCTGCCATTTTTCTTTCCGTAATAATGTTCCAGGGCAATTCGAGGAGTTACTTGGTACAAAAATCTTGTTTGTCTAATATTGGTGCAATAATCATCAAAAGACAAGTTTTATTTACAGGCAGACGTCAGGAACGAAGATGTAGAGATCATCGTGAGGGTTTTTCGGGGGTCCGAAGATGGTTGTATCCGTCCCCCTGATGATCGTGCAACTTGTGTTCTTGTCCCAGTTCTTGAGTGTGTCGCGATGTTGGTACTCCACAATCTGCCCGACTTCCGTCACGTCGTCGGCGCCCGTCTTCACTTTGTAAGGCCCTTCGCTCGTCTTGTTTTTCTATTTTGAACCGTCAACTGATCAGTTTCTCGATATCACAACTCGACAGTAAGATATACGACTATTACATATTATCTCGTCGAAACTCACGTGTCTGAACATGGCGAATCTGTAGTGTTTGGTTTCCTCTTCTCTCCAGATCGTGAGAGGCGCTCTTCCTTTAAGCCCGTTGCAGACGGGCATCGCTGGTCCTAAACCCAAAAAATACGTCGTACAAATTTGAACACGTTCCATTCATTCCACATTTATCAATATTGGATATTTAAATTCTGAACCTGCGTAAAATTCATTTAATGCATTTAAAATGTGCAGTTCACATACCGGAAGTGTAATTGCATCGGATGAGAATTCCATTGAAGAGAAGATCACCAACACTAGCCTTCACAAAAATGTCGGTGACGTTGTCAAACAGGAAGGGGATGGCGTTGTTAAGGAAACTGAGGCCCATAGGAAAGGTTTGCTCCACCATCGTTGCTGTTCCCTGTTCAACATCAAATAATTGCTTAATCGCTTAATCGTTAAAAGACATTTCGAAAGAACGAATTCAATTGTTTGTAGGAAATAGTGATGGAAATAATCCCTCCTGTCAGTAAGACTGACAATGGATCTACCGACCTTCCACTCCCTTCAGCTCCCTCGCTCTTCACCAACATTTTATTTTGGCTCATTTACCTATTTGCGTTTTTAAACCTAACTTTCTTGTTGAACCTAATTGTAAGGGTTGAGCCATTTTTTATTCAATAATGGGGAATTGCGCCAATTTTTTTCATTTTTTTTTTTTCGAAAATTATGGTTGGGTGCCTGGAAAGTCTTCCCAAAAATGTAGGGAATTCAGAGAAGCTGCGAATTTAGGTCACCTCGATTTTCGAGGCTTCATTCAATCTGCGCTCGGCGTTTTTGAAGTTTTCTCCTTAAAGTAAATGTTTTAAAATGAATATCGCTGGCAATACTCGTTACTCTATGGCCGTATTCGAAATCGACAATTGACGAAAATTCCCTATTGTTACCTTACGTTTAAGAGGCTTATACCCTAATAAACTTCTAAACTTGCAGAAATGTAGAAAGAAATCGTTGAGGGATATGATTGTTTCTCGCTACCAGACTTGCACAGTTTTATATCAAATGCAGCAAAACTCGTGAATGGAAAACTCTGTAGATAATCCTCCAGTCCTTGGACCGACTTTGATTAAGGTACTTTAAAAATAGAAAACTACAGATGAACTTACGATAAGCGGTATATTCAGCGAGGTCACCACATCCGACTCCGATCCTCGGGACTTCTGAGGGTTGAAATGGTACTGGTACGTCATATTGTACTCGATCATCCCATCACTCACGAACTTGAGATCAGGTTTTTCTTTGTATAAGCTGTAAGAGAGGGAATATTGATAAATTTCACGTATTTCAGGAAATAGTATCGGGTGAAGGGGCCACGTCATTAGAAAAATAGATTATGTGAATCGATAATTAGAACTCTAAAATTCAAAAATTGTTTTCACAATTGGGTGCAGGTAAACCAGTCGAGGAGAGAACATTTTACAGTCCAATATAACTGCTGTCCAAATTGTTCGAGAAATTATTAAGTAATATGAGGCTAATTCCTTGCGTTGAACAGAAAAACTTGATTCCGTCCCACCAATTCGAATTCAGAAACAAACATTCATGCACCGAACAAGTGTTCAGGCTTGTGAACATGATCGAAAAATCTTTAGAGGAGAAGAAAGTTTGTTCAGGCATTTCCTCGATCTAACTCAAGCCTTCGACAATGTATGGCAGGAAGGGCTGAAATATAAACGTTACCGAGACCTGCCAGATCAGTTCGCAGAAAAATTTGATTCATATCTTTCAAATAGATTCTTAGGTAAAAGAGGTAAGAGCTGGAGTGCCACAAGGCATTGCATTGGGACCTCTACTCTATTTGATCTACACCGCTGATCTGCCAAGAGTAGAAACAAACTAGGTATCGCAATTCTGGACGTTGGTGAAGATAACAATTGCTCAGGAACGTCGTCAATACGCCCTGGTACATTTGCAATAACATCCACCGAGATCTTGGAGTGGAAATGGTTCAAGGCGAAATACGACGATTTACAACAGCCCATCAGCAGAGGCTTCAAAGGCACGTCAATGAAGAGGCCGTCCGTCTACTCAATGTTGATCACATGGAGCGGAAAGTGCGGATTGCGTATTGCTCTGTGATTGGTCAAGGCCATGGAAGTTCACTCTCAACCTTCGACACTGATCAATCACAGAACAATATGCAATCCGCAATCCATGTTATTCCATGTGATCCTCTCCATATGAACCTTAATAATAAGTGGGCCTAATGATAATACATACGATTAATCCACAAGACTTGGTGTAGTGAAAATTGTGATTGGTGTCTAGTGATTGAAAGCGACACCACGATAACATTATTCAAACGAAACTGCTCACGTTCGCAAGTTGTGTAAAACATATATCGCTCATTGGCTGCAATAGTGTCATATCTCCAAATTTGATGCTTCGGGGTAATCGAACTTTGAAAACCATTTCAACTTTAACATATTCTGCTACGAATTTCAGAAGCCAGTTTTAAACTCAAAAATTAGAGCTGAGTGAGTTTTTGTGAGTTTAGTTTAGTTCAGGTTTTAGTTTTGTGAGTGAGTTCTTGAAGCTCTAATTTCTGAGCTGCATTTCAAACTTGAAATGGTTTTCAAAGTTCGGTTACCCCTGTTGCAGCCAATGAGCGATACGTACATTTAAGGGATAAAAACACTTAGGTATTAGTTTTGTAAACCATTGTGATGCTGATATTATTTTCAATTTAAAGAAGAAAAAAATTGGGTACCAGTTTGCTGAGTAGGTACCAGTTTATTGGGTACCATTATGTTACAGCTCTCTTGTATGACTACCAACCAATCTAATCCAATAACTCCTTGGCCTTGACAACCTAACTATTTTTCAATAACTCCATACAAAAGACCTTATTTCAATCCAATCCCTCATTTCTGAAGTGGCCTCACTCAGGCCCTCGCAATAGGTACAGCTAACCAGTCGAGATAATACGAGGAAAATAACGCCTTAACAGAACAACTCGACAAATAGGACCACATTTTCGTATTCCACCGGGCCAGGAATCAAGTTTTGATAAAAACGGAGGCTAAGATACCGTTCTTTACCTTTTTTTTTGTTGGTTTATTTTTTTCGTCCCCGGGAGCAACTCCTAACATTTCTCACGTTGAATCATAAACCCAGACCTTGAGTTTATTCTTGGGGCTTTCATCGTATCCTCCAATCTCAAGGATGTTGTGAGCCCTGCTGGCTCTTTATCTAATTAATAACTGTATGTACCTTCAACACGACATCCTTTTGAACTGATTGAATTCTAGTTTCTTGGTAGGTTGCCTCTCTAAAACTAAAGATTTTTGGTTTTATTGGTTACCTATGAAGATATTTCAAGTTTTCAGTGGAGGGTTATTTTCCATTCAAAACACAAGTGGACCAAATTAGCTTTTGAATGTTTTTGAACCACGAGCCTCAAATCAGTCTCTTTGCTTTACTGAGTTTATTAGACAAAACTTCAAGGACCTGTTGATTGTTCACAAAGAGGACAAATGGAAAGTATTTATGTACATTATAAGGAATAATTCCTTAATTATTAACAAGGGCACTTCATATTTGTGCCACTCCTCTCACAGGTTGATCGCTACTATCACAAATAACCATGACTGCTTTTTATCGGTCAAGACTACCTGAGGTCAGCTAATTCCAGTTCGGGCTACTCCGGTAAAGGGCAAGGAGAGGCGGCTCTAGAATAGTTGATTACTTCCTCAAGCTAATTCCCCCTCAATGCAAACTCTACCAAAACGTACCATCCGTTTGACGAAGACTCGAGCCTTAGAACATATTTCCGTGCTCTATTCACAGAGAGAAATGTCGTTTATTTTATTATTCTTTGGGAACGCATCGTAGGTGTATTGTCATATTGTTAAACAAAACAACAGTGCAATCCTACGGAAGTACAGTGTTTTGGTCACTGCAACTACACATAAGTACAGGGTTCTAACCTGGGGTTTCATTACCCAGCACGACAGCCAATCAATTTCTCGTTTGAATACGTATCAACACAGTACCAAGTACCTAATAAGCAGTAGTACCTAAAAACTCCTTATTGTAGTAAAAACTCCTACTCGTACGTCACTATCTTGAAAATCAAGTTGAATTATGTGACAAAACAACTTCCATCTGGTGGTGGAACAAGTTTATGGCTGCCTCATTGCAGTACTGGACGACACAGTAAGTTCCAAGACCGGCCATTTCACGGTATAAGAAGACGGTCAAATTTGATTTTACGAGTACAAAAAAATAGCCGACAATCTTGAATTGGTTGGTTCTACGGTTGTACAGCTTCATATGATTTTTGGTGTCTTATGGCAGAGCATTCAGGATGGTCTGACGCGCATTTTGTTATACAATGTTTTCGAAAATTTGAGTTTTAACACTTTTGAACCGAGAAAAATAGCTTAATTTCCTTCTAAATGTCGCTAAAATGAGCTAGTGGAATGGTAAGTAAATCTCTAATAGTTTTCGGCTGATTTTTCACATGCGAAGTGGATAGCTACTGAAGGGGCTTGACCAGCTACTACTATGATTGAAAAGTCAACTTGGGTAACTCTCTGATTAGTGTGATCCTGTACTCCACGTTACCTCAGTCTTGCTTGCGTCAATGCTTCGCGTTTGGGAAACGTAGGTACGTTGCGTTTGCAAACACAGCCACCTATGATACTGCACGAAAATGAAATTATTATATTTATCCCGACGTAATGGCTTTCAATCGGTCCCTTACTTTCATTTCCACCGGAGGAGAGCTCACCGCTCATTTTATAATGGAGGGAAGTTAAGCAACCGCTGGGATCCGTTCCTTGAGCTCCCGACAACAATCATTTTCTCGCTTTGCGGTCGACATTATGGTCACAGGCTGTAGGGCGATGTTTTATTATTTTTCGAAAGGTAAACGAACTGTGAGACCGGACCCGTCGATTGAAATTTCGTCCGGTCAAAGGTCTAACGAGGCTCGTGTCTCACCGTTACCCAGCCGAATAATGCAGAGATAATTTGGATGGCGAGCAGTGTTTTAACTACGTTCTAGTGTTTTCGAATTCTAGGGGAACTGGATTAGTACGAACTAAATCACTCGCGACGAAATCGTGGAAACCCATGTTAAGGAAAACAAGAGTATTTGAAAAAATCCTCTATTTCCACTGAAATATGAGTACACTATATATGAACACTAAATATGAGTTAGACCGGTTTCGGTGATTAAACCATGATCAGTAACAAGACAAAGTAATAAGTATTGTTTTGTAACTGAAGATGGTTTAATCAGCGAAATAACAGTGTACCACTCAGTAGAAGTAGACGATGTTTCCTAAGAAGATGAGCAGTACAGATGCCTCTCATCGGTAGTTGTATGCGAGATGGATTAATTCAAGATCACTCAATACCGTAGATAATATTGCTATTCGCACTGAGTCAAATTGAAATAATAGAGTGAGTACGCATTTTTCAAAGGAAAGGCACACGTAATTTTCATAAGGATTGCGTTATTTACTTTCAAGGTCAAGTATAATGAACTATCAACTACTCACTCGTAAGTGTAAGGTCCCATTTCAGCAAGGACGGGTTTGCCTCCATCCATGACGTCTTCAGGATTAGTGATGTTGAAGAGAAAAACTTTAAATTCCAGCGGAAACGGCACTTTCTGGAATCTTTTCAGCCCCTCAGACCCTTCTTCCAGGGCTATGTTCTGAAAAAATGGATTTAAATCAAATGTTAATATTAAATGAAGTATCTACAGTAAGACCGCAATTTACGCGGCACTCGGTAATTCAGCTGACTCGATGGTTTGGTAACGTTTGCAGTTAATTTTGAATGATATCAGAAGCGTTTTAATGCAATCGGATTAATTTATTCGGAACGCTATTGGATCGGTAATGTCGGAAGCGTTAGGGGGAAGTCAAGTCATTTCGGAAGAATTCAAACCATGCTGGAAATTTTTGCGGGATGAATCGAATCATTTATATTTCCTCTATTAATCAGGTTTTAAATCAGACCTTGATAATCCGGAACTATCGGATCCCCGCGGTTGGATTATCGAGGCCTTACCTACTGCATACGGTAATTTTTGTGAAATGGTCGAACTTATACACATTGCAATAATGAAACTAATTTCCATAGAAATCGTAATATACCGTACTATATTGTACTATATTATCGTTAGGCTGTTAATCAGTACACGACTTGGTTTTTGGTAGGTACTCGTACTGTTCTATACGTCTCAACTATTATGTACGTACGTACCTTTTTTATCTTAGCGTTGATCATCATATCAGTTCCTACGGTAGCAAAGAACAGTCCGATGAGGAAGATGACGACTCCGAAACCCAAGAGGTACAGGACTCGGTTGATGTGAAGGTTGCCCATTTTCAAGTCAACTAGAAAACAACAAAATCGGCTATATAATCAACCCGGCTGCTACTAAACACAACCGTATGCATACATTATCAACCGATTATATTCCACGGAATTCGGCAAATGCACAGTATTGGAGAATGGAATCAGAGAGAAACGCATCACACGTGGGCTTGAAGTAGGAGATGGCACATATTCCTCACTCTCAGTTCAGTATTATTTGAGGGTAATAAATTATCATTAAAATAGGTAGGAAGAATCATTAGAATGTAGAAAGAATCATTATTAAATATAGTTTTTTGCGGAGGTATAAGAATTCGTTGATGGGTAGGTTACAATATCAATAATACTTAGTCCATCGTTAATGTCTTCTATGTGAATGTCTTCAATATGATTTTTCTTTTTCCATTTTTTTCTCAAAAAGTAAAGTTTTTTCTACCTAACAGTTTTTTCCATGGAAATTTGCTTAGTGAATAGATATAAACGTAGTCTTGAAGTAAGTACAAAATCATGTAGGATTTCACCCGTATGGCCGTATCTCTGCATAGAGAAGACATACTATTGAAAACCTTATAAAACAGACGCTGCGCTGGTGGCTGTTATCAATGCAGATCGCACATCTCATTTATACACTACTTTTATTTAGAAACTAATGGATATTTTATTGGGAATTGATGAACAGGTATTGTTGATGATAGATTCTGAGTGTTAAGTAAGTTAAGTAGAACTTACTGAAAAACTCCATCAGGGAAAACTGACTTCATCATTAATTTGGTTGGAAGTTTCAATGAACAAGTTAAAAACGGTTGAAATAACGATGGCGAGTTTGTTTTCAGGATGATTATCAGAGTATACCGAAAATAGGGTTGATACTTGTTTAAAAATACCAGCGGTACCCGAACCTGGGAGCTCCTGGCTTTTACTTGTACGAGCGGACAAATTCATTTTGATACAATTTTTTTCCTTCTCCAAAAACAGTAGCAAACCACAAAAAAACTCACCAACCTGAGGCCCAGCCGTTGCGTATCATCACGCTACCCAAGACGTACTGAAACACTCTTTGGAACTTTGCTCTTCGATAAAAATCGCCTGTGGGAAATTCCGTGGAGGCAGAAAATGATAGAGTGGAGTAATGACAATGACATGGCCGGTTTTTCTTGTTCAATTTTAATGTACCCGAGCGGGTTGGTGGGGTAATTAACCGTTTTGAGGTCCCCGGAGTAGGATCCTTTCTCAAATTAGGTGTCTCGTCCAGGGTATCTTCCTGATACGTGGGAAAAAGTGGAAATCGTTAGACTTGGAATAGGTGGTACTGTTGGCTTTTGTTCCGCGAGAAGTGGTTAAACGATTGATTGAAAGGACCCGTGACTTTAGTACTTAAACACGGGTTAGGTTTTGCTGAAAATCCTACCTCATACAGAGATTATTATGAGATAAATACTGTTCGATGAATTGAATCAAAATATCCAGTTGCAATAATTTTTGCCACCGTCAGAAAAAAAATATTGATTTTTTCTTAAAAAGATCCAAACCTTGTCAACAAAATACATATTGAGAAGTATAGTAGGCGCCCGTTGGTAAAGCGCCGCTTAAACAACGTCGCTTATACCTACTTGGAAACTGAGAGTTGAATACATTATATACATATAATTCGCAATTCAACTCACAGTTCCCAAGATTTTCAAGGAAAAATCAATAATTTTTCAGACAGCGGCAAAAATTATTGCAACTGAATATTTTGATACATTTCATCTAACAATATGTTATCTCATAATAATTTTATAATCTTAATAATTATTAATATTAATCTCATAATAATTTTATCTCATTTTCACTGATATACAGCCAATGGGCTGCATCTAAGACACGCCCCAAGTGGTGATGTACCTATATAATTTTTGTGCACAACTGTAACGTCAAGATTTTGACAAAAAGTTTACTTACTAAATTTTTTTTTTTAAATTGATCTCTGTATAGGGTTGGATTTTTAGCAAAAACTTTCAGGGTTTTTTTTTCTATTATAAACCACCAAGAAGATCCACACCGAATTTCAAGTTGATCGGCTGTGTCAAAGTGGCCAAAATTAGCCTAAATTTCAGTTTTTGTTCCTAAAATTTTCTTGGGTTGAGATAATGGGTTAAATCTTTCAAATGACACTGGGTCATGTTATAATGAAGGTCTGTGCAAAATTTCAAGTCGATTGGTAGACTTGCAGATTTCAAGTCGATTGGTAAATTTATGCTGTAGACTCGTCATAGTGGACAACATAAGCCTAACATTTATGTGTTTTGTTTCTAAAATTTTGTTGGAGTGAGATAATGGGTTAACTCTTTGAAAAATCACTGTCTCAAGCTGAAACGAAGCTCTGTGCAAAATTTCAAGTCAATCGGTGAAGGTGGAGAGACTGTAGTCGTGACATGTCTTTAGTTGGAAGGAAATGAACGGGCCGGGAAAATGGATACATCCATGTCATAACGTTTCCAGGGCGCTGCAGAATGATATTTGCGAGAACGATTTTTAGACGAAGTGTTTTTTGGGGGATATGGCTTTTGAATACAAAAGGCCCCATCAAGGATACGTATTAATTTCGCGGAACGTTGATTCGACGTTTCACGCAACAATGGACACAAACATTACGATCTCGGAGTTCGGCCAGAACTCGCGTGCATATCGTTGACACAGATCTGACATCGTTCAACGACTGTCCACCAGTACTCAACTATAGAACGGGTTCGGCAATTTTAAATTGTTTTGATCGTATGAGTGATCCAAAATTTTAGAAGGCAAAGAAGTTATCGAGATTTAAGTTTTACTGATTCAAAAACACCAAAGGTTTGGGACCACTACTACCAAAATTCTCTCCTCCGGTCATGCTGATTGGGACGTTATTAAGATTTAGATAAAAGGTCCCAATGCGCCACTGATTAGATCCGTCCGTGGGGCATCATCGACAGTGACATGCGATTCCTAAATCAATATTGACTCTCGTATTGCATGGATACAGGAGTTTGAGGATTGAGCTGAAAGTATCCATGAGATGAATATTGTGATGTGATAAATATGTATTTTCAATTTTAAAAAGTTAATAATTGACATACATCTTAATTTGAAAATGTCTACATACTTCTACATCAGGATATCATACGTCGTACAACAGCTTACTTTTTACCACATCTTCCGTACACTTAGGGGCCCGCTCACGTTTCACAACTACGCGTCTTCGTACCATGTCCACTTGACTGACTTCAAGAAACCGTTTTCCCTTCTTTTTAGATTCGGTGTTATCCCATTTTATTTCTCTGCGGTTTTGGTTGTTTTTTAAATCCTGATTTAATGGCTTACGCACCACAGTTAAAGTTTATTGATTGTAACTTTCATCATCTCGAACAAGCTTTTCGTGAATGGCTGGAATTGTGTTAAAAGTGGTTGAAGTATCACCATTAAGTCAGTTAGCTAAGGTCAAGCTTTATTTAATTAACAAAATATTGCTATAGCAGGGGAATAGGGTGGTATCTGGCACAGGGGCCAGCACGGGCCAGGATATACTAAACCCTCACGACAGAAACATACCATTGAAGGAGCAAAACCTGCACGACTGTTAATTTTCCGTATATACCCTTGTTGTTGTATAATACTTCATACATGACTCCGGGATTCGATCTAATAACCTCATCGGCAGTTGGAAGGAATCATAACTTCCTATTAGAATAATAAGTTTAATTTTTAAAATTTTCATTCTAATGGGCAAACCATTCACCGCCAAAAAAACTCAAAATTGGAGGGTTTACGTTTCAAGATACGTAGATTCAGAAAATCGAATTAAAAAAACTCTGCAAATTCTTCACAACGGTTTATTATCTTCTTCTACTGTCTAGATCACTAAAATTTAGTATCTACCATTTAATGGTAAATTATTAGTGTAAATAATCATCAATTATTATTAGTAATTATTAATCATTATTAACATTTATTAGTAATTAACTCGATATCTGAAAACCATGAGCTGTTCAAATCAGCTGGGCCCGAATAAACCGTTGCGTCAAGAATTTGCACAGTTTTTAATTCCAGAACTTGGTAATAATTTTTCATTTTTCAGTGTAGGTAATTTATTTAATTATTTTTTAATTAGTACCTAACTACATTCTATGGGATGCTAATGTGAGTGTTTTGAAATTATTTACACTTATCGGTCGTCCAGGTTTGGCCCCTTATGATAAGTTCGCGTCGAGCGGTTTTAGTATAATAGTTTAGGATATTATCCTGCCCCGTGTTGGCTTCTGTGCCACATACACCTTTTCCCCCTACAATAACTGAATCGGTGAATGTTGTCCATGTTTGGTCGATATTAGTTTTTTGTGCATTTTCGGGCAGCCGCATCGTTTCATGGTTCAACAAATGATTAAATGGTTACTGGTTCAACAAATGGGTAAGGGCCAATGAAATAATTTGCCAATATTTTCGGAACAGGGCAGTTTTTTCCCGTTTTTCCAAAAGTCAGCTTTATTGGACTATTGCCCGTTTAACGTTCACCGATTCAACAGTTTTTCTTAGTTTTCAAAATATTACAATGTAAAATGAAGGTACGAATTTGGGTCATTCAAATTCAAAACATGAAGTTGAACACCCACTGTGTGAGTCGAAAGATTCAATTACGTTGTAATTATCTAGTGGATTATATTATAAACACGACATATTCAAGTCGAACTCCTGATGAACGAAAATTGACGTATTGAATTCCTAAGGCTCGCTCAATCTTGAGAAGAGGGACGTAAAAAGAAAACTGAAAAAGGTTGATTAAAAAGTTTCTTCGGGACCTGGTGACCCAGTCATGGGGAGCCTTGTGGGCAGAGATCAAGAGATACTTTTCACGGCGAGTTGCGGTCCACGTAAAAATCTCATGAGATGCGCGAGTCTTTTTCCACAGCCTCCGAACTCGGGCGAAGATCTCGTTAACGGGAAGGCGCCCACCAAAAACTGGGGAAAAGAAAACGGTCATCATCCTGCTTTTGGTTCTGCATGTCATCCGCCTCATCTGCTTTCCGCTTCGAGGGTTACGTTCACGGTAGGCCAGTTATACTTGCTACTCATCTCCTTTACTCCTTTACTTCCAGGCCCCGATCTTCGGAGAAGAAACACTTTTATGGGTAAGGAAAACCGAAAGTTTCAAAGGAGAAACACCACAGCTCAACGCAGATATCTGAGTTCTGCTGGCTCCCAGAAGGAAAGACGTCAAACAATAATATGAAGGGCCAGGGGAAAGAACGAACTAAGTCATTTTTTCTTGAAATTGAGAAAAACGCATTATAATATAATTGTTTCAAACTTTTACAAAGCCCAAACCGTTCGTAAAAAAAAAAATTAAAAAAATAAAAATAATTACAAGGCTAGAGTGGGGTTTTTCCCTTGTCTGACACCTTCATACGATGTAGTTTTTAACCCTGAATCCAATGATACCAATATCTCAAATCCGAAAACTAACTGACTTTCTGAGTCTGTTCTTTCCCCTGACCCTTCATATTATATTATTACATTTGATTCAGTCGTCAGTTGGTAGGCATCACACTATCTGCATTCAGTTGTTATGGGTCGTATACTAGACTATTTATGGCCAGAAAGGTACAGCAGCGTCCAAGAAAAACCCCGATTCAATTTGGAAGAATACAGCAATATCAATGCAGAAACCTCTAGAATCAAAATGGTGGCGATTACTACTAAGTCTTATGTATTATTCCCTTATTAGCGAATTTTCCAAGAAAAGGAAGCTATTGTTCTCGGTCCAAAATTTTTAAAACTCGAAATTCCGCAAAATTTTTATACCAAAATCCGTTTCAGACCATCCTGAATTCACTGCCAAAAGACACAAAAAATCATATGTATATATTTATGTATTTATGTATGTGTCATTCCAGACGATAACTCTCGATAGAATTGAGATAAAAAGTTCAAATTTGCACACAAAATCTGTCTTGGCAATCGACAGGCTAAGTTCGAAGATGGGCAGAATCGGGCCACTCTAAGGGGGGTGTAGGGGAGTTTTAAGGGGGGAAAATTACCCATGAAGTCCAAATTTGAAACAGTCTGACATGTGACACCTCATTTTAAAGATGAAGAAACGTGGTTTTACTTGAGATGCTTTTCGCGGTTCATCTGCTCTAATCTGATACCGGAAAGAGGTATCACAATTCTGACTTCATCATCGTGTTCAGTTTTGAAAAAGCTATATCCTGAGGGGGGTTTTGGGGAGTTATGGGGGGGAGGAGGGGCATTACCTACCCATCAATTCCCAAAATGAAACAGTATGACAAGTGACATCTCAATTTAAAGGTTTTTTAATGCTGAACACGATGGTGGGTTTTTTGGAATTTTAGGTATGAGGGGGGGGGGGGAATCACCCATAAATTCCCAAAATGAAACAGTCAGACATGTGACACCGATCTTTATTCAGAGAGCACCACACCTGATGTATACCGAATTAACCGAATAGCTTCATACTCAAATACCTGTAATTACAAAATAAAATAAGTTCAAGATTGCCTATATTTGAATGAGATGTTCCAAACATCACATTTTACATAAAAGCGGTTATTTCTTCGAAAATTCGCTCTTATAGCCATGCTGCATGACTGGAACTACCTTATTCCCCCTGATCCCCACAACCTGCCCTTATATGTACCTAATATTATTGTGAAATAAATCGAATTGAATTGAATCAGTCAATCAGTTTATTCCCAATATTGCCTGGTAGGCTAATGTGGGGAGGGAGTGGTGTTTGTGTCAGTTATATGTTGCTTGGATTGTGTCCTGATGTGTGTGTTTCGGTAAGAAATTTTTAAAACTCGAATTTCCTGACCATCCTCAATTCACTGCCAAAAGACACCATAAATCAGATGTATACGATGTATGAGAACGGAATTCTGACTTTTTGAAATGTATGGGTAATTTATCCCACTTCAAATTCTCCAAAACCCCCCGTAGAGTGGCCCGATTCTGCCTAGATTCTGCGTAGATACGAACTTAATACTGACATTTTCATCTCAATTCTATCGAGAGTTGAGTCATTCCAAACGATAACTCTCGATAGAATTGAGATAAAAAGTTAAAATTCGCACACAAAAATCTGTGTTGGCAATTTAGTTCGTAGATTGGTAGAATAGGGTCACTTTAAGGGAGGTTTAGGGGAGTTTTAAGGGTGGGAGGGAAATTACCCATACATTCAAAAAATGAAACAGTGACGCACCATTTTAAAGATTTTTTAATGATAAACACAATAGTGAAGTCAGAATTGCGATATCTCATTCCGTTCTCAAACCGGAGCACATTGAAGATGAAGAAACGTGGTGGTTACTTGTGATGTTCTTCACGGTTCATCTAATCTGATAAGGGAATGAGATATCGCAATTCTGACTTCACCATCGTGTTCAGCGTTGAAAAATCTATAAATTGAGAAACCACTTGGCAAAAAAAGGAGACAAAATCTGTGATGAAACCACAAAATTGACACATTTGACATAAAACCAGTTGTTTCTTGGAAAATTTGCGCTTATAGTCATGCTGCATGTCTGTGGATTTTTTTCTTGTGTGTGAAGAAAAAATTTTTTACTATAGGGGTTTTGGGTTGTACTAAATTGAAAGATGCCTTCAAAAACACCTGCGCGTCGCTCCAGTAGGCTGGAATGATGCCTTGAGGCGAGGGGAAATTGACTCAAAGGAAGTTGCAGCGAAGAGAAAACGTCTGTTCTGGTAATATCTTCTCTATGTAAGCAGTAGGTTCCCCTAGATCTGAAGCATCTCATCAAACCGCACTGTCTACACTGAGAAAAGGTTTTTCAGGAGAACCAAAAACCTGTAGCCGCCAAGTCATTACTGACGAATGACATTTTTCTTGACAAATACTCCATTTCCACAATCCGCAACAGTCGATAATAGTGTAGTTATTGTAATTTAATTTTCAAACATAGTGCACTTTGATGCGAATACATGAAAATGGAAAAAATGAAAACAAACAAAGGTTTTAAATTGTTTATGCCGTGTTAAAACAGTGAACATGCTGTTCAAAACGACGTGGACCTTTAAATTTTTCTGGTAACTCCCGGATCTGCTTCCATGCAGTCCTCATTGTGACTCTCCTCGATTAAAATTTCTGTTGTGATGTTGTTTGTTCCGTGTTCAAGCAATTAGACGTCGAATCCTAATGTGGGAATCATCTTCCATTCATCGCCTATAGGCCACTTATAAGTGGGCAGCGAGACGGCCTGTGATGTCTTTATTCTTTTCTGCAGTTATATTATTCTCCAAGACATTTTAAACATGAGTTCAGGATGGATGACAGTGCAATATTCACCAGCTTTCATGTCTGTAAATTGTTTAAACAATACCTACTTGTTTTATTAAATTTGGATGATGCTAGACTCTAGCTGCTAGAGTTTCATGTATCATTTCATGAATTAGATTAGGGTGATCTGCTCAAAGAAAATAATAAACCGTTGTCTGAAGAATTTGCAGAGTTTTTGGTTTATTATTTAATTAATATTTAATTAACTTTGTAATCCCACCGACCGGGTTGGTATCGTGTTTTGAAGTCAACTAGGAAAAGATATTATTATTCGGCTAACGTACAAGTACTGTAAAACGTGATTAATAGGGACTAAGGGGGTAAATAGGGTCAGAAACTGTTGAAACGTTGTTTAAATTTAACCCAACTTCAATTTCATGATTTAAAAAAAAATCCACAGTTATGCAGCATGGCTATGAGAGCAAATGTTCGTAGAAACGACTGGTTTTGTTGACCTAGAGACTTGAAATTGGGTTGCAGATGGATGAAAACGCAATGTTCACTCGGTTTCTTGGCTGTAAAATTGTACCTATAAAACAATACCTTTATGTTCAAACAAATAACATTTGGGCGATGAGCTAGAGACTTGAAATTTTAAATACAGGTCGATATAGGTCTACCCTGCAAATAATTGGATGCTAGGCTATGTGAAACGGATCTCTCACTGCAGAATGTGCATCGCATTCTGCTTTCTTAACAAAACTGCTTTCAGGGCAGAACTTGTAATGGAGAAGGATCTGAAGGGGTATTGTTTTAATGAACATGAAAAAAAAGGAAATCAATTTTGATTACTTCTTTAATGTGATTTTCAGGGTTAAAAGACTTGAATTTGAACTATTCAAGGTAATATTTTGAATTTCAGACATTTGCAGCTAAACTGGATGTACAATGTAGGTATGGGTGAACTGAATAGAATACAGATTCAGTATCGGTTGGTACTGAAAATACTTGGTACCGGTTCTTCCAAATCGACTGGTATCGGATACCCTAAATTGGTAGAAATTAAAGAAACTGGACCTACAGTTAATTTGGAGACTGACAAACTAGTATCTGTATAAGTCACGCCAAATCTTTCCACTAGGTAATTCAGACCCGGGGAACAAAGTAAAATTTATAATCTTAACCTAGATCTCTAAAACGGACGGTTTACATTGAATTGAAATCCTGGTGATTTGGTTCGATACGGGATCCTTGGGACTAAAAACAAATAGAACGTCGTTCTTGCCCAGTTTTTTCAGGTGATGAAATGTAAGTGAAACGTACTTAGCCCTTGACTTTCCGAGTGTAATCAAAGAGGAGCTTTAACCGTTAAAGAAGAACCGGAATCGGAGTTACAGCTCGTACGAACGTTATGAGATTATGAATGAGGCCTCGGGTAGCGGTTCTCTAACTGCCTTTTCTCTCATTAGAGATGCTCAACTTAGTTTGGACTTTCTTTCAGATTACTGATGTCACTTTGAGCAGGTGCTTCAAATACTCCAATTGGTATTTCGCTACTCTATTTGATCCAAATCCCACGATTTTCGTTCATTGGTGGTTTCTGGATTGTCATCATTAGCACTACATTAACACTCGTCTTGCATTGAATGTCTTCTCTACGTTCTTCTCCATGAACCTGGTTTGTGGGGGACCAGAGACATTGTCCCTTAACGCACGTAACATTCAACACGAACCTCGAAATTCCTCTATTCCCACGATTTATCCCTCAACCTCGTGGGACAACTTGTAAATAATTCGATTCCTTCAATGAAGACCTTTAGATCTCACAACTCACAATCAACTCCGGCGAGAGGGCGTTCCACCTGGCCAAGTTATATTTGGGAAGTCGAATCCACGTACGTTACCTTCGTCCGTCGTCTAAATTAAATAGGAAACCGGGCTGGAAATAGAAATTTACTTTCAGCCCCATTTCACGACTTCGAGTCAGGACCTCCAGCGACGGTTTGAGAAAACAACTCCAAGGGCAAGCTAGAAACCTTAATGTCTTATTTGTCTCTAACTGGATGTTTGTTGCACAGAAACAGGTACTTTTTCTGTAAAACGTCTTGAAATTGGTGAACATTCAAGTACAGTTGACCAGTTAATTTTGTGACTCCTCGTGTTTTTAAAGGCCCTTTTAAATAGTCAGGCTTGATAGTAATAGCGACTTGCTGTTTTTCGAGTTGGAGAGGAAATGGACCACCCGAATCAGTTGCTTCCTAAAAATCCACAGTCACGCAGCATTGCTATAAGACCGAGTTTTCTCCAGGTTTCTTCATCTTCAAAGTGCTCCAGCTTGCGAAGGGAATTAGATATCGCAATTCTGATCCATCGTGTTCAGCATAAACAAACCTTTAAAATGAGGGGTTACTTCTCAAAATGTTTCATTTTGGGAATTTATGGGTAATTTTTCCCCCTAAAACTCCCCAAATCCCCCTTACCCTTAAAGTGACCCTATTCTGCCCATCTACGAACTGTCGATTGCCAAGACGGATTTTTTTTGTGCAAATTTGAACTTTTCATCTCAATTCTATCGAGAGTTGAGATAATTTTTGGAGTCTTTTGGCAGTGGATTTAGGATGGTCTAAAACGGATTTTGGTATAAAAAATGTTCGGAAATTCGAGTTTTCAAAATTTTGGACCGAGAACAATTCGCTAAAAGGACACCGAGGGATATCCAAAGGATATAAAAGGATATCCAACAACTTCGCACTTCAAAATGCGTCGATGAGACGGTAACTTTCAAAAAAGTTATTCAATTGATATTTTAAACAAGTTTTTAGACAAAAGTCCCTCAATACACAACATGAAAAATTAAGATTTAACGAAAGATCGTGTTAACTCTCCAGGTTAGAAGGCACCTCACAATTCCACAGGCTGCTTCCAGATGAGTGACGAGGGCCTCTCCAGGACATCTGGAACAACCGCTCATTTGTGCGGAATGACACCTCCAAGTGATGAGTTCGATGAGAGCTTCGAGTAATTACAAGGTGTCATGAGGGCCTTTTCGACCTTCAGTCCGTACGATTATAGTCATTATGCAACAGGTATTTGTACATCTAATAAGATAGGGGGGAACTAACCTAATTGCCGAAGAGAAAAGATGTTTACCGACATAATCGATTGGCCGTCAACAGTGAGTGCTAATGGATTGAGAACTTTCAGGGGAGAAAACTGGTAGTCTTCGTCGAAAATCCGGACCGTCGATACTTCGGAAAAAAATAAAAATGCCCAATTCAGTAAAAAAGTAAATTAAAGACTTTTTAAGAGCCCAGAACAGCTTTACCTGCATTTAACTACATACTGTACTTGTTTACATACATACATATTTAAGTGAATAGTCAAGGTTTCAGTTAAGTTTCTATAATTTGAAAGCGTAAAAACAGCTTATTTTTGAAAATCCCGATTTTTTGATAATCCGGATGAGGTGTGGTCCCAATTAATCCGGAGTATCGATGCTCTACTGTAGGTATGTCGTTTATCGACAGCTTTCCAAGTTTTTCTTAATTATTTTGTTATACATATTGACTACCTGTCGATCAAATTTTGTACAGATAGTGTGAATGAATGCGATAACTGAATTCATTTCATAGCATCATACAATTTATAGATTTTCCAAGCCGAATCTTGAGTGTATCGTGAACCATAACGACTGGCCCACAAAAAAAGGTGTAGTTAGTTTGATGCAGAGGAGATAAAGGTTGGCGTTGAGGTTTTTAGCCATCACGTCTAGTTTTAGCTCGTATACCTCTTTTCTAGGTACCTACGTTTGTGTGTTAAAAATATTACTTCAAAAAGTCTTAGTTAATTTTTCACTTTCAATCACTCTTTCTATGGTTTTTGAGGTGCAGAATCCGAATTTGAAACCCGATTTTAGTTAGTTTCTTCCATTCCACGGAAAACAGCGGTAAAGTTGACAAAGTACACACAAAAAACCCCAAAAAGCACGGTTTTATACTTTTTATACTTCCCCTTGATCACCACAACCCGCCCTTGAGGTATACATTGTAGAATAAATTGATTGATTGATTAATTTTTTGAAAAACATAGTCAGATAGTTTTTTTTTCGCAATCAATTCACAACATTGCCTGGTAGGCTAATGTGGGGAGGGAGTTGTGTTTGTGTCAGTTGTATGTTACTTAGATAGTAAAATCTAGTAGAATTCGGATTCAGCATGAATTCTCTCATTTATCTGTCATTTGGGTGAGGATTGAGGAACACAAAAGTTGGTTATAGGTTCAACATCATAATATTATATTGATCAATTAATTACCAACTAATGGCCTACCTCCTACAAATTCTGGTACCTATATTGACATCAACTTTGGGAAGGGCTGTCAGTATACCACTGTACGATGATGGGAGAACAGACCGAAGTAGGGTTAGGTGGTCCTTGGAAGCTCACCCCAACTCATTTCAGGTTTATCATTAAAATCGGTTGATTATTATAATCCAAGTACCGGTAGTCTTCAGACACGTGCAGCATACTCCGCGAGTTAGAACGTGCTAATGAATATCCGATGATACGAAACTGTTTGACCTTGTCTTTTAGAACTCGCTATTATAAACGTTAGGTACGTAATTTCTTCTTTTTTCCAAGCTTGTCGACCTTGTTGTTTTCCTCGCAGTTGTTAATCTTTCACTGCACTCGCTTTAAACGATGACACTAAACAGTTATCTGTATAATAAATGTCAGTCTTCCTCCCAATGTTCCTCCAAAAAACGAGTGACACGGAACAGTCTCTAATAAGAATCACGAACCAAACCAGAAACAACATAGAGCAAGTATTTGACTACCGGAAATTATGTCGGATATACCCAACTCTGGTGACATTGAGAAAATTGAGCACCCTTCCGCCTTCGGCGACGAGCCACGAACAAGCCTAATGTCAAGGGCAATCCACCCGCCTTGAAAAAAAGTCCGTTATTCATCGAGATTTTGTCGAATTCATCTTCAAAATATTGAACCAAGATGTATACGACGACCGAATCAGCGGTGTGACCTTGAAATCTGAAACGAGCGTTTCAGAGGTGTTCGTGTTGTGACAGTGACATCCGGCACAAGCGCTTATATTATTAGTAATTTGTATTCACATAAATTAAATCGGAAGGTGTATGTATACCAGGGCAATCTTGTTGGTCTATTACTTATCAATCAGTCTGTAGCGGGACCAGCCCCCTGCACGATCCGTACGCTGAAAAGAAGAGTCCTGAGGGATAACGTTCTCACCTAAAACCCCACACACAACCTAAACCGCATCACCATACCAACACTGAATAAACAGCTGTATTATAATTCCCCCTGATCCCCACAACCTGCCCTTCGGGTACCTACATATTGTGAAATAAATTGAATTGAAGAATCAGACTTCCTCCCGATTACTCCCTGTGGTCTCATAAGGCTGTGTACCAAAGCCCTAGGGTGAACAGGAGAGTATTCAGCTGTATTGCTCACGAATATGATCCGACATCCTCCCACTCATCCCCCCCCCCCCCACCGGTGATCGCATGAGGCTGTGCACCAAATTTCAGCGCTCTAAGATGAATTTTTATGAAAATGGATTTATTCCAATACTTGTTCCAATCAATACTTGTGGAGTGCTTGCACACTCATTGGTCCGAATTTGAAGAAACCAATCAACATATTCAACTATCATTGTTTCTTCAGAAATTTCCTTGGTTATTGGCAAACCAATTATTTTGGGCTGATAATCTCCTTACTATATAAACTCATCAGCAGATCAATCAATCAATCAAAATATCCAAGTCAAAGGTGAGGATAAATCCATCTAAATCCTCACAGATAGCATTCCGCTTCAGGAAGGGGCCAGTGTCTGGTGCCCACCTGAACGGTAATGGCATCTCCCTAGTTTCAGAATTAAACTGCTGTGGAATCCTGCAGACAAGAGCCACTGACCATCCAAACCCGGAAATTGCGCTCATTGCTGGGCCAGCGCCTCATGGTGAGCGACTGCGCCAGGTGAGGCCCTCCAACCCTCAAGTCGCAGCGATCTCGGGCCCTCCACCAACCGAAAGTCGTAGGCTGAAGAGGAGACAGCTGAGGGACAACGACTCAGAATCTGTGTCTGCTTATAAACATCATAAATGGGAATGTTGCATCTGATGCAAAATTCCCATAAACACACACATCAAGACACAATCCAAGCAACATAATATGTTGCTTGGATTACGTCTTGATGTGTGCGTTATATTATAGCTGACACAAACAATACTCCTCACATAAGCCTACGAGGCAATATTGTGAATAAATTGACTGACTGGACCAGGTCTCTACGGTGGTCGTAGGTTCAAGAGGTGATTTCTACGAGGAAACTCGACGTTGCAAGATTTACCGGTCGGCTCCCTCGGCGTTTTACATAAGAATCCATACGATCCAATGGACTGTCCGCCCAGAAAAGAGTGACCAGTGCTGGGTGTCGTCAGGGCGGGTGGGTCCGGGTCTTATAACAATCTTATTCTTCCTTATATTCACAAATTTAATTATATTCATGCTCATCTTGCTCTGATCTGATATTTCTTCAACACAACTCACACCATTTCTCAACAATTGTGAGTCTATACACTCCTTCCCCCACAATCCCCCTGAGGCTAATTTTCCTGAGCCTAATTTCCTCAAAATGTCCTGTATTTATAACAAAAAATATTCAAAATTACCTTATCATGGACCGTGGATCCATCAAACTTAAAATCGGGGTTGACAAAATTGTTTTTAGTAGATTCCAATTGTTTATTACTCTATTTAAGGAATCAAAATATCATTTTAAAAAATCGCGAAAATCAACGTATTCACTTGGGATGAAATGGAACTTCGACAAGACCAATGTTCGACTCAAAAAGTTCGGAAAACTGATTTTTGATTTCAACATTTCAAAATTATTTCAAATATAATCTATTATAATGTATTAGGGAGGCGAGAGGGCTGGGGCGCTATAAAAAGCCTTTCAAAATGAGACTCAAAAACGTCGAAAAAACGTGAAAGCCTAATCGAATTGGGGACGAACTGGACCAATGTCCAACTCAAAAACGTAGAAAAAATTCTGACAATTTTGATTTGGATAGAGGATGGAGATTGAGAATGGAAAATTTCTCCCTTACTGGGAACAACCTCTGATCATGGATATGTCTCTTAGCTTTAAGGGCCCTTAAGCGGATCCTGGGCCTGTAATTCCTAAGGAGGCTACATACCAAATGACAGCTTCATAGAGTGGATAGCAACTCAATTAGCTTCATAGACTGGAAAACTCAAGCAATCAATTTATCAACACATGGCTTGATAGGCTAATTGGTTGTATATACGCCTAAACAATTGAAAATAGTGGAGTAATCTGAAGAACTGGGTAGATGACCAGGGTGTTCATTTCGAAAATGATAATTTCGATAATTTTCACAGTGAGGTTTACAGTGATGAATAATCAATAAATATCATAAAATGAAAAATACCTTGAATTTAAAGAAAAATTAAATAAATGTTTAGAAACTTGCCAGGTTCCTTCCTCAAACTTTGTTGTTCATATTATGGATCAGGTTAAATATTTAATAACGGGACTCCTGCTGACGGGCCTTGAAGGCTCCATGTTTAGTTATTGTCTCCATTATGTACATAACTGTTTGTAAATAGTTATTAGAAACTGTATTGTTTATGCTTCGAAATAATAAACATATATTCATTCATTCATTCATTCATTCACAGTGATGAATAAATTCGAGGAATTAGAATTGATTTAATAATGATTTTTGAAATTACCAATGAATTTGTTGGTCATCTTGTGCTGATCGGATTTCTGGGGTTTCAGCGAGCTGAGGATCTCGGAGACGTGAACCTGTTGGGCGTTGTGATAAGGCCCCGTCGTGAACACCATTGAAAAGACGTGACGGACAGAACTGACGGACGTCGCCGCGACGGATCGCGATGCGGAAAAGACGCGGAGCGATCGGTAGCGCTCATCACCAGCACTGGGCGGCTGCCGGGGAGCGACTGGTTCCCGTTTTCCCTTTCGCGCCGTCGCCTGCCCCACCGAAGCCCGAAAAACGAAAGAAGAAGAAGAAAGAAAGAAAAAAGAAAAAAAAAAAAAAGAAAAAAGGGAATGCAAATCAGTAATCTCTAGATTCCGCGATAGATTCCGTGATATCCCGTGTCCGATTCCGTGACATGAAAGGCGTTGGACCCTCGGACACACCGTCGTGTGTGGCTTTCTTCTCACACCTGGACGAATCCACCGGAACCGAGTTCTGCTTTCTGACCTTGGAAGATCACAAACCTCAATAGCTCATCAACTAAATTCGAATTTTCAGCTATTCATTTCTTTCAGCAATAAGTATAAGAGTCCAGAAAATGGCCATACAAGGACTATTGGGTCCAGAAGAGGGCATTATGTTCAGAAAAGGACCATAAAGCCAAAAGCGAAGCTAATATTTAATATCCATAATACCTATTCCATTTCCTTGCATACTGTAAAATTTACAAGATCAGATTTAGATTACAAGATTACAAGATGGGTACAAGATTAGATTTACAAGATTTTTCAGCTATCCATTTCTTTCAACAATAAGTATAGGGTCCAGAAAATGGACATTATACCCAGAAAAGGACCATAAAGCCAAAAGCGAAGCTAATATTTCATAATATGGATATATAATATGGAGATAAGCATATTATCCTTAAAATTCCATTTCCTTAAGTATTGTAAATTCCTCAATAACTCACTGTACTGTAAACCTCAATAGCTCATCTACAAATTCGAATTTTCAGCTATTCATTTATTTCAGCAATAAGTATAAGAGTCCAGGAAATGGCCAAACAAGGGCTATTGGGTCCAGAAAAGGGACATTATACCCAGGAAATGGCCAAACAAGGGCTATTGGGTCCAGAAAAGGGACATTATACCCAGGAAAGGACCATAAAGCCAAAAGCGAAGCTATGTTTTCCCATCACATAGCAGAAAAACTCGATTTAGATTAGAAAAAAATATTCAGCTAACTAAAACTCGTACAACTTTAGCGCAAAATCATTACTTATATGTAGGAATAATAATTTACAATAGCTATGCCACAAATTTTAAAAATACCTTGCAATCTGCACTAACAGCACATAGAAATATAAGCAAGTACCTAAACCACTACTATTTAGAAAAGCTTATCAATAATTAAATTTAAAAAAAAATAACACAAATAAAAATAACACTTCACTCAATAAAAATAATGAAGCGATAGAATTTTAAGATATTATAATTAGACATGTTAAAACTAAACGCCAGCAGCAAATTGTAACCTCGAGAAACACTTATGAACTAAATTATATAATTATGATTCAATATCGTTGTATGGTATCTTTGAGCATTGTTTATTTAGGTCAGATCTAATAATTATGTTATCGAATACAGAACTCATCCTCTAACACGGGCTTTAGCCCATATTGAGGATTAATTTCCATGTAAATGAAAAAGAAAGATAAAAGCGTACATTTATGTTTGAAATATGATTTTATTCTATTATTGTAATTATTCTGTACTTGAAATGGAAATTAAAAAAAAAAAAATATTTCATAATATGGATATATACCTAATATGGAGATAAGCATACTATCCTTAAAATTCAATTTCCTTAAGTGTTGTAAATTTAATCTTGGAAGACAAATAAACAACTAAATTCGAATTTTCAGCTATTCATTTATTTCAGCAATAAGTATGAGAGTCCAGGAAATGGCCAAACAAAGACTATAGGGTCCAGAAAAGGGACATTATGTTCAGAAAAGGACCATAAAGTCAAAAGTGAAGCTAATATTTCATAATATGTAATACATACTATGTAAGCATAATATATTATTATCCTTAAAATTCCATTTCCTTACATATTGTAAATTCAATCTTGGAAGATCACAAACCTCAATAGCTCATCTACTAAATTCGAATTTTCAGCTATTCATTTCTTTCAGCAGTAAGTATAACAGTCCTTAAAATGGCCAAACAAGGACTATTAGGTACAGAAAAGGGACATTATGTCCAGAAAAGGACCATAAAGCCAAAAGCGAAGCTAATATTTCATAATATATAATATAATATTATTATGTAAGCATATTATCCTTAAAATTCCATTTCCTTAAGTATTGTAAATTCAATCTTGGAAGGCAACAAACCTCAAATAGCTCATCTACTAAATTCGAATTTTCAGCTATTCTTTTATTTCAGCAATAAGTATGAGAGTCCAAACAAGGACTATTAGGTCCAGAACGGGACATTATGTCCAGAAAAGGACTTTACGTCCACGAAAGTGCCAGTGTGATGTCGCAGTATTTAAATAATTTTCCTCGCTGCTGACAAGCCGATTCCGTGCCCAACGGCGTTTTGGAAGGTAGTTTGCTTACTAGAGGGATTCATTCGACTTAAAGCCGGCCATGTTGGATTCAATGTAATCGCCGGAGGGATCGTGGTGTGAAACGTAAAAACTTATAAAACTGGTTAAAGATGGTTCCGATGGATTTTGGATTGGGTTGTCTGGACGAGTAGAGCCCCAAAAGTCCGTACGGGCTTGATCAGTTATAAATTAATAATTTATTACTGGTAGGTACATCTACAGATACGCGAAACGAATAACGTGCATCCACTGGGAAGTACTCAGTGGCGGCTCGTCATTTGTTAGATCAACAATGACACAAGACAGACTTAATGCTCTCACCATGCTCGCAGAAGGGAGAGAACTAGTGTTGAATACTCCTGACTTCAACAAAAAAGTGATAGAGCATTTTTGTTCCCTCAAGAGCAGGCGAATGGGATTTCTCTTATAAGTTCTGAGCTTCCATTTTCTAATGAAACACTCTTCCCCCTATCACTCATACAGGTAATTCATAATATTTTTCAGTTTAATTATTTACTAGTCATCAATTTACTTTTGATCCATACATACCAAAGATATTAGGTACTTCAACGTTCCTAGTCAAATAAATTTCCTTTCTCCAATATATTTTTTGTCGTTATATTTTTTCAGCTTGTTGTAAATACCCGCAGTATTTACGCCTACCTACTCCAATAATAGAATTTTTTGACTACCTTTATAATGTACCCTTTGAATAGTACTCGTACAGTCACAATTTCTCTTTTATTCTTCCTATCATTTTGAAGATAATTATTTGGGTGGGTAGGTGGGATTGCCTTGCAGCCACCTCCTCGTCGGTAATCCTGGATACTGGTCAGTAACCTTCCCTCTCCTCAAGAGAACTCTTTGGAGAACGATGTTTCCTGACTTGCTAAGAGCTGCATACCACTAATTATGAAGCAGTTTAGCTGCAAGGGTAGTTTGAGTTTAGTTCCTATAGTGAGTACCTAATAGGTAGGTATGCACCTAAATATTGCCCTGGTGCCCCACCAGTTTCTGAGCCCACGAGCCGCCCCTGGAAGTACTTAGGTCGGCTAATCCCCCCCCCCCTTCTAAAACTCCCCAAAACCACCAAAATCTATTTTTGGGGTCCAATAATCGATCTTTTGATTTTAATCGACGCGTATTATCGATTATTCGATTTAATTGACATTTGATTATTCGACTGCTGAAGGGCATATACAAAGGTGAACTTGCAGTTACCGGTGTTGCGGTTTATCCTTCGTGTCCTTCGCCGGCTGTCAACACCAAACTATTTGTTAATTGCTTTTGTGTCTGAACTGTTTTAATTGACTTTCCAACTGCCAACGTTTCATTATTTTATACGATTTATTGGTCCCGAATGACGTTTCTGGTTTGTGGAGTGTACTTATCTGGCCGTGTGACAGATCCATCTTGTATTCCGTTGCTTTTGATTTTCTCTCAAAATGTGGTGAACTTGAATCATAAACTGGTTTTGGTTTGGAAGGGTAGCAGTTCACATATCAGCTCCTAGTTTTCATTGTCTCACAGCAGCTGACGTTTTTCCGGCCTGTTCGAATATCGCTTAACAAAATTTGTTGTTATGTTAAGTTAACCCTAATGTTAACCCTGCAATTCAAAATTAACAAAAATAGGTTCGTATGGAGGTAACTGATTCCATCCCACTGGTTGTAACAACTCTCTACATCTAAATACCTTCTTGCGAACTTACTATCGTTCATACGGAATGTGAGAATACGTTATTGCGATACTGGGGATTCGATCGTATCTGCAGCATCGTGAGATTTTTTACTTTCCTTGCGCCAGAACTGAAATCCGTCCGGTACAATTGAGGTTTCTCAGGAGCCGTTGTTTAATATTGTACAATGTGGAGGAACTTAAGCAAGACCGTTGCACAAGGTGATATTTGTAGAGTTGTATTTAAATCTTTGGAATTGTGTAGATCGTAGGTACATTGTGCACACTTAATTTTTTTCCCCATAAGTTGTAATTAAAGACCGGATTTCTATGCAATTTCATATCCATTTCGCTTCATGAAAGGCGAGCGCAAATTCTTCCTTTATCCGAGTTGCCTTCTGTAGATGCTCTGGTTTAAATTTTATTTTGTATATTTTTGCATATTCGGACTGTTGCTGCATACTCTAAAATAAAATAAAGTTCCCATGTATCCAAATCAGACGGTGAGATTGATTTTGATCACTTGAATAGGATCTCAAAGTGTTAAAAAAGTCTTAGATCAGGTCGGAAATCCCCGCGATTCTCACGCCTTAGCCTTCATCAAAGCCCACTTGTCGTTCATACGAGTAGCAATGACACTAACTAGGCTTGAGGAAGGTGGTGTTGAGTTGAGACAAAGTTTGGAGTTGATCGAGGAATCCTCCGGAAAAATGCAGGCAATTCCCGGTACAAATGGTACAAAATTACAAGAGTGGTCCACACTCTTGCAGAAAAATAGTCGTCAAGACAACTTCATTCAAGACCACCTTGAAATGTATAATTTGCAAAATACTAATTACGAAATTGGCAAATCTGAAAAGAAGAAGAAAAAAGATAGACAAAAAAAAAAAAGAAGAAGAAAAAAGATAGACAAAAAAAAAAAAAAGAAAAAAAAAAAAAAAACACAACAGTTTTAAAATAATTATTATTTTAAAACTGTTGTGTTCCATTTGTAAGTTACGTACGAATAGTGTTACGTAGGTACGAACTATTTACTATCTGTTGTTCTGTAAAAGCATTAATTACAAAATATTTTTACGAAATGAGAATTTCATTCAGATCATTCCTTATTGAAACTTACTGGTATAGTGGTTTTTGACATTTTATGTCTTTACTCTGGCACATAACTCGAAAAACGTTACACGAAATCGTCACGAAAATTTCTGATGATTTTCGCTTACAACCGATTCGTTGCTACGGAACTTTATCTTCGCCAGTTATCATCGTACGAAAATCGTTCACCACTCGTTGGAGCTCTCGATTTACCTAACCATATTACGTTAACCACTGCGGAGTGCGTGGCCGACAAGCCGCGGTATGAGCGTGATTGTTTAAATAATTGTTTACACACACCTGATCATTCTCAATAATTTATATTGTCTATACGAATGCAAGCTTCATAATTTATGATGAACCCTACAATTAAGTATAACAACTACGCTACTGGGGTAGGTGATGTAGCATTGTTCGAAGGTTCTTGAATCACTTCTTTAAAGACATAAAATGTCCCAATGTTTTGCAGACTCGTATGCAAGCATTTAATTCTCGACATTCTTTTTGGATTCGACATTCATGGATTTGACATTCTTTTGACATTTTCATGTCTTTGCTTTGGCACATAAACTGAAACGGGAAAAATTTGTTTCCTTGATTCACCCTTTCCCTCAGATCACGTCAGAACACAAGCGACAGGCGGGCCACTACGTCAGACGCACCTATGACGCACGAGCTTATGACGTCAGACGGCTGGCCGGAGGCCATCTAGTACGTCAGAGCCTATGACGCACGAGCGTATGACGTCAGACGGCTGGCAGGGGCCACTAGTACGTCAGAGCCTATGACGCACGAGCGTATGACGTCAGTCGGCTGGCAGGGGCCCACTAGTACGTCAGAGCCTATGACGCACGAGCGTATGACGTCAGACGGCTGGCCGGAGGCCAACCAGTACGTCAGAGCCTATGACGCACGAGCGTATGACGTCAGACGGCTGGCAGGAGGCCAACTAGTACGTCAGAGCCTATGACGCACGAGCGTATGACGTCAAACGGCTGGCAGGAGGCGCACTAGTACGTCAGAGCTTATGACGCACGAGCCTATGACGTCAGAGGGCTGGCTGGCTAGGTGATCGGGTTTTAATAAGCCTCTGGAATTCCGCGCCTTCATTTTGCATTCATTTACTTCTTCACGTTGAAAAATCCTTCATCTTGTCGCTAATTTTATTTTAACACGCCACGCTATTATTAAATTGTGGAAATCAAACTTGTGCAGACTATTCAATTCATCGTTTGAAAGTTTCAAATTGAAACCCACGGATATTCCTGACAATTCTACCTTCACATAGGTCCTAATTGTGTGATGTCTGCAGTAGCCATCATACCAACAAGAGTCTTTTTCCAAGTACTTTAACTTAATTTATCGAATTTTACAATATTATTTGTTGCATAACTGTCGCATATTTCATTAGTTTTTACTGCATATTCTATGGCATGTTCGGGACATCTATGCCGCATAGAAATCCGGTCTTTAGTTATAATTCAAGTGAGGGAGTATGGTGGAATATGGAAGTTTTATTGTTGTTTATACCGCCTAAAAATATTGCAGCCTTCGTTTGAAGAGTTTTTGGAACCACTAACTGGTAAAATTTAATAGCACGTGTACTTCAATGCACGCCCCTAATTGTAATTTTCCGACCGGTCTTGCAAATATTATACGTTGAACGCGTTTCATAAAGCGCTTCAAATCGATTTGTCACGGTGCCATCTGATTGTTTATTCGAAGGACGGCGGATCCCTGACAACAATGAACGGCATCTTCAGGGTGATAATTACATATTTCTACCCGGGGGATTTTTTCCCGTCGCCGTGAGAAATCCAACCAATGGAAAACACGCGAAAAACACACAAAAAACAACTAACCAGAAATCGTCCGTTTTAATTCTTCCTTAACCCGCAGAGGAACGTGGACGTTACAAATAACTGAGTTCCTACATGGAGAGTTTGGTCGAAATTAAGGGGCGGGCTTGGAACAGATTGATCGTTTAAAACTGTACCTGAAAGGAATCTAAGTGAAGGTTTGTTAAAAATGGTTAATTAGACAGTTTTTGTGTATGAATGGGAAAATTGTTTTGTTGTTTATTTTTTCGTATAAAAGACTTGTGGGAAAAAAATCGTCATATGAATTACGTCCATGTTGGATAGATAATGTATGGTTTAAGAGGAGGCTTTCTGATGGTCTCAGCACTTATTAGCGAATTTTCGAAGAAAAGGTTCTGTCCTCGGTCTAAAATGATTAAAACTCGAATTTCCGTTCAATTTTCATACCAAAATCCCTTCTAGGCTATCCTAAATTCACTGTCAAAATACACCGTTCTATATTATTATTATTATTATTATAGAATATAGAATAGTAGATGGGCAGAATCGGGCCACTCTAAGGGCGGGTTTGGGGAGTTGGAGGGGGGGGGGGGGTACCCATAAATTCCCAAAACACCCAAAAAAGTGTGACAAGTGACAACTCATTTTAAAGGAATTTTCACGCTGAACCCGACGGTGAAATCATAATTCAGCGTTGAAAAATCGATAAACTGAGGTGTTACTTGGCAAAACATTTCTTCTATAATTCGCTCTTATAGCCATGCTGCATGACTGAGGATTTTTTAAAGGGCGTTTTTACAATGAACACGATGGTGAAGTCAGAATTGCGATATCTTATACTGTTCTCAAAGCGGAGCACTTTGAAGATGAAGAAACGTGGTGGTTACTTGAGATGTTCTTCACGGTTCATCTGCTCTCATCTGATACCGGAATAAGATATCGAAATTCTGACGTCACTATTGTGTTCAGCGTTGAAAAATCTATAAACTGAGGTATTACTCGGTAAAAAAGAAGACAACGTTCGTTATAAAACCAGTAAAATAGAGACTTTTTACATAAAACCTGTTATTTCTTCAAAAATTTGTTCTTATAGCCATGTTGCATGATTGTGGTTCTGGCTTCTTTCACCCCTCCACAGTTATTCTGTAGCTACCCCAGAACCCCCCAAGGAAATCAAACTGTATAGTCAGTTCAGGAGTTGAGTTATGCTGGAAATCGGTTTAAAACCTTAAGAAAGTCATGAAAACGAGTGCCCCTCAGTTGGAGCATAACGTTTCATACCCCAAAACGTCGACAGTTTCGTACTTTCGTCAGTTTTTCGCGTTCAACTCCTAAACAATGCATCTTAGCGAACCAAGAGACAAATTAAAGAACATTAAATTCTGCGTCGATTGATTCCCTCAACATTAAAATTGGACTAATCTATGATGATTTCTAGCTTTCTCCAGGTTACTTTGAGGTGTTGTCCCTATTCTACTGGACAATACCTACAATTTTGCCTAAGCAATCGAGATTCCTACGAACAATACTCCTTCAAACTCTAGTGTATAGATACGAATCGTCTTGGCATTACTTAATAAAATCCAAGTAAGTTTTAAATATATTTCATACCCCGTTGCCACTCATTCCCCACTCGTACTTATTTATGAGCTTGTATGATTGCATGCAATGAAGCACACAAGAGTTGATTCGGAAGACATCTCATCCTGCATCGCCGTCGTATATCCTGGAATGGACCGAAAGGCGAACAAAACGAACGACAAGGGGTTCGTCTCGTTGGACCGGAACATGATCCATGGAGGAGCGATTTTCCCACCTCTTCCGCATGTGTGGTAACTTGGTGAGCTACCAGAAAATCGCTGTTATCAAACGCTCTTTCGTTCTATGAAAAGGGACGTTCTCTCGGAGACAGCGTACGTGATGACAATTTTAGATTGATCGACCTTAAAATCCACGATTACAATGCTCTCATTTGTCATCTCAGGTCTGGTAGGTTTTATATCGAGGGTCTCACGGCAACATCCCACATCGTCATTTGGGCGACTTTTCAGCAGAACCAAAAAACCATCTGCCAATGACTATGTTTAGTGAGTAGGTAACTCAGTAAAATAAATCGTGAGATTTAGTGTTACCTAACTTAGGTACCTAACTTATACTTAATTACGTCGATCCGCCGGGGGAAGACGCTTCGAATGGTATTCACAACTCATTTTGGCCAAAAAAAAGACGATGTGGGGTGTTGCCGTGAGACCCTCGAGATATATATATATATTGATATGGATTTTGAGTTCAGTTGTTCTTTGTGTAATAATTGGCTGCTTTTACAACTAAATTCCAAACCGCACAGCGCTCCATTAGTGCGGAAGTAAATCATTCTTATTTTCCGGTAACTAACAGATGTTTACGGTGGGTGGTTTTTTTTTCTCGCTTGCATAATCCTGACGCCGATCATTTGGAAATTATGTTCGAATTTTTTGTACCGTCGACTCGGGTTGTTGCTCCCTCGCCGAACACCCTTTTCCTACCACGTAATTCCTTACTCTCCCTCTAATTCCTGTTACTCCCAAACAAAACTAACAATTTCCTTCAAATAAACCAAACAAAAAACCTAATTGATTAGTAATAAAGCATTAGGGAGATTCCAACGAGTTTTGTTTACGCCATTTGGTAATTCCATATTTATGTACCTTGACAGGTATTGAGCAGCTTCATGATTGCGCACATGGCACATGTTACATGGTACGAAACATAGCTCAATCATTACAGATCAAGTATCAGCCCTCTTACTACCCTTAAGCTCATTGTAAATTATTAAAGATTCCAGTTGGATACAGATGTCGTGGTAACTATCGAGCAAACCTAGTGTGCATACGAGTAGTTGTACACATACCGGTGAACTATCTATGAGTAGTCCTGCAATCGAGATCCACCTTGTAGTGAATTTTCGAAGAAAACATTATTATTCTCGGTCCAAAAATTTTAAAAATCTAATTTTCAAAAACATTTCATATCAAAATCTGTTCCAGACCACCCTGAATTCACTGCCAGAAGGCACAAAAAATCATATTTTTTTGGAAGTTTTATGGGAGACAAAAATTACCCACAAATTCCATAAATGAAACAGTCTGGCAAGTGAAACCTCATTGTAAAGGTTTGTTCATGCTGAATACGATGGTGAAGTCAGGATTTCGATATCATATTCCGTTCTCAAACTTGAGCACTTTGAAGATGAAGAAACGTTGTTACTCGAGAAATTATACATAAAACCAGTTCTTTCTTCAAAAATTTGCTCTTATAGCCATGCTGCATGACTCTGAATCGGTATTATTTTCGAAGAAAATCAAGATAAAGTTCGTAAGCCCCCACTGTACCCACAGTCGTCAGATTTCAGATGCCGACCAAATAATATTTTGTTGATATTATCAGCTTTCTAGGTTGACTAGGACGGAATATAGGGGGGGGGGGGGGTCGCTATTTTTGTAACGCAATGTCCCATGTAAATAAAACTAAAACTGAAAGGTCCTTCTGATTGCTTGTCAGTTTCCAAACTAAGAGATCAACAATAACTTTGCAGTAATAATATATTATATTATTATATACTTTGCAGTAATAATAATAATAATTGACCGACCCTCGACATCCCTCAACATCATTCTTACTGACGGTCAAAAAATCACACACACTTAATAATAATATATAATAATAATATTATCTCTTTATTAATTTGTTTCTTTTGTTGATTATTTTGTTTAAACATTACATCCACTTTTAATATTTGTGTAAATATATCCATCTACTAGCTGTCAGGCCCGTCGCTGGCGGGCAGAACTCGGGGTGTGTCCATCTACCTCTGTTACCTGTCCCGGACGGGCAGAACTCGGGATGGATCCATTTGCCACTCTCACCTGTCCCTTTACAAACTCATCCTGTACAACCAAGTCCTGAAACCTGTTTGGAACCGGTGCGCAACTGTGGGGATGCACCGCTCAGTCAAATCGCGACATTATTCAACGCTTTCAGAATAATGTGTTGGGTACCTGCGTAGACGCATACAGATATTTCCGCTACGACAGACTTCACATCGAACTAAAAACCAAAATTGACCCTGTCAAGGAAGTAATTCGGAAGCCACCAAACACATCGTGGGGCTTCAAGATCACATCAACGAGGAGGTAGTTCAACTCCTTGACACGGATGATCTTCTCAGACGACTCAAGAGGACCAAACCACACCACACGATCTGACCCAGTTGGTGTGACTACTATCATAAGAGCCAATGAGAACTAAGTAAAGTACTCTAGGTCTCCATTGACCCCCCCCAAATTGTTAAATGAATATTGCTTATAAGTAGATCGTGTATTCACTTTGTGTACATATTATTACTTGGTGCAAATGAAGAAATATCAAACAAAAACACCCCACACCTATGCATCGGATCCGGAAGTGAACCCCCCTATGTCCCCCCTATGTCCTTCCTCGGTCACAGAAACATTTAAATACGGGAGAAGGGTTCGATCCATTGAGCCGTTTTTGCGTGATTGAAGAACAGACAAACATTTTTTTTTTTTTTTACCCTACGCCGATCAGTCACGGCTCTTGAGCCATTAGTTGACTTCTGGCAGCCCAATATAATTTTGCATTTTTCGACCAGTTGGTGTCGTCAGCAGTAAAAGCAAAACGTATGTCCTCGAGTTGTGGACAGTCAGAAAGGTGAGTAGAGGTCATGGGCTCGGATGTGCTGCATAGAGAGCAGGACGGGTCATCCCTCATCCGGAGTCAGTGGAGGTGAGAGTTCAGGTAGTCATGGCCAGTGATGGATCTAAAGGCTGCTACCGATTCATGACGAGGGAGGTCGGGCGGAATAAGATTGGTCGGGCTGAGGAGAGCAGCCCATTGCTTGCACTCCGCCGAACGCTCGTGGCCCTGCCGAGTTGTCAGTAATGCAGGATTTGATTACGGATCTGGCTGCGACAAAGCTGACTGGTGCATCTGGCATGGGCATCTGGGAGCCTTCCTTGGCAAGCGCATCTGCTCGTTCATTTCCCCAGATTCCAACGTGAGACGGGATCCACTGTATAGCCACAGTAGCTCCCGTTGCCAGCAGCCGCTCCAACAGACAAACAGACAGACACCAAATTCAAAATCGGCATGGTTCGACTCCATTTCACGCGAAACGAATAACTGTAGTGAATTTTTTTTTCGAAAATGCCCAAGGAACACGAAAATCGTCTTAAAATTTAGTTGTGTACCTAAATGATCCCTGTGTCACGAAGCGTCTTGCGGACGTCAGTTGCACTGTTTACTCTCCGCCGGCCGTCACCGCCGAATGTGAAGCAACCCTTCGCTAGTTATTGAGAAAGTGAAACTCGTGTTTTCTGATCATACAAGTTGGTTGGTTCCTGCGATTAATGACCGCTCATTGTCACGCGTGTCCGTTCGGGTAGCGGGTGGAAAGCGAGCGTGAAACCCGTTGAGATACGAGCGTCGAACTCAGCCTTGGATACACAGAAATTGGCTCTCGAAGAAAGTGAACCGATGAATCTATTGAAATAACGAAAAGCTGTGAAGTACAAACCGGTCCAGCAGTACATTGTCTTAAATGCGCTTTTTGGTCAATCAATTTAAAAAATCTACTCACGATTTTGGACTTATCTCTCGTTCAAATGTGACTCCTCGTGAGTTTTATCTCAGGTAGTTGTTTATTTTTGAAATAACTAACAAACACCGTTTTGAGCTTCATGTTCAACCAAAACTACACTCAAAAGGGAACCACTCTTAGGGATAGAAAAAAAGGAAAACATCGATGTATCGATACATCGATAGGCCGGCATCGATGCTCCAAACACATCGGACCCCAAAAACATCGATGGTTTTCAATCAATTTTTTATTTTATTTCTATTCTTTTTTCATGCAAGACGGAAAGAAAAAATTATAAGCTCTGAAAAAGAACAATACTTTTATTTTCAATTTTATTTTATTTGTTACCATTATAATTCAGTTTCAAGAAAAAAATCATATAAACGAAGGCTGGGCTCACACCCAGTACCTATTTGGCAGGTAGTCCATTCAAGAAAAGTAATTTTGAAAGCAATTTGCCCCTCAGGCGATTTCTCTGCTGCGTAAGAGTGGCACCAGTCTTGGAGAATAATCTTTCTGCCGGTACAGAGGTGGCTACCCTCCCCAAGTATTCTCTTGATAACGAGTACAGCTTGGGATAGACTGTCTTCCCACAATTCAAGGGGGTTTGAACGAATGTTTGATGCCACTGGAGTTGAGAGATACATTGATATCTCCGTGTCTAAGTTCACCGATAAACTCTGAGAAGATGACATTTTCTTGTTGGTTTTGAACGCCAACGATTTATGATGGGCCCAGAAGTCAACGGGACTTCCACGGTCAAATCCTGACATTAGAGCCTGTTTCAGCTGCTTTCCCACAGGCGAAATATTGGAAGTATCGATACTTTTCAGCCAACACGCCTCGATATTTTCATTTAAAGGAAATAAAAATTCAGAAATAATATTCCTGGGTATGTGAGAAAAACGTTAGAATAAAACATTCAGCAGCGTATGGCAAAAAAATTGAAACATCGATGTATCGATGTGCTGATGCATCGAAACCCCGACATCGATGTTCCAAAAACATCGACACAGAAAACATCGATGTGTCCCGCAAAAACATCGATGTATGATTGCCATCCCTACGTTATGCTTGTGAGGTTCGAAAATCGATTCCGTATTCCAAATCCAAAAGATATTGGTTTTTGGGAACTTGCATCAAACGACCCAACGAGTGGGTCTAGAGGGTTTTGGTGGCACCTGACGAAAATTTCAAAATTAAGCCTTCAGTTTTACCCTCGCTGGATGAGTACAGAAGCCGTAACGGCTCATTCCAATACCCTCATTATAACAACACGTATCATCAATTTTGGTCAAATTCTGTTTTTAATGGACACTACAGTATTTCCTAACGCCCGATCGAATGGTGCTGTCGCTAAGTCTCTAGAAAAATTGCTTATGGGAGAAATAGCCAGTTTTCTAACACGTATCAGTTTCCATAGCTGCACTACAACAGATGAGACGAAGTCAGAAAGAGAGAGGGGAGAATACCAGAATTGAATTGAAATAAATTAAGACCTTTTCGGTTACGTATTTGTATGACTTACCTGCTTAGCCATTGCTGAACACTTAACCAAAAAAACATTTCATTTCAATTTTTGTTGCAACTAATGTGAATTACGAGTTTAAACAGTTTTAATGAACCCGAAATTCCAATGGCGTATTGAAAATATCGCACTTCCTTGTTATTTGCATGATGAAATGATCTTAATTATGTTTATACATTTCTTGTGTAGGATTGTTTCGATGGATACGATGATCGATCAAGTTCTAACGACCGAAAAAGGTCACAGACATGTCTGTGAACGTTGGTGTACAATAGTGAAGCGTGACGCTCCTGGTGCCTCAAATGTCAAACACGAACTCACTTCCTAATCGCGAGGGAATAACAATCGGATTTTGTAATCATGCGAAAGGCTCTTCCAAAGGCCTTAAAAACGATCAATTAAATCGTGATATTGGTTCATTAGTTACAACTGTGAACCTTTGGAATCGACCCAATTGAGACCCCTCTTTGAATACCCTTCAATCGAACATTGTTTTGGCGGCTACTCATCAAGGAAGTTACACAGTATTTGTCAGTAGCTTCGACAAGCAGCTCCAGCTTCGATTTGGTATCTCAGTTGATGAAGGTCACCCTGCTGTATTGACTGTCGTCTTGTCATTTCCAACTTCGAGTGCAAGTCAGCAAAACTAATTACTGGTCATTCAGTTCCCGAACAGGCTAAATTGTTTTGTTCCAAGAACTTCTGCATCTCATGCTGACGACATGTACTGCAGTTCATCAATGGCAGACGAACCTCTTCGTCTAATTTCGCACTTATTTCCCACAATATTTGGTTTTAAACATTTTGAAGAGGACAACCCTTGAAATCAACATTTTTAGCATTGAATATGATTGAACTCTTCTTAAACGTACGAGTAAAATGAACCCAAACTGTTGGTCGCCACTAATAGTTTTCGTGATAGCAGTCAAGAGGAGTTGGAGGTTTTAAGAATGTAGGTACCACTTCTACAGGAACGTGACCGCAGCCTCTTAGAACCTGTGGTTATCTTAATTGTGACTCCTTCTCCCCGTTAGTTCCCACTCGTTCCTCGGTAGAAAAGTGTTTCTTTCGTCAGGATGTCAGAGTCACTTCGAATGGCGACCAATCACAAATAAATAGAGACAATTAAGCTTCTCACTGAGGAGTTTTTTTTTGCGAAAGTTGCGTTCAGGGGATCTGGATCACACAAAATAATTTTTCTTATGACCCAGTACATAGGCGTAACCTAAATCTTAGTGACACCTTAAAAATGAGGAAAATAGGTCTCCATTTTGCTGAGCAATCTGAATCCCAACGGATAACATGCTGTTATAAACGCAGGATACGAAGATAAACAAGTACAGTCCGTCGTATTTCAACTTCGATTCTACCACCACTTTTAGGCTGCCTCTCAGAGGCACTTTATGCTTCTATTTGAGCCCTCCATTTGTACCATTTAGTTACTAATTCCCTTTTTTCTAGAAAATCCTTGTTTTTCCAGAAGTTTTTCGATCTTTTTAAGAAATATACCAAAATGTAGAGTATTTTCGAAGAAAAGGAAGCTGTTGCTCTCGGTTCAAACTTTAAAAAAATGGAATTTCCGAAAGAATTTGGTTACCAAAATTCGTTCCAGACCATCCTGAATTCACCATATATATATATATATTTATATTGTGTTGATGGGATTGACTAGTGTGAAGAAGCAGGTTGTATTCAAATGACCAAGCTAGTTTTTTTTTCCGTGTTTATTTTCTCACGACGTTTCGGCAATGGAACAAAGCCCTATTCATGTGAGATTACATGTAGAAGTGAAAATGTTTTACATTAAACTAACGAACTTCGTTAGTTTAACGGAGTTTAACGGAGTTCGTTAGTTTAATGTAAAACATTTTCACTTCTAAATGTAATCTCACATGACTAGGGCTTTGTTCCATTGCCGAAACGTCGTGAGAAAATAAACACGGAAAAAAAGACTAGCTTGGTCATTTGAATACAACCTATATATTTATATGTGTGTGTCATTCCAGACGATAACTCTCGATATTATTGAGACAAAAAGTTCAAATTTGCACAAAAAATCTGCCTTGGCAATCGAAAGTTCGTAAATGGGCGGGATCGGGACACTCTAAGGGGGCTTTTGGAGAGTTTTAGGGGGAAAAAAATTCCCAAAATGAAACAGTCTAACAAGTAACAGCTCATTTTAAATATTTTTTTGACGCTGAACACGATGGTGAAGTCAGAATTGCGATATCTTATTTCGTTCTCAAACTGGAGCACTTTGAAGATGAAGAAACGTGGTTACTGCTTGAGATGTTCTTCTCGGTTTATCTGCTCTAATCTGATGAAGGATTGAGATATCGCAATTCTGACGTTACTATCGTGTTCAGCGTTGAAAAATCTGTAAATTGAGGTGTTACTCGGCAAAAAAGTTACAAAATTGGTTATAAAACCTTGTAAAATGGAGACATTTTTACAAAAAACCAGTTATTTCGACGAAAATTCGCTCTTATAGCCACGCTGCATGACTGTGGATTTTGTCAAATCCAATTCAGTCACAATATTCTATTCTTTCAACGTTTATTCTCATCGTTCGTCCACCCTTGGTATTCAATCTCAAATACTTACTTGATGATATAAACAACGTTGATTATTCAACAGGCAACGGTGGTTATTCGGTAATAAATTAATTTCAAAAGAAACATTTTTCATTTCAATTTCGTTACAATAATCCCAATTTAGCCACTAATCGCACCATTTTTGTGGTGGCAATACCACATATCAGAGTCAGTTTTGGTTTCCAATACCACGTATGAGGGTTGTGGTGTTCACAAAGCCATTTAAGGGATTTCTTTTATATGCCCATTATTGGAGAGGGTTGTCAAGGCACAACTCGGCTTTAAAACATTCATAAAGACAACATTAACCCGGACTTGTAAGTTTTTTTGCTGTCCTGAAAAGTTGGATATTTTCTGATGGGTGGTATTCGAATGAGGGTATCGTTATGTTTGTTTGGTATTGTGTAACCCTTAAGAATTGATTATAGAAATTTCGTTGGTACTTACATTTGGGTATCTTGAACAACATACTCCTGACTCGTATTGTCCAGATAGCGGCTCCCAACGAGTTCCGGTTACTCTTATCCTCGCGAAAACGGTCGGGGGGAGAGAGAACGAAAAAAAAGTCCCGATTCTTTATTCCCTAACCGCGGCGAAGGTCGGCATAAAACTGCTCAGGCGAATACGTCAAGTCCTCGGGTCACTCCTGGAGTATCCACTCTGCAGCATCCACGGTCCGGATGGACCATTCAGAGTCCCGGAAAACCTGTTGCCGGTTCCGGTGATCCACTTTTAGCCCTCTCTCAAGTAATTGGCGGCATATCGGTGGGGAAATCCGTTGAAACGTCTGTAACGCTGTTTTGGTCGATTCTTGAGATGCAGCCGGCCTCAATATGACCGACATATGTTTGCCAAGGCGTGATCATCAACGTACAGATAGTGCATCAACATAGTTTTGGCATTGAGGTTTGAAAGGAAACTCTAACACAGGCCATGATCTCATCTACAGGACTTATTTTAAGAACTGTATTTCACTCCGCTGCTCTCCCTTAACGATCGAATTTACATCAAACTGAGAAAGAAGTTGAAAGCCAACTAACATCTTTGCATGGCCAGAGATACATTATAAGAGGGAAATATTGATCATGCTGATCTGGGGCCTGGGAAGCCTCAAGGAGGGTGCATACCAAATTACAGCTTCATAGTGTGAACAGCATAGAAATAAGCTTTAGGAGCCACTCAGTTGAACTGTTATTTGATATGCAGGATCAGCTGAGTGGCTCCTAAAGTCAATTTCGATGCTATTAACTCTATGAAGCTGTAATTTGGTATGTAGCCTTAACATTAACTTGACGCTGCCCAGGCCCCGGATCAGCTGAGTGGCTAAAACATGTTCAATGCTTATAGAAATTAAGCTGTAAGGCTCAAAATGAAAGGGGATAGGGGGGACCAAGGGGGGGGGGCGAAGCTATTTAAGTTGTCAGACATATCAATGTCAAAAAATTAATTTACGTTTCTTAACATTTTGGTTTATTATCTTCGACAATGAACCATTGGAATCGCCCAAAGAAAATTTTTTTTAACCCCATGTCAAAATTTGTTGGTTTACGTTTCAAGATTCTACGTATCTACGTTCTCGTCAACATGAGAGTGAATCGAGAGGCAGCCTGTCGGGTCAATTTTCAAACTGGCCCGGCTGATTCAAACAGCAGATGGTTTTCATATATCGAGTTAATAAATAATATTCAATAATAATTATTAGTAATGAAGCATACAAATTATTAATAACCAAGAATAAATATTAATAATTTACACTACTTGATAATAATTAATGATAATTCATAATAATAATTCATCTATCATTCAGTAATGTAGACAGAAGGGTGATCTGTACAAAGAAGATAAGCCGTTGTGTCAAGAATTTTTACATACTTCTAACGACTTTTATGGTAAAACGGGTTGTAGCGCTTTTTGGAAAATCTTCAAGATTACGTTGGATTCGTAATATTCGTGGAACTGCAAAAAGGGGGGGGGGGCGTGGAGTTCTCTTTCTACGCCATCTCTACATTCACCCACAATATAAATTGTATGTACCTACGTGTGGGTGGGGATGTAACGATTACAGTAGTTGTGGCGTAGGAGTGGACAGGGGGTGGCAACGGTTACAGTAGTTGTGGCGTGGGAGTGGTGAGGGGGTGTAACGATTACAGTAGTTGTGGCGTGGGAGTGGAGAGGGGGTGTAACGATTACAGTAGTTGTGGCGGAGGTGTGGTGAGGGGGTGTAACGATTACAGTAGTTGTGGCGGAGGAGTGGACAGAGGGTGTAACGGTTACAGTAGTAACTACTGTTAGTAACAACTGTTGTGGCGTGGTAGTGGAGAGGGGATGTAACGAATACAGTAGTTGTGGCGTGGGAGTGGTGAGGGGGTGTAACGATTACAGTAGTTGCGGCGGGGGAGCGGAGAGGGGGAGGGAGAGAGTAAGAATTAAGGCACAACTCCCGCCTCCCCCCTCATCTGCCCCGCTTTCCACCTCCTCATTCACATTCACCCACAATTTAAATGTAAGTATTTGTTGCGACGGGTGGAGAGGGGGGGAGAGAGGGTGACCAACTTCCCCCCTCCCCCCCTCATCTGCCCCGCTTTCCTCCTTCTCACCCCCCTCTACATTCACATTCACCCACAATTTAAATGTAAGTATTTGTTGCGAGGGGCGGAGAGGGGGGGAGAGAGGGTGACAGAATTAAGGGACAACTCACGCCTCCCCCCTCATCAACCACCTACATCTGCCCGCAAAATAAAGGGTTTCACTCATCATTTATTTAAATAATTTATAGACTGAGCTAGTGACGCCTATTCAAACCTTTTGTTGGCCCATTCTTCCAATTCCGGATATTGTATGCAGGTCAGTGTGATCTACACAGAAAGGTGATCTGTACAAAGAAGATAATAAACCGTTGTGTCAAGAATTTGCAGAGTTTTTTACTGTCATCTGTGTGAGCTAGATGGTTTCGACAGGTCAACACTTCATTTCCATCAACACTTGACGAGCTTTCCCATTAGCACAGAGATCTTCAGTGATGTCCTTGATGCGGTTTCCTTAATCACCCGAATGTTCCATCACAGATAAGGTATGCATGTATATCAGCTATAGTTGAAAGTGAATACAATACAGACGCAAGGAATATGGATACAAACATGCCGAGTTGACAGGGTCATTGAATAGTAAATTTTACTTGTAATTAATTCGGTTTTAGAAATTGAATTTGGAAAATACGGTATCATGGCTGTAGGTGTTTCTAATCAAGGTATTTCAAGAGTTCTTCTCGTCGTCCAGCTCATGATAATTAAATGATCGTGGATGATCTAACTACCGGCAAGTTCGTTCGACACATGAATTGTAGTCAGTTAGATCATCATAGGTGCCATATAAGCATCCAAGGTTCAAGGCAGTGGTAACAGTGTTAATAAGACTGTTAGCATAATATATCCTTAATAATATAATATATACTAATAATATATCCTTTATATTCCAGCTCTTTTGGATTGATTTTTCACATGATGATTCCGAAGAATCGGCATCAGAAATGTATGAAGCGGGTGGACATTTCGATTTTGCAGGATACATAAATTGTTTTGGGTTCTTTACCTTCGGCAGTGGGGGTGCAGAAATTAGCAATGCATTGTATTCCCCGTACAAAAACAGAATGAATAACGTACTATTCGAATCCACATACCCCAAGGTCTCGATCAAACCACGCTGCAGACCACTGATCACAATTGTACTGAGTACAAATCACTTGGTGCCGTTTCTGAAGGAGAACATCAAGCCGGGGATTCCCGAAACAAACTAAGCTCCAGCCGTGACTGATATGATAAAGACTCGAAACCAGTTCCCAGGCCTCCTGATGGCTTCTGAGAGATACGTCATCCCTTGGACCAAGTTGTTTCAATGGATTGTCAGCAATAAGAGCCGCGCTTCTGAAGTGATATATCTAATATTACGTAAAGCTATTAGGTACCACAAATCACTGTAGTCATTTTCTTCGTGTTCAGACAACAATTCGACCGTTGCAGTTTTCAAAACAGGGAGATCACATCTTCTAGCTACCTAATTTTCGAAAAACAGGAAGCTATTGTTCTCGGTCCAAAATTTTTAAAACTTGAATTTCCGACAATGTTTTATAAAACCACTTACCAATATCCGTTTCAGACCATCCTGAATTCACTGCCGAAAGACACCAAAAATCAATATATAAATATCATATTATATATATCATTCCAAACGATACCTCTAGATAGAATTGAGATAAAATGTTCAAATTTGCACAACAAATCTGCCTTTATATATAAATCGTTTATTTACACATTTTACATAATACAGATATATTCACAAGTACAAATTATGAATGCAACGTTCGTTTGTTTAATATCTGAGCCTAAGGTCACTGACCTGTCCAGGCTCGTTCTCTCCCAGCTCAGCTTGGGTGTGCGTACGTTCGGTAATGCATTTATTATTATTATAAGAATTATTCTTATATATTACTTCCTAAATATCCTACTTTTAACAAACTAAAAGGTACTTATACCTACTTAACGTCTAGCGAAGGTCGTTGTGGTAGTACATTTCCGTTATTCAAATTTTACATATAGGTAGGGATATTGGATTTTTGTGGGTCATTATGAATTCAAAATTTTAATTTAAGGATGATGGATTTTGCATTCATCAAGTGAAATGTTAGCTTTTTGAATACAGCTACAGAATTAGTTGTTTTAATTGCTGATGGCAAAGTTTCGAAAACTGAGGGGGCTAGCCAAGGCAACTGCCTAGTGTAGAAGTCATTGCTTGGGCGTGCTATTGATAAAATACTTTGTGCGTTCAACCTAGTAGGTCTCACATCACTTCTCTTTTCGAATAAGCCGAGGGACTTATGCACATATAAGGCCAATCGATAAACATACGTCATTCTTCGAGAAAGTACTTCAAAATCCTCGTAAAGGTTCACCATTTGGGTGCGCCTGTGTGATTTCGTGGCTATACGCAAGACAGTATTCACAACCACATTTAGGTTACCAAAACTACTTGCGTACGCACCTCCCCAAATGGGTATACCATAGATCAATATGCTATAAACATAAGCATAGAAAACCATACGTAGATTTTTACGGCTAAGCCAGCCTCTCAGTAAGACGAAGAGGTGGAATGTTTTCCTAATCCTTGCTACTAGACTTTGTATAATATACATATTATGTTCCTTCCACTTCATTGGAATTTTAAACCCTTTTTAAACAGTGGAACATAGTGCCTTTTTGTAAACGTATGGAAAGATATTCTCCTTAAAAGACCAGTTAATTATAAACGACAGCGGTTTTATGATATTTTCTTTACATTGATTCAAAACCTGAAAGCCAATTCCGTCATAACCCGAGCTGGAGGCTCCCTTATAGCTGTCAATCTTGCTGACTGTCAGTTGATTGAGCTCAACCTGTAACCCAAGTACCATTACCATCCACTCATCATTGGTGAGGGTATCGACACCCCTAGTACTGGTTACTGGCACAAACGACTTCTGCTCTGTGCAACACACGTGGCATTCACCAAAGTCCTCATGAATGTTACGGTAGGTTTGAATTGAGTGTTCAGCTCGCTACAGAGTAATCATTCGAGTCCGCATTGGGTCCATATCGTCCATCTGTTTCCGGTTATTTCCAACCTTCTCGTCCAGTATGTACTCGTATATAAGTACTTAAATGATCTCTCATGCCTCTCAAGGTTAATAATCGCACGCGACCAACCACGTGAACATCATATCTCTATCATCGTTCTAACTTCGTCATTAGTTTCGGTTTATTCAAGCCTAATAATAACCAAGGCCGGACTCAGGATTTTCATGAGGGTGGATGGGAAGGGCAGATTCTTAAGCAAGGCCGGTTTTTAAAGCCAGTTTTGACCAAAAACTCTGCAAATTCTTGACACAACGGTTTATTATCTTCTTTGTACAGATCACCCTTCTGTCTAGATCACTAGGTCTAAATGTCTTGATCCTAAATGTTAGATTAATTATTATTATGAATTATCATTAATTATTAATCATTTTATCAAGTACCTAGTGAAAATTATTATAATTTATTGTTAGGTATTAATAATTTGTATTTATTATTAATACGATATCCGGAACCATGTGCTGTTGGAATCGACTGGGTTCCTTTGTGCAGAGCCTGAATGATAGAGATGATGAATTAATTACAAATAAAATGTACCGATATAATTCTGAGGTTTTTAATACTACGTCGGCAATAATGTTTCTATAAAAGAAGTACCTACCAACAAACATTCGAAATTACCTTCATTCCGTAGCCTGAAACGTACCTCAGAGCAAAAAAATCGACATCACTAAAACCATAATATGATATTATGATGTTATGATGTTCCATGGCTTATGATATTATGATGTTATGATGATAGTTATAATATGATATTATGATGTTATGATGTCATATTATGATGTTCCAAACAGCTCGTTAGCATGAAAATTGACCTGTATGTCAACCGTTTGATTCACGATCGTGTTGACAGGTTCATATTGGCTCAACCTTTGAGCCCTCATTGTGACCGAACGGTTGGTCGTACGAAGCTGCGGATGGTCTCAAAAAATTCTAAACAATAAACTCTACCTAAATGTGAACTAAAAACTACATCGTTCCACATGAATTTTGCGAGATATGAAATTTTCAAAATTTCAAAATTCGTTTTGAACCCCTTCCCTTTGAATAATCTCTATCATTTAGTTTCTGCACAAAGAACATAATAAACCGTTGTGTTAAGAATTACAAGTTGTAATAAACGCAAAAGATCAGCAAACAATCATGACACACAAGCTTTGATAATTAAATAAACACCTTAACCCTATAACTGATGCATCGACTTTCTTAAACGTACCTAGTGTCTTTCAAAGATCTTTCATAGCTCTTCTCAATGGTGGTCTGCGGAGGGAGGAGGAGCAGGAGGAGGATGATGTGGGAGGAAGGAGGAGGATGTGGGAGGAGGAGGAGGATGTCGGAGGAAAGAGCAGTACTAGGGTGGAGGAGGGAGGAGGGACCTGTAAAGTTGACCTGTAAAGCGACCTGTAAAGTTGGAGGGTAGCTGTTTCAGGTCTTGAATACCTACCAAACATTGGAATGGAGTCCTAAATCTCGACCGGGAGTACCACAGAACCACCACCCCAGTGGATAAAATGTTGCTATGATCGTTGTATCTCGCGGGTTTCGATCTCATTGTCAAGGCGTCTCCCTGACGTCTTTTTTGACGTGATGAGGACGCAAAAATACCACGGAATACCATGGTTTGGTCAAATAGTCCGTGTTATTCATAATCTACCATTTAGTGATCAAGACAGAAGGGTGATCTGCACAAAGAAGATAATAAACCTTTGTGTCTAGGATTTGCAGGATTTTGTATCTCAATTCTATCGAGAGTTATCGTCCAGAGTATTTTGGCGAGGGGAGGGGGGGGGGACAAGTTGATTATTTGCACAGATTTGCCCTTGGGCTCTTTTCAGTTTTTGGAACAACTTGTGTGAGAAAACATTCTCCAACATGAAGTACTTTAAGAATGTTTGCAGTTAAGTTAACCGATGTGCATCTTAAATCTCGTTTAATAATTGGTAAAAGTAAAATCGGTCCACAACTACAAACTATTGTCAATAGAATATCTCATTAGTATTTCATATTTCTATCTCATTAGTAAGTATTTATATTTATATCTCATTAGTGTTTTATATGTAATTTAGTTAGTCACTGTGCTCCAGTTAAATTGTCAGCGTATTATAGACCTATAATGCGCTGACAATTTAACTGGAGCACAGTGACTAACTAAATGACGTATAAAATACTAATGAGATATAAATATAAATACCTGTATACTTTCTATAATATTGTTAGGATATTAGCCGTAAAAAATGGTACTGAAAAACTCTCTTGTATTTCGTTCAGAACTCAACTAACCCAAAAACAGGACAACCAAGTTTTTGTGCATTTAGCAACCTAATGTCATAATATGACATTAGGTTGCTAAATGCACTAAATTATATTATGTTTCTATAATAATATAGCTTTCTACATTATTGAACCCTTCAACTAGTATATACACTAGGTGCGCATTACAAAGCAGTAGTCAACATTCATGGAGAACCACCCTAATCTGATTATTGACTCGGATACCATCAGTAAGTACCTACTTAGTTAAATACAAGGGTAACCGATCAGCGATCCCAAATACGTAAGAGATTAGATACCTGCGGTAGATGGCGTCTTACTCTATTTAGTGCTCAGGGTACGTATTGATTGGCATAAGAAAAGTTTTCCCGTAATTTGAACTAACTTTCATTGGTAGGTAACAGCGCAAGGCGTAAGAACTCCCGCGGTTCAACGAGTTGTCAAACAGACCGCGAAGCCTTCAAAGTAATTCTTTGCAACATTATATCACTTCTTAACCCCCTAGTGGGAGAGTGTAACGTTAGTGAACGTTAGAGGTACTCTGTACCGCGCATTCAGTTTCTCTCAACAATGAATTACAAATGTATTTCAGCAGACATCGTAATTTGTTGAATTCATTGATTAAAAAACCCTGCAAATTCTTGACACAACGGTTCATTATCTTCTTTGTACAGATCACCCTTCTGTCTCGATTACTGAATGATAGATTAATTATTATTATGAATTATCATTAATTATTAATAATTATTTTCAAGTAGTGCAAATTATTATTATTTATTGAGAGAGAGAGAAGTGATAATATATTATAAATATATTATATTTCATACATAAAACGTAAAGATCCGTCATTAGACAGAACATCCGTCATTTTGATCGGTATAAGAATCATGCTCAAGACAGAAGATCGGTCATAATGACTGCCAACGTTACCAAGATATAAGATTTACCGCTAAGTGAACGACAGAAACACACCGATGCTTCCTCAGGGTTCACATTGGTCCAACTGTCTTAAGGTTAGAAGTTAATGTTTTGCTTTTTTTTTCTTCATATTTTGATGTAGGTATATATATATTACTATATATAGTAATTAATTTGACGATATTGTAGATTACTGGTCTCGATTTTCATTTGTAGGTATAATTTTTATTGGAGTGTCTTGCTTTATTTGCTTTATTTGATGATTTTCCTATGGTGTGATGAACTCCACCCGAGAGCGCAAGTTCTATGAACTTATTCTCGTGGTGGGCAAAATCAGAGTATTATCTATGTTACAATTATTTATTGCTCTGTTTGAAGAAATGTTTTATTTTATATTCATTGAAGAAATGTTTTATTTTATATTCATTGAAGAAATGTTTTATTTTATATTCTTTACATTTTATTTTCATTTTTGAAGTTGCTTGAAATTCCTTATTTTGGAATTTTTGTTTACTTAATTCATGTGCAAGTGTACCTTCGTATTATCTGATTTTTGCTGAATAAATCTTATCTCTTATCTCTTATCTTATCTCAACTGAAGATGTCATGGAAAGCCAGACCTCTATTGCTGCCGGTCGCGCCATTGGGGGGAGAATTGTGAGCCACACCCGTCATAATGACGGGTGTTCCGGGCAGAGGGTTAAAACAACCAACAGGAGAGCTCCCCCTGTATCTTACGCCTTACGCACTCTTCGCCCAGCTGAGATAAATTACTCAATTATTGAATGCGGTTTTTGAGAAGTTGAAAGATTTTATAATTGGTAGCACAGATTAGATTAGATTATAAACAGGGGCTCAGGGTGAGTCCTATCCCCACCAGCCGTATCTGAAAAGACCCAACCGGTAGCTACGGTTAATAAGACCCACCTTGAGATAGGAAAAACAAGGAAACTCATCCTCCGCACGATCCTGTTTTTATTAACTGCAGTGTGAGCCAACGTCCAAGGTCCTACCTCACGTCCACGACAAAGATACTTATCATCTTAAATTCCAACACGTTATGTAGGTCCACATTTATCTATGTTAACCACAATAACTGTTGTGAGGGGCAGAATCTGGGTGTCCCCGTTTAATAGAGGTCGTATTAGATTGAAAAGACGGGTAAAGTAGTTTTGGATAACCGGTAGCTACTTTATCGCATATTCGTAATGTATAATACGAAGGGCAACACCAAGGGGATTGTATATAGATTAGTACAGAGTAGTAGCTTCCTTGACTCTACGAGAGCTACGCACGGGATTCACACCGTCAATTCTGGACTAGGCTAATGGAAACCATGTAGGCCTTATCATTTCGGGGAGACAAACTTTTAAATAGAAATAGAAATAACAAACCGTCATCAAATCCGTTCGATGAGGAGTCTAAAAGTAGAATAAGGTACCAGTCGGTATTTTGATAGATAGGAGACCAGGGATCTCCAAACTACGGCCTGCGGGCCAAATCCGGTCCGCCAGTATCATCAATCCTGCCCCCGACAACTAATAGCTTATTGTTGTTGTGATAAGTTTTATTAAGAAGCTCAAAATAATAATAACTCGGTTTCATTTACTTGCTGGGTTTTACTTAATGACAAGTAGGTATAGAAAGCTATACCGTTCAATTGGAATTTGTCGATTTTTCGTATTTTTCATATTATCAATTATTGATGTGATAATTGATTAGCATTAATTTGAATATTAAGTGAAAGAAGACGTTATTAATAAAATTAATTAGACACTTTTATTAGTAGGTATTATTTGTCCCCTGATGTTTCATTTTTCCGATTAATATATTCAAATAACTAAATTTGGGCATTTTTTCTATTTTTTCCAATAACTTCGATTCAACTTCAGTAATTTGTTAATTTTAATGAAAACGTTGAGATAATCAATAATACACTTCGGTCTGATATGAAAAGTTCAGATAACTAACAAAAAAGCCGAAAAATGTCATTTTTTCACCATTTCTGAGTCTCAAAAGTGAATAAAAACATGATTTTTGGAATCTACGCTTTCAAAGACATAATATGTAGATTCCATATAATGGTCTACTCATTTTGGAAGCAAAGGTGATACAATTAAAGTCGCTAGGAGTTACGATCACGTTTTCTTCTGGTTCTAGACCACTCTGGACTGCCAGATTCTTAATTGATAGACGCCGTTTAGATGTTGATAGACGTCGATAGACGCCGTCTAGACGTTGATAGACGTCGAAAGACGCCGTCTAAACGTTGATAGACGCCGTCTGGACGTTGAGAGACGTCGATAGACGCCGTCTTGACGGGAGCCTTAAGATTCCTCCCGTGTTGTCAGTAGCTCGACGGATTTGAGCGCCTCACTAATCCCATCGGCTTAGAGCGACCTTAAGACTCCGCCCGGTCTATCAGTGGCCAGGTGAACCCGAATTTCCCGTACCTCCGTGTTTGTTTACCTCCCATGTTGCGGATCGGGTATCGCCTGGTGATGTCGTTCAGTATTGATACGGCAGTGCGATGGCTAATAATTAGTCTAATAATAACTTTTTTGGTCTTATATTTCTGCCCCGATCAGAAGTACCTCTAGCTTTTGAGGATTTGTTAAAAGAAAAACCGCAAGCGTCAGCGGGAGTCACAAAGTTTATAAACTATTTGAGGAAAAACAACATCAATACCTCGACATACCCACCAAATCTATGGGCAGAGCTTAGTGCTGTTGTGAATAAAACAACAAACTGCTGTGAGTCATCCAACCGACACCTAGGTGACAGTTTCAGCAAAAGCCATCCAGATATCTACACTTTCACGGATATGTTGTTGAAGTTCAAAAATGAAGTCTACATAAAACTGAACAGCAGGCACGCCACCCATAGATTCCACGATCCCCGAACTATAGCTCGAAAAACGGCTCTTCAAAACCAAATCCAATTGTATGTTGCTCAACAAATCTCGAGAGCCGAGCTAGTTACCAATCTATCGTCGTTTTATGCTGAAACTGTTGGACGAAATTAATCTGTTAATATATTTAGAAACGTTGGACGGAATTAATGTTTGAACCCGTAACCTTTGTTGACAAATTTCGTTAATAAATTGCCAAATATAATTTCCATATTTTACTAACTGCGTTTTCAACCTGCTTGTACAATGCACGAAGAAAGCTAGCTGATCCCTCATCGACGGGGTTGCGGAATAAAAACCTCCCCTAATCAACTGATTAGTACCATATAGATTAGTTGGACATATAGATCAAGTGGACGGGGTTGCGGAATAAAAACCTCCCCTAATCAACTGATTAGTACCATATAGATTAGTTGGACATACAGATCAAGTAGACGGGGTTGCGGAATAAAAACATCCTCCAATCAACTGATTAGTACCATAATATGGTATTATATTATAGATTATATAATATATTATATTATATTATAGATTGTATCTATATTATAGATTAGTTGGACATATAGCTCAAGTGGACGGGGTTGCGGAATAAAAACATCCCCTAATCAACTGATTAGTACCATATAGATTAGTTGGACATATAGATCAAGTGGACGAAATTAATGTTTGAACCCGTAAGCTTTGTTGACAAATTTCGTTAATAAATTGCTAAATATAATTTCCATATTTTACTAACTTCGTTTTCCGTGCACAGGGGAGATGTTCTCGGGGAGAGGCGGAATCTTAAGGATACTCCAAACTGTCCGCAGGTAGTCGGGGGAGGAATCTTAAGGTTTCATTAAGCTGCTCTGATCCTTTAATTGCCCCACTGGGCGGAATCTTAAGCCTCCCACGGCGGGAGTAACTATGAAACTCTTAAGGAGGTGTCCAAGTTTACCGTTCACCTGTATGACGAATTAATACAATTTCACTTTTGCCGTTCACCTGTATGGAAAGTATATAAGAATAATTCCTAAATTCGGTGATAAGATTACGGTGGGTAACAAAGAATAGAAAATTAACACAAGTCCACGTTTTGACGTTGAAAATAGTGTGTACGATCTCTACACTTTCATTTCTGCGCAATATTTCGCCCTTGTTATATCCATCAATCCCTATCCTCTCAATATTTATTGGGTTTAGGTGGAATTACGTTTCCCATTCACAAGCAAGTGCGGGTAAACGGCGGGAGTAACTATGAAACTCTTAAGGAGGTGTCCAAGTTTGCCGTTCACCTGTATGACGAATTAATACAATTTCACCTTTGCCGTCACCTGTATGGAAAGTATAAATAGTTGACTTCATATCGACTCGACGCGTTCATTTGAGTTCGAATGGACCTTCAAGAAGAGCAATTGTCGACTCAAATACATTGTGAAAACGAAAAAAAGTTGACTTCATATCGAGTCGACGTGTTCATTTGAGTTCGAATGGACCTTCAAGAAGAGCAATTGTCGACTCAAATACATCGTGAAAACGAAAAAAAGTTGACTTCATATCGACTCGACGTGTTTATTTGAGTTCGAATGGACCTTAAACTAGAGCAATTGTCGACTCAAATACATCGTGAAAACGAAAAAAAGTTGACTTCATATCGACTCGACGTGTTCATTTGAGTTCGAATGGACCTTCAACTAGAGCAATTGTCGACTCAAATACATCGTGAAAACGAAAAAAAGTTGACTTCATATCGACTCGACGTGTTCATTTGAGTTCGAATGGACCTTCAAGAAGAGCAATTGTCGACTCAAATACATCGTGAAAACGAAAAAAAGTTGACTTCATATCGATTCGACGTGTTCATTTGAGTTCGAAAGAACCTTCAAGAAGAGCAAATTTCGACTCAAATACATCGTGAAAACGAAAAAAAGTTGACTTCATATCGACTCGACGTGTTCATTTTAGTTCGAATGGACCTTCAAGAAGAGCAATTTTCGACTCAAATACATCGTGAAAACGAAAAAAAGTTGACTTCATATCGAGTCGACGTGTTCATTTGAGTTCGAATGGACCTTCAAGAAGAGCAATTGTCGACTCAAATACATCGTGAAAACGAAAAAAAGTTGACTTCATATCGACTCGACGTGTTCATTTTAGTTCGAATGGACCTTCAAGAAGAGCAATTTTCGACTCAAATACATCGTGAAAACGAAAAAAAGTTGACTTCATATCGACTCGACGTGTTCATTTTAGTTCGAATGGACCTTCAACTAGAGCAATTGTCGACTCAAATACATCGTGAAAACGAAAAAAAGTTGACTTCATATCGACTCGACGTGTTCATTTGAGTTCGAATGGACCTTCAAGAAGAGCAATTGTCGACTCAAATACATCGTGAAAACGAAAAAAAGTTGACTTCATATCGATTCGACGTGTTCATTTGAGTTCGAAAGAACCTTCAAGAAGAGCAAATTTCGACTCAAATACATCGTGAAAACGAAAAAAAGTTGACTTCATATCGACTCGACGTGTTCATTTTAGTTCGAATGGACCTTCAAGAAGAGCAATTTTCGACTCAAATACATCGTGAAAACGAAAAAAAGTTGACTTCAAATCGACTCGACGCGTTCATTTGAGTTCGAATGGACCTTCAAGAAGAGCAATTGTCGACTCAAATACATTGTGAAAACGATAAAAAGTTGACTTCATATCGAGTCGACGTGTTCATTTGAGTTCAAATGGACCTTCAAGAAGAGCAATTGTCGACTCAAATACATCCTGAAAACGAAAAAAAGTTGACTTCATATCGACTCGACGTGTTTATTTGAGTTCGAATGGACCTTCAAGGAGAGCAATTGTCGACTCAAATACATTGTGAAAACGAAAAAAAGTTGACTTCATATCGAGTCGACGTGTTCATTTGAGTTCGAATGGACCTTCAAGAAGAGCAATTGTCGACTCAAATACATCGTGAAAACGAAAAAAAGTTGACTTCATATCGACTCGACGTGTTCATTTGAGTTCGAATGGACCTTCAAGAAGAGCAATTGTCGACTCAAATACATCGTGAAAACGAAAAAAGTTGACTTCATATCGATTCGAGATGTTCATTTGAGTTAGAATGGACCTTCAAGAAGAGCAATTTTCGACTCAAATACATCGTGAAAACGAAAAAAGTTGACTTCATATCGACTCGACGTGTTCATTTGAGTTCGAATCGACCTTCAAGAAGAGCAATTTTCGACTCAAATACATCGTGAAAACGAAAAAAAGTTGACTTCATATCGACTCAACGCGTTCATTTGAGTTCGAATGGACCTTCAAGAAGAGCAATTGTCGACTCAAATACATTGTGAAAACGAAAAAAAGTTGACTTCATATCGAGTCGACGTGTTCATTTGAGTTCGAATGGACCTTCAAGAAGAGCAATTGTCGACTCAAATACATCGTGAAAACGAAAAAAAGTTGACTTCATATCGACTCGACGTGTTTATTTGAGTTCGAATGGACCTTCAACTAGAGCAATTGTCGACTCAAATACCTCGTGAATACGAAAAAAAGTTGACTTCATAATATGATGTCGACTCACAAACATCGTGAAAACGAAAAAAAGTTGACTTCATATCGATTCGACGTGTTCATTTGAGTTCGAAAGAACCTTCAAGAAGAGCAAATTTCGACTCAAATACATCGTGAAAACGAAAAAAAGTTGACTTCATATCGACTCGACGTGTTCATTTGAGTTCGAATGGACCTTCAAGAAGAGCAATTGTCGACTCAAATACATTGTGAAAACGAAAAAAAGTTGACTTCATATCGACTCGACGCGTTCATTTGAGTTCGAATGGACCTTCAAGAAGAGCAATTGTCGACTCAAATACATTGTGAAAACGAAAAAAAGTTGACTTCATATCGACTCGACGCGTTCATTTGAGTTCGAATGGACCTTCAAGAAGAGCAATTGTCGACTCAAATACATCCTGAAAACGAAAAAAAGTTGACTTCATATCGAGTCGACGTGTTCATTTGAGTTCGAATGGACCTTCAACTAGAGCAATTGTCGACTCAAATACATCGTGAAAACGAAAAAAGTTGACTTCATATCGACTCGACGTGTTCATTTGAGTTCGAATGGACCTTCAACTAGAGCAATTGTCGACTCAAATACATCGTGACAACGAAAAAAAGTTGACTTCATATCGAGTCGACGTGTTCATTTGAGTTCGAATGGACCTTCAACTAGAGCAATTGTCGACTCAAATACATCGTGAAAACGAAAAAAAGTTGACTTCATATCGAGTCGACGTGTTCATTTGAGTTCGAATGGACCTTCAACTAGAGCAATTGTCGACTCAAATACATCGTGAAAACGAAAAAAAGTTGACTTCATATCGATTCGACGTGTTCATTTGAGTTGGAAAGAACCTTCAAGAAGAGCAAATTTCGACTCAAATACATCGTGAAAACGAAAAAAAGTTGACTTCATGTCGACTCGACGTGTTCATTTTAGTTCGAATGGACCTTCAAGAAGAGCAATTTTCGACTCAAATACATCGTGAAAACGAAAAAAAGTTGACTTCATATCGACTCGACGTGTTCATTTTAGTTCGAATGGACCTTCAACTAGAGCAATTGTCGACTCAAATACATCGTGAAAACGAAAAAAAGTTGACTTCATATCGACTCGACGTGTTCATTTGAGTTCGAATGGACCTTCAAGAAGAGCAATTGTCGACTCAAATACATTGTGAAAACGAAAAAAAGTTGACTTCATATCGAGTCGACGTGTTCATTTGAGTTCAAATGGACCTTCAAGAAGAGCAATTGTCGACTCAAATACATCGTGAAAACGAAAAAAAGTTGACTTCAAATCGACTCGACGCGTTCATTTGAGTTCGAATGGACCTTCAAGAAGAGCAATTGTCGACTCAAATACATTGTGAAAACGATAAAAAGTTGACTTCATATCGAGTCGACGTGTTCATTTGAGTTCGAATGGACCTTCAAGAAGAGCAATTGTCGACTCAAATACATCGTGAAAACGAAAAAAAGTTGACTTCATATCGATTCGACGTGTTCATTTGAGTTCGAATGGACCTTCAAGAAGAGCAATTGTCGACTCAAATACATTGTGAAAACGAAAAAAAGTTGACTTCATATCGACTCGACGTGTTCATTTGAGTTCGAATGGACCTTCAAGAAGAGCAATTTTCGACTCAAATACATCGTGAAAACGAAAAAAAGTTGACTTCATATCGACTCGACGCGTTCATTTGAGTTCGAATGGACCTTCAAGAAGAGCAATTTTCGACTCAAATAAGTACATCGTGAAAACGAAAAAAAGTTGACTTCATATCGACTCGACGCGTTCATTTGAGTTCGAATGGACCTTCAAGAAGAGCAATTTTCGACTCAAATAAGTACATCGTGAAAACGAAAAAAAGTTGACTTCATACCGACTCGACGCGTTCATTTGAGTTCGAATGGACCTTCAAGAAGAGCAATTGTCGACTCAAATACATCGTGAAAACGAAAAAAAGTTGACTTCATATCGAGTCGACGTGTTCATTTGAGTTCGAATGGACCTTCAAGAAGAGCAATTGTCGATTCAAATACATCGTGAAAACGAAAAAAAGTTGACTTCATATCGACTCGACGTGTTCATTTGAGTTCGAATGGACCTTCAAGAAGAGCAATTGTCGACTCAAATACTTCGTGAAAACGAAAAAACGTTGACTTCATATCGACTCGACGCGTTCATTTGAGTTCGAATGGACCTTCAAGAAGAGCAATTGTCGACTCAAATACATCGTGAAAACGAAAAAAAGTTGACTTCATATCGACTCGACGCGTTCATTTGAGTTCGAATGGACCTTCAAGAAGAGCAATTGTCGACTCAAATACATCGTGAAAACGAAAAAAAGTTGACTTCATATCGACTCGACGCGTTCATTTGAGTTCGAATGGACCTTCAAGAAGAGCAATTGTCGACTCAAATACATCGTGAAAACGAAAAAAAGTTGACTTCATATCGACTCGACGCGTTCATTTGAGTTCGAATGGACCTTCAAGAAGAGCAATTGTCGACTCAAATACATCGTGAAAACGAAAAAAAGTTGACTTCATATCGACTCGACGCGTTCATTTGAGTTCGAATGGACCTTCAAGAAGAGAATTGTCGACTCAAATACATCGTGAAAACGAAAAAAAGTTGACTTCATATCGACTCGACGTGTTCATTTGAGTTCGAATGGACCTTCAAGAAGAGCAATTTTCGACTCAAATACTTCGTGAAAACGAAAAAAAGTTGACTTCATATCGACTCGACGTGTTCATTTGAGTTCGAATGGACCTTCAAGAAGAGCAATTGTCGACTCAAATACTTCGTGAAAACGAAAAAAAGTTGACTTCATATCGACTCGAGGTGTTTATTTGAGTTCGAATGGACCTTCAAGAAGAGCAATTGTCGACTCAAATACATCGTGAAAACGAAAAAAAGTTGACTTCATATCGACTCGACGTGTTTATTTGAGTTCGAATGGACCTTTAAGGAGAGCAATTGTCGACTCGAAAACATCGTGGATACGAAAAAAAGTTGACTTCATATCGACTCGACGCGTTTATTTGAGTTCGAATGGACCTTCAAGAAGAGCAATTGTCGACTCAAATACATCGTGAAAACGAAAAAAGTTGACTTCATATCGATTCGAGATGTTCATTTGAGTTTGAATGGACCTTCAAGAAGAGCAATTGTCGACTCAAATACTTCGTGAAAACGAAAAAAAGTTGACTTCATATCGACTCGACGTGTTCATTTGAGTTCGAATGGACCTTCAAGAAGAGCAATTGTCGACTCAAATACTTCGTGAAAACGAAAAAAAGTTGACTTCATATCGACTCGACGTGTTCATTTGAGTTCGAATGGACCTTCAAGAAGAGCAATTGTCGACTCAAATACTTCGTGAAAACGAAAAAAAGTTGACTTCATATCGACTCGAGGTGTTTATTTGAGTTCGAATGGACCTTCAAGAAGAGCAATTGTCGACTCAAATACATCGTGAAAACGAAAAAAAGTTGACTTCATATCGACTCGACGTGTTTATTTGAGTTCGAATGGACCTTCAAGTAGAGCAATTGTCGACTCAAATACATCGTGAAAACGAAAAAAAGTTGACTTCATATCGACTCGACGTGTTTATTTGAGTTCGAATGGACCTTCAAGAAGAGCAATTGTCGACTCAAATACGTTGTGAAAACGAAAAAAAGTTGACTTCATATCGAGTCGACGTGTTCATTTGAGTTTGAATGGACCTTCAAGAAGAGCAATTGTCGACTCAAATACATCGTGAAAACGAAAAAAAGTTGACTTCATATCGACTCGACGTGTTTATTTGAGTTCGAATGGACCTTTAAGGAGAGCAATTGTCGACTCGAAAACATCGTGGATACGAAAAAAAGTTGACTTCATATCGACTCGACGTGTTCATTTGAGTTTGAATCGACCTTCAAGAAGAGCAATTGTCGACTCAAATACATCGTGAAAACGAAAAAAAAGTAGACTTCATATCGACTCGACGCGTTCATTTGAGTTCGAAAGAACCTTCAAGAAGAGCAATTGTCGACTCAAATACATCGTGAAAATGAAAAAAAGTTGACTTCATATCGACTCGAGATGTTCATTTGAGTTCGAATGGACCTTTAAGGAGAGCAATTGTCGACTCGAAAACATCGTGGATACGAAAAAAAGTTGACTTCATATCGACTCGACGCGTTCATTTGAGTTCGAATGGACCTTCAAGAAGAGCAATTGTCAACTCAAATACATCGACAAAACGAAAAAAAGTGAGGTAGGTAGGCCTTGTTGCCACTCCACCCCTCGGTATTCCTAAATATTTCTAGGCGGTCAACTGGTCTACAGCCCTATCGACGATTTCATGGATAATTTGGGATTTATATGCCAAAATCATAGTTGGCGTTAAAAAATGACGTTAACATACTTAAGAGATGAATAACTGGCATAGCTTATTGGTGTTAACAAGTTGGCATGTTTCATTTATGTCCTTACTAACATGACTGTCAAGATTATCAATCCGTCCTCTCTCGTGATACATACTCCGTGGATACCGATGGCCGTGGACCTAGTTCCTAAAACCACCGCAACCGTCGTTGGCGCTATGTACGCTGCCACCTCCGGCTCAACTTCACTTCTGCTCTGCCATCGACTGCGATCAGTTTCCCTAAAGTTCACTTCTGCTACTTAAGTTCATTACGATTATATTTCAATTAACTTCAGTGTATTCTGATACTATCAAGAACCCGGAGGTATGTAGAATAAATCTCATACATGTATATTTCGATATCCGTTTATTTCTTTGTCCTGAAATGTTAACATAGGTGGGCCGGCGAACGGGTGAGCCGTCCCATGCAGAGAAATAGTGCTCGTGATTTTTCTCGAGAATCCGGTGCGAATCAGGAAATAACAACTGGAAGCTCGTTGTTATAGTTTTTATGGAATAGTTAGAGAAGTATACTAGTTTTCTTCTCTGTAATCCGGACGGGAAGCACAACGGAGAAAATGCAGGTGAGAGCTTCATAAATCAGGAGGAAAATGGCGGCGGACATTTTGCTTCAAAAAAGGATGATGCAATATTTAACTGAGTGTGCTTCCCGAGTCAAGTCGATGGTCCGTAAGTCTAGCAGGATATAACGATGAAAAACTCAGTTTTATCGATGAAAATCGCTCTTAAATTTCGGAGAGTGCGGGTGATAACTATTCCATCTCGAGAAAAATTAGTAAGGAGGCGCATAAAAAGAAATGCGTTAGAGCGTCGGTAGAAAGAGAAGATCGATGTATGTAAATCGATATTAAGGTAGGTTACAGTTATCGAAGTGGGGAATACGGATAAAACGGCTCATGATAAAACCCGGATTCGAATATTCAACGAAGAATCGATTAATCGATCGAAACTATAGTATCAAAGTAACATTCTATCAGCATTATCGATTGTTGTTCGTTATCACAACAAATTGATTTTCCACTGATAGCTAGAATTATTATTGAACCTTTTCTTTGCAATAAGGTGGAACTACTGACTTTTCCTTTTAATATGTGGTGTATTTCGTGCATGTAAGAAAATTATACCGGTAGTAACAAGGATGTCATGAAGACAAAACAGATGATCACGGTTGATTCCTGTTCAAAATAGTGAGTTCGGTGAATGTTTTGTTTACATTGTTGGCTGAATACGGCGGGAGTGTTACCTTGATACATTTAAATTAACTAAGGTGCTAAGTTACGGTATTTATAAGTTGAAAAAAAGAAAACCCACTCGATAAATATCTAGCTTGGTATTAACCCGGAGTGCTGACATTAGTTCGGAATTAATGCGGTGTGCCTCTTTCTACTGGTAAACCGGTCGCAAACACGAGACACTATTCTGCATGAAAGCCTAGGGACCTAACGAGGTCGGAATTTGCTCACGTCCCCAGTGTGGTGTGTGAATTTAGAGAAGTAAAGTATTTAAATTAATAACAGTATGATGTTGCAGAATCAGGAAAGTTAAAGTATCGCAGATGGCAAGCAGAAGTAACCCGGCTGAATGCAGAAGCTAATAAATAATGAGATTTAAGAAACTAAAATCCGATTTATTTAAATTTAACAAACCCGGAGTTTTCGAATAAAGTTTGAAATAAGATATAGGTTGGAATTAGTCTCTGAGATGAAACATGTAATGAATCGTGCATTTTTCACATTGGGTTTTACCAGCGGGATAGTCATAGCATAATTTATTTATGTGTGTGCGTGTCGCTGAGGTGTAAGCTAGTTGTTCAGGCCCTGTTACCGACGCACAGCGCGTCTATGTCTGGTAAGGTATCTCTATGAGAACGGATACAGACATGGATAGCGGGGCGGATCGAACATCCCCGTAACTGCAACCTCACTCAGTGTTTTATACACTAAAAACCCGAAAAATCACGATTCGGGACGCAAGGTGAGCGAATTCCAGACCTGGGGACAAAAATAGTATTTCGGAGAGAATAAGGCGTGCGCGGTGCTTAAGTAAGAATGTAATTTAACGATATGTCAACGAGTATTAAACTCACGGAGTCATTTTAGTTCGGTGTCTTTTAAGATTCGTTTATTACGGATTAAGGTAGAACTACATTTAACAAGGAGCAAAATATAGACTTAATCTGGTGCTGTAACATTATCTGTTTCAGAGAAAAATGAACTCTGACGAAATAAGGAGAATCGTGGAGGAGGAGATCCAAAAGAGGAGTGAAGTGGTTAGGCGGGAGGTTGAAAAGGAATACGCAAGCAAATTTGATAAAATCAAGGATCAAATACGGCAGGTTTCTGAGGAGTCCATTTTAAGGATTAACGCTTTGGCGTCCACGCTAACCAACCCGGTGTGTCGTACTCACGGCGATGAAATAATGGTCACTGACGAGGTCTCAAATACGGAATCCGGTGTTAATCCTAATCAGACCGAAGGTGTGCCATCTATTTCAAGAACGGATACGAACAGGGACAGTGTGAACGTGCAAAAACCCAGACGAAGGTACGCTCAAGATGATTATAGACCACCAATGCTGAATCTGAAACCCGGTCATAATCCCCTTAATGAAGGCTCTGTAGTAGTGTGGAAGCGAAGAGTTATGCTAGACCTTGAAAGTAACGACTGTTCTTTCCTGCTCGATCCTCAAGCGGAAGTTCCGGATTGCTACACGAAAAGGGAACTGCACCAGATGAAAAGCTTGATTTTGGCTTACATCATGTCCAATGTCAATGAGGGACTACAGGCACTGATCAACGATGAAACCGAACCCTTAGCAGCCATGAGGATAATTGAAAATACGGTAGATCCTCCATCACAAGCCAAGGAGCATGCCCTGCAAATTGAACTAATGAATATTAGATTCAACCCGGAGACGGAAACGGCATTAGAGTTCCAGAACAGATTCGAGCGACTCGTCACGGATATCAGGAGATGTCCTGAAGCTGAATTGACCGAGAAGACAATCCGGAGAAACTTAGTGAATGCTATTTCTGAGACGTGCCCACGAATTGCTGAAGATGCTCTGTTAGATGGCTCGCTATTAAAAACCCGTGACATATTCGACAGAATACATAGAAAATTCGACATGATCATGGAGAATAATAGAAGAGAAAGGGCTGGCAATCAAGGTAGTGCTATGATCGGAACCAGTTCAAGAAAGCAAACTTTCAAGAGAAAAGCAAATTGGAAATCCGGTGAACCTTCCAAAAACAAAAACTGGAAACCTATTGACCTTACCTGTTACACCTGTGGTATTAAGGGTCACACTAGTAAAACTTGCAGGAATACGGAGAAGATGTGCTATAACTGCGGAAACTTTGGACATCTGTCTGCGAGTTGCACTGAACCCTTAACCAGTCGCACTAAAGATATCCGGAGACACAAGGCTGGTTCTAACGTGTATACTCCCCCTCACAAAAGACACGTTCAGATTAAACAGAAAAAAAACTTGACCAAATCCTCGGAAACTGACCGCCTAACCTCTAAAGCTCGCTCTAGGACTCCAGCACAGAACAGATTGAGGAGTGTTGTTTCAAAAACCCGGAGTAAAACAACCTCAGACGGAGCTCATTATGCAGCACAAGAATCCGATGATGATAATGACGATGACGAAAATACGATGGCTGCCATTGCTGTACCCAGGCCTAATTCCGAGGAAACGCCCTCAGCAATGCATTCTTGGGGCTCGGAGATGTCATTGTTGGATGGTAAATTACCTCAATTAAGGTTTATAGCTGATAGTGGTGCTACTGAACACATAGTTAAGGATAAGAAGGTATTTTCTAATTTAGTAAATTTGCATAATGAAATCAGGATATCGTGTGCAAATAGTAGTAAGGAATCGGACTTAATCATTAGACAATCAGGTGATATAATATATTATAACGATGAACTAAAGAAATTTGGGATTTTAAGAGGTGTGCTGTATGCACCTGAACTAGTAGAAAATCTATTTTCTATTAGGAAACAAATGCAAAAAGGATTAAGTGCGAAATTTGATAAAAATAAATTAGAAATTATAGATCCGAGTTCAGGGGACATTCTAAAAACCGGTAGTTTTGATGGACGTTTTTGGTGGTTGTCCTTTTCGCTTCCTATGATAAATGCAAATCAGGATGAAAAATTAAGGATACTCAGTCTGGTGCAAGGAAATTCGTTGATGACCAAGTCAGAAAGCGATGAAAATCCGGCGAAAACAAATACGGTAGATAAAATCACTAAAGATGTAAACAAAACCGGAATTAAAAGAAAAATTCAGAAACCGGGGCTCAGTTTAGAGGGGAGTTCTGACCCAAAGAAGTTTAAAAAGGATGAAACTTTGCAATTTAGAAACGATGTAGGTCTAGGATGGCATTACAGACTAAATCATGCTTCTCTAAAATATTTAAAGATAGCGGGTAAACAAATTCCGGAGTTGGAAGGAGTCAAATTTGATACTAATATCTTAGACTGTCCTGATTGCAAAATGGCTAAAGCCAAACGCAAGCCATTCACTAGTAAAAGACATAGATCAGATATTGTATTTCATCGTTTGCATAGCGATCTTTTGGGACCATTAAAACCGGTGGCATATAGGTCTCAAGCTAAATATATTGTTACATTTACGGATGATGCCTCTAGGTATGTATTTGCTTACGAAATAGGCAACAAAACTAGAGTAAACTTAGCTTTGCTTTCTTGTCTAGAAGAAATCAGGAGATTAAAAGGCCCCCAAACTAAGGTTTCAGAAATTAGAACGGATGGGGGTTTAGAATATAAAACTAGTGAAATGAATGCTTTGCTTAAACGAGAAAATATAAAATTAACTGCTTGCGAGCCTTACACCCCTCAATTAAACGGCGTGTCTGAAAGGCAAAATTTAGAATTGGAAGAGAAAATCCGGGTCAATCTCATCTCTTCAGGTATTCCGACTCACTACTGGCCTTATGCCATGAGACATGTAATCTATATTCATAATAGAACTCCAAATGGGTCGATAAACTTTAAAACCCCCTATGAGCTTGTATTAAATCATGCCCCTACGGTAAAATATATCAGACGATTTGGATGTGAAGCTTATATCTTGGATACTCAATCCACTTCTAAATTTGCACCCAAAGCAAACTTAGGATTCTTGTTAGAATGTGGTGAAACCGGATACCATCTATTGCACTACAAAAATAAAACGGTGGTTAGGTCAAAACATGTAGATTTTATAGAAAACCGAACCTATGGTGATTATACTAAAAATGAAAATAAGGCTCTTGAACCCGGTAGTCAAACGGAATTTACAGTAGAGGTTAATAGTGATGTTGGTGCCAGTAACAAGGATTCTGAGCTAACTACCAATATTAATCAGGAGGATAATTCCATTTCAATTCAAATACCAACTAGGATAGAAGATTCCATACAGGGCATCGAAAACAAACAAAATCCGGTGCTTATTCATGAAAATGATGAATGTGAATTCTTTGAAGACTTAGGCGATATAGGAGATAAAACATTTTTCCTTCAAGATTCTGGTGAAGAACCTTTAACCTATGCTCAAGCATTAAGAGCACCTGATGCTGATCTTTGGTTAGATGCAATTAATACAGAATTTCAGGCCCTGGAAAAGTGCAACACCTGGAAAATCATTTCTAGAAAGGATGTGCCCAAAGGAATGAAAGTAATGAAAACCCGGTGGGTACATAAGAGGAAATCTGAAGCTGACGGATCGGTAAGGTATCGTAGTAGACTGGTAGTCAAAGGATTTGCTGATAATAATAACTATGAGTTATCAGAAATTTATGCTCCTGTTGCAAGGTTACCAGATGTAAAATTCCTATTAATTCTAGCAGCGAAATATGACCTGGATTTGGTTCAATATGACGTAAAAACTGCCTTTTTAAATGGTTCGCTTGATAAATTGGTATATATGGAAATTCCGGATGGTTATGACAATTATTTACAACTGGATGAAAAATTTAAGACTAAACATGTGTGTGAAGTACACAGAGCGCTGTATGGTCTAAAGGTATCACCAAGAAGGTGGTATATCAGGTTTCAAGAAGCTGTGAACGAGATGGACTTCCAACCATACCCATTTCAACCATGTTTGTTTATGTGGAAATCAGGAGACAAAATAGCTATTCTTTTACTCTATGTTGATGATATACTTCTGGCTACTAATAGTAATCAAAAACTTAAACAGGTTAAATGCGTTTTAGAAAAGGAATTTTCTATAGTTGATCTCGGGGAACCTAGAAAATACCTGGGTTTAGAAATTATTAGAAACCGGAGTGAAGGAACGATAGGGATACTTCAGAAATCTCATATTGACAACATGTTGATGAAATTTGATCCTGATAGTGATAAAATTGTCTCTACTCCTATGATATTCGATAAATCGATTGAAAAGGAGGAGAAAAATCAAATTTGTGATCTTAGTTCCATTCCGTTTAGACAAGCAATAGGCTCTCTACTTTACTTGCAAGGTGGTGCTAGACCGGATATCTCATATGCCACAAATATGTTAAGTAGACGTCAGTCAAATTTCACTTTGAAGGATTGGAAAGCTGTAATCCGGATCATGCGTTATCTTAGAGGAACTAGAAATTATGGACTCTTGTTTTCTGATAAAGGGAATAATAACATTGAATGTTATGTAGATGCTTCTCTTGGATTATCTGCGGAAAGAGGCTTTTCCACAACGGGATATATTATCTACTTATTTGGTAATCCGGTAGTATGGCGCACAAAACGTCAAAATCATGTTGCTCTTTCTTCAGCTGAAAGTGAGTTTGTAGCTATGAGTACTGCGTGTCGAGACTTAGCTTCAATCAGGACCATGTGTTCAACAATGATTGGATTAAATTTAATTCCAATTATCTATGAAGACTCTAAACCGGCGATTAGACTAGCAGAAGTAGATGACTCTTCTACATTAAAACATATGGTTAGACTGTCGTATTTATATGTGCGTCAAGAACATAGAGATGGAAATATTCAAATTAAATGGATTTCAACGGATGATCAAATAGCTGATACTCTAACTAAGCCATTAAATCATGCTAAGTTTGTCAAATTCAGAGATTTAATGCTGTATAAACACTGATCAGATTCTATTTTGATATTAACAGCTAGAATCGACTAAGTCGGAAGATTTGGTCGATTCCATCACCACCATGCTCAACCCGGAGACTGATATGTAGAACCAGGAGAATGCTGCGACCAATACGGAGAACGCTATGCTGAATACGGAGTGTCATGAATGGAAGCTTGTTGCCTTGCTCGGGATACTGGACATCGAGATGACGACTTGGAGGGGAGTGTCAAGATTATCAATCCGTCCTCTCTCGTGATACATACTCCGTGGATACCGATGGCCGTGGACCTAGTTCCTAAAACCACCGCAACCGTCGTTGGCGCTATGTACGCTGCCACCTCCGGCTCAACTTCACTTCTGCTCTGCCATCGACTGCGATCAGTTTCCCTAAAGTTCACTTCTGCTACTTAAGTTCATTACGATTATATTTCAATTAACTTCAGTGTATTCTGATACTATCAAGAACCCGGAGGTATGTAGAATAAATCTCATACATGTATATTTCGATATCCGTTTATTTCTTTGTCCTGAAAATGACACAAGGCAGGTAGGTAGTTCTCACGTGATGCTGTTGATTACCTTAATTTTCTAATATGATATTTACGAGTTTTCCCCTGAGAAAGATCAAACCAGCTAAACTTTTCTGTATTCCGTTCCTAGCCTACCGAACGCCTCATCCATGGAAAAACTCATCCATGATCCCAACCAACATACCTGCTCGATGATCAGCCTTATCACTCTTATCGATAACACTTGTCTTTATAAAGTTTGTTATGATGAACACGAAAGCAAAACCGTGTACGTCGGTGATCTAATTTGTATTACTTTGTTACTGCGGTATTTCCATCATACCTGCTTAGTACGACTTGTGTATTATACTAGGTCATGTCGTTTAAGTCAGAAAACCTCTATATAACAGCACTTGCCGCTAGCTAATTAATGAACTCATTTGACATGTCGTTCGAATTCCGGTCCCTTTGCCTGTTTCTTCTTTGTGTGGCTTTTCTCCACGAAAATGTAGTCCTGGGAAGAAGAAAATACTCCAGGCAAGACCTGATTAAGCTGAGGTACGTACAACATAATCGTACCTACTAATTTGTGTAGAGTATGTATAATTATTTGATAATTGCCAGATGTACTGAAATACAGAATGTTATTTAGGTATTGTAACATACCAACATGACCAAATTTAAACGCAAATTACCTAAAAGGTATCCAGTAATCTTTTCCAGTGTGAGGTGTTTCAAAGGTTACAACTCAGTACTTTTTGTCAGAAACGTTCTTGACGATTTCAATACATTCTATGCCATTGCCTTGTTTCACCTTTCGCTCCCTGTACCATTTCATCCGGTCCTCATTGGTGTATGAAGCTAAAACTTTTTGTAATTATACATTTTACAGAGAAGAAGTTCGGGAAATGTTCAACCATGCGTACACCGGCTATCTGAAATACGCGTACCCTTATGACGAATTGAGACCGTTGACGTGTGATGGAATCGATACTTGGGGCAGGTATACCTAAAACCCAAAGTACTATTTGACTCCAATAGGACAAGAATTTGTTTTCCATATTGTTGACTATTCTCGAGATTGTGGATGTTTGTTGTGTGCCAGCCTGTTGTTGGTGGATTTCAATGACTCAACGAATGGGGAATGCACATGTATGAGAAATGAAAATTGAAAATAACCGATTCCCCTTATCTTATTGACATTTTATGTCTTTACTTTAGCACATGGACACGAAAAGCGTAGCGTTATAAAAAGCGTTACAGTTGATATTCTGATGATTTTCACGTACAACTAATCTGTAACTCTGTCTGTGTGCATTCCACGGTATTCGTTTCACCGCTCGTTCGAATCGTCAGATTTTATAGAATAGTTTCATCCAGACGCACGTATCTTCAGTGGCAGATGAGCTGTACAGAATGAAAAAATGAGGGTAAACAATGAAGTCAGCAACACAACTACGAGCGGTTCAAGTTATTTGAGACATTATCGAGTCGAATTTTGGAAATTCCGATGAATCAATCCAACTCAATTTGACACTTTGTGTCTTTACTTTGGCACATGCACTCGAAAAGCGCTACAGTTGATATTCTGATGATTTTCGCTTTCAACCTACCGTTGCTAAGCATTTGTGTTGATTTCTCGAAGTGATTTCTAAAGTGGAAATTAATCGCATTTAAATTGAGAACTAGTAATGAAAGCGGGAGTACGCCATTTCAGGTGGTGGGAACTAAAGACACAAAATGTCCCAATGTGTTTCAGAGTCGCGTGCAAATGTTTGTCTTATTGCTGAAAAGTGTCTCAATACTTTGAGTTGTGCCCTTTTCTTCCTACAACGTGTTTTTCGTGTTGACTCTGGCTGATACTCCAGTGTACTGCGGTTGCATCAACTACACTAATTTTTCTACTTACAACCACATTTTCGTAATCAAAAACGAACTCCTAAGGACCGCAATAGCAGTTCTTAGGTATGTCATCGGGTTGAGGCCCCGCTCAGCCCTGAAAGGCAAGTGTGCAGTAAAAATTAACAATTTTAAAAATCGTTTAAAACTATTGATTATTACCAAGAGACCCTTTAAAATATGCTGTCAAAACCTGTTGAATCCAGTGATTCTTCCACACCAACACCAGCTGCTGGCGTATACTACAGTTTGTCTTGATGATTAAAATGATCAAGTTATTAGTTGAACTTGTTGACCTGTAAGAGCCCCTTTTCCATCCCCAATGAGGAAGCTCACACAGTTGTCACTGCACTTGTAGACCATTTAATTTGTAAGCATGGTGTGCCATGTGATATTCTCACTGACCAAGTGTGACATTTTTGAGTTGCTAATGCACGTAAACTAGTTTCCATGTAAAAAAAAAATTAAACTAGGTAATTTTGACAAATGGTTCCCATTTTCACGCTTTTGAAGCGGTTCTGTATCATTAAACATTTTAAAGTAAAATCATGCGCAGACCCCATTCTTCTTAGAGCCCACGGGGCCCATATGGGTACACAACAACATTCTTGAAGTCTGTTTTGTAATGTTGTTAAATTAGTTTGGACAACACAACAATTTCATCTTACGTATTGTTTTTATAATCCCTATTCGTTTTATTTCAGTTATTCTTTAACATTGATCGATGCCTTGGACACGCTAGCTGTGATGGGGAACTTCTCGGAATTCAGGCGTGTTGTGGACATCGTGGCTGCCAATGCGAATTTCGATGCCAACATTAATGTTTCCGTTTTCGAGACAAACATCAGAATCGTTGGAGGGCTGCTAAGTGCTCATCTTCTCTCTCAGAGGTAAATTTTGATAAATTCCCTTGAATAATTTACGTGTCTACTGATTCTGACTCGACATGAGATCACATAGAGATGACCTTACTATCTTAATAAGTGTATAGGCTTTACTCACTCAATGCCATGATAAACCTGATGGTACCGGCAGCGTATTTGGGAGGTCGTTGGAGGTTTAGTGAAATAAAGTTAGATCCGTGACGTTTTTGGTTCTTTTTGGTTTTTTGGTTTCTGGTCCTTAACATATTGTCTACATGACGATGAAATGTCTACGCCTCTGTGCATGTCTATGCTCTCTATGTTTCAAGTACTGATCACTTCGTGTGTTTCTTCATTGTCTCAGGGCTGGTCTAGAGTTAGAGCCTGGCTGGCCGTGCAACGGACCGCTTCTAAGGCTTGCTGAAGATGTAGCAAAAAGGCTGTTACCAGCTTTCGCTACAAGGTCTGGAATGCCATACGGGACTGTGAATCTCCGCTACGGTGTACCTCCAGGGGAGACCACTGTCACTTGTACAGCCGGCGTAGGTACATACATTCTGGAGTTTGCCACGCTATCCCGTCTCACCGGAGATCCTGTATATGAAGAGGTACACTCATTCGCTTGATTTATATTATCTCCTATTTGATGGGCACATTCTACAGTGAAATGTTCGGCTTCAGGTGGCTATGCATGCGCTGAGAGTTATGTACGACCACCGCTCCCCTATCGGCCTTTTCGGGAACCACATCGACGTGAAGACGGGTAAATGGGTCGCTAGAGACTCTGGAATTGGTGCAGGCGTGGATTCCTTCTTCGAGTACCTCGTCAAAGGGTCGATCCTCCTCAACCGCCCTGAACTGATGGCAATGTTCAACGAGGCACGGAGACCTATAGATAAGTACCTAAAGAAGAACAATTGGTACATCTGGGCGAGTATGCATAAAGGACAAGTCACTTTACCTGTTTTCCAGTCCCTGGAAGCTTACTGGCCTGGCGTTCTAACTCTTATTGGTAAGTCCACTTAAGGCAATTTGGCGACTCGAATATTGGTCTCGTCAAAGAGCCCTTTCATGCGAGATAAATACGTGTAGGACAGCCTGACGTCAGTTTTCTTAAGATGTAAGTTGTGTCGTGTTGAGTGACGTTTTATCAAGAATTCGTCAAGCTCAAAATCCGTTTTGAATGCATTTCAATCTGTATTTATCCGATATTTTGTTGATTTTAGGTGATGTAGAGACAGCCCTTCGGTCTATGCATAACTACAATAGCGTTTGGAAACAGTATGGGTTCACACCAGAGTTCTACAATATCCCACAAGGTACATTTTCTTGGATTCAATTCAATTTGTTTATTTGTAATGAATCATCATATGATTGTTACAACGAGTTCAGGCAAACAAGAGGATAAAATAAATATACACTTCACAAAGAATAAGAAGGATTCATGGGTGGCAGTACAATGAATTTGTTAGGTAGTTGAGTTTTGCAAAGGACCTCAGCATGAGTGAACGGGTCGTGTACTGGTAAAGGGCCTGGATCTTATTGCGATCGCCACGTGTGTCCAGAAGAGCTATCAGACAGGGGTCATCCAGTTGTGCCAATGGTGGGAAACGGAGGCTGGAATGGGAGGCCAGAGACTCGGACACTTTCAGATTGCGAACCGTGCACAGCTCGTTGCTTTTCCAGGATTACTTGCTGCGTTTGTGGTAAAAGCGCAGCGTGTTATTAAAGGAGCAGCAATGGGGCGTCAGACGGAGGTGTGCTATGATCCTCTCTGTGCATGTTGCCGCTCAACCCTAGATAACTTTGGCGACCAGTGCATGTTACACCACAATAGAGCGGTGTAAGACACTAAACCAGGAGTTCATGGCCCTTTGTACTTGAACCTGGCAATGAGGTCCTTATGCGTGGCTTTGATTTCCTCATAACTTATGTTGCCCCAGTCGAAGACTGCGCCACGAAATCCAGTTTACATTTCCTTAGATATTGCACTACATTTGGAAGTCTGTTATATATTCTACTTTGACATTGAAATATTCCAAATATTGCCTTCAAGAGAGTAATACAAATCGAGGGTGTAACGGCAACACCCCACATCGTCACTTGGCCAAAATGAGTTATGCATACCATTCGAAGCGTCTTCCCCCGGCGGATCGATCTAACTAAGTATAAGTTAGGTAACACTAAATCTCACGATTTATTTTACTGAATTACTCAGTTAACATAGTCATTGGCAGATGGTTTTTTGGGTCTGCTGAAAAGTCGCCCAAATGACGATGTGGGAAGTTGCCGTGAGACCCTCGAAATGTTCCCTATTTCTCACATGGTTAAATATTACAGTGTAATCCTGTGTTTTCTGACATTACCGTTAGGCCAGGCTGGGGCCAACAGAGAGAGCTACCCTCTGAGGCCAGAGCTCGTCGAGTCTGCCATGTACCTTTACAGAGCGACTGGTGACCCGTTCATGCTAGATATTGGCAAAAACATACTAAGAAGCATTCAGCACAGTGCCAAAACGCCTTGCGGCTACGCAACAGTGAGTTCACCTTGACACAATTATTATACCACTGTTATAGACACCTAGGGTTTCATCCAATATCAATCTCGTTCGTTTTTATTCAGATAAAAGATGCAAGAGATCATACTCAAGAGAACAGAATGGAGTCCTTTTTCCTGGCTGAGACAACCAAGTACCTCTACCTCCTGTTTGACCCTGATAATTTCATTCATAATAGGGGAAGCCACGGCAGAGTTCACACTCTTATTTCTGGGAAGCAGTGTGTGTTGGATTCAGGAGCTTACATCTTCAACACCGGTTAGTTTTCACTGTGCTCGTTAGTTGTCTACCATGGTAGTTTCATTGACCATTATTTACCTACTCTCCTGCCAAAATCGATGGAAATTCTTCTACCTAAGGTTAACTCATCTTTTCAGAAGCCCATCCTATCGACGCCAGTGCTCTGAATTGCTGCCACGATTGGAAACAAGAGAGCTATAATCCGTACACTTCGTTCAATTTCAAAGGAGACATCATCAGTGAGACTATCAGCAGGCATCACAAGACTGAACGAGAGGAGCCCCCTGAAATCATTGACGAATTGATTATCGACAACGTGCAAGGTAATTAGCCTAATAGCTTCAGATGGGCACAACTCATATTTAATGTAAGTACATCTGTTCAACCCCTTGACAGAAAAAAAAAAAAAAAAAAATGATCGTAGGTTAACCCCAAACCCTACACAAGTAGGTTAATTTTGCTACCTAACTACCCTACCTTAGTGATCAAATTAAGCATGTGATAGATTAATTAAAGAAAACATCGCTTGCCCAATATCGAATTTCAGCCGCTGTAATCTATCATGCCAAATTTCAAGTAGTTCGGCTGCAGACCCGTCAATGTGGCCAAAATTTCCGTTTTTTGTTCCCGGGTTGAGATAATGGGTTAAATCTTTCAAATGGCACTGGGTCATGTTGTAAAGAAGGTTTGTACAAAATTTCAAGTGATTCGTCTGAGTGGACAATATTAGCCTAAAATTTCTGTTTTTTTTTTTTTTTCTTTTTTTTTTTTTTCTAACATTTTGTTTGGGTTGAGATAATGGGTTAAATCTTTTAAACAGCTCTGTCTCAAGCTGAAACGAAGCTCTGTGCAAAATTTCAAGTCAATCGGTGAAGTTGGAGAGGTCATTGAATAGTTTTGATGTGAACGTTTCAGATCATGATTATGATGAGGAGATCGTTGATATTCCTGGGGTCTCTGTGGAAACGACTGCTGCAAAACAAACGACTGATGAACCTGTCACAACGCCTGAGGAAAATCAAGTGGCATCTGAAGATAATGAAGATGAGGTGAATGAAGCTGAAGGGATTCAACTCGCTGACGGTATCGTCGATGTCAACGATGCTGAGGGCGGTAAAGTGATTGAGGGAACAGCTACGCTTGTTAGCCCGTCTTACCCAAGCGACAAAGATATTATAGATGCGTTCAATAAAAAGCTTGAGGAATCCGGCAAGGAGGGTACAGATGAAGAAGTAAGTGGTGTCAACCTAGTGCAACAACAAGAACACATCAATGAGCTTCTCAAGATCGTTAATAATAACCGTCAAAAGTTGTTAGATTTCATTGATAAGTTGTCGAAAGTTGATAAGGACTTGGCTGAAAGTGTGAGTTCTGATAGACGTGCTTCTGTTAATGTATCGCAGGAACAAGACGTGATGAGAAAAGACGACGAACCGACTTTCTCGCCTAACGAGGAACCCAAAATCGAAAACACCTCCTTCGATCACATCCTGTCGGACGGGGCTGAAGGGTCAATAGTGACGAAAAACCGAGTGGGGGAGAATTTCCTCGAAGTGAGAGACGGTACGACGGATTTGATGACTTTGACGGAGTACGTGAAAACTCTGGTCGTGTCGCCGCCTCCGCCGAAGAATAAGTTCGACGCTCAGGGGCTTTTGGAGTCGGTTCGGTACGCGACGAGCCGCCGCCCGTTCAATTATAGTTGGTCCGATCGTTATGACTATTTGACGTGCAAAGCTCAGCCTTTTCTCATCAGGATCACTATCGCTGGGGAGTTCATGGACGAAAAATAAACGTAAAACACTATACCTAGAACACAATGCTCTCCCAATGGATCAACATGCTGTAATAACATCGTGGACACTGAATGGTAATTCACATGCTCGTTAGCTATGCCGAAAATTACGCTTCTTCGCACCTCATTGCACTTGATCTTGAACTTCATTTGCCACCTGTTTTACGCGAATTATTAAAATTGCCAATATAATTAGGCATACTTGTAAATTATGTTAATGGCATTGCAAGAATTTCGTCGGTTTCATGGTACATCATAAACATATTGAAAATAACCCTATAAGGGCTGTATAAAGCAAACTCTTGACACAATACTTACCTACAAGAACTAAACATAATGCACTGGAACCAGTGGCATTCCATTAAACTCCTTTGAATTGTAGTGGGGAAGTTGCGTCAATTGTCGATTTCTAATATCATATTCCTGTGTAGTATGGTCAGCGATATTCATTTAAAAAAATTTACTTGAGGGGAAACGTGTAATGAATGGTTTGCTGAGTTGCCCCTGGTCCCGGGGGAGGTTAGGCAATTATGCTTACCCAGTGCGTGCGGTCTGTGATTCTACACCCCAAGAGAGGTCGAAATAAAAACTCGGGAAGGGGCACTCAGCAAACCATTACACTCCCACCTTCAAACAACACCTGGTATGCCAGGCTGTTGTTGATAGAGAAAAAAGGGGTACTGAAAGTAGTATGGAGTTCCAATCCAGGAAGAACAACTGGAAAACTCCACGATATGGTTAACCTCCATCGTAATGGTACTACTGCAAATTACTACTTGTGGAGATCTATGCTCCTACAAGCATGGATATTGGCAGGGGTGTTATAGAAATTTGAAAATAGAAGATTACACAATGAAATATAAAAGCATAGAAAATTAGAATGTAGAAGATTGGAGGAGAGAATGAGCTCCTTAAAGCTCATTCGTTAACTAAACGTCATACGGTCTTCTCGTCCCCGCGGTTTATTTTTCAAACGCGGCCAGCTTGTATAAATTCCCCAAATGTTTGGGAAGACTTTTCAGGCAGCTGACCATCATTTTCGTTATTCTCCCAGCTTGTACTTTCGAAAAACAATTTGACGCAATTTCTCCATTGCTCTACCAAGTTTTTGCTGTTGAAATAGTTTAATAACATCAATAGTGGTTTTGGTTTTCGATGTTTATGAAATTTCAATTTTTCGGGCAGGAAAACGTTCAAATTTGTATTTTGCATGTTTTGTAAATCAGCTTGTGATCCCAAAATGTGATCAGGTTCACTTTCACCCCGCTGATTGTATTTGTTCACAGCTCACGTACTTACACCATTGTACTACAATACAGTAATCTGTATCAGCAGGGTTGACTTCATTGTGGTGTATTTCAGGTTTCAAGAGATATGTCCGTCTCATTCCTTGTTTCTGTTATGGCTGTGACTCGATTGAATGACTGATTTTGAATGCCAAGTGATTATGCGCAGAGTTCATATGCTTGAGGAATTAGAAGTTCATTATAATATATTTGTATATTCTGTGCACTTGTAGGTGCAGGTATTGAAAACCCCGTTTACCTCACTTTTCCCTCTAATAAAACTGTGTCGACTTTTGGTTATCAATTTTGGAGTTTCTATCATAAACCTCACTTATCTACCTACTTAGGTCTACTGGAATTCCCTTTTCTTTAAATTTGTTTCTAAATAGGAATTTTAAAAATCCACAGTCACGCAGCATGGCTATAAGAGCGAATTTTCTACGAAAGATGTCCCCATTTAACTGGTTTTATTACAAATTTTGTCTCCTCCGTTGGCCGAGTAACACCTCAGTTTATAGATTTTGCAACGCTGTACACGATGGTGAAGTCTAAATTGGGATATCACTTGTCAGACTTTCATTTTTGGAATTTGTGGGTAGATTATTATAGTATGCTTCCTTTATCATATAAAAAGAATTTTATTTACAGTTCCTCTCACTTATACGCGGAGTTCCGTCATTATTCGGTTGGTTCATTCTCATCCTGGATCTCAGCTTGTTTTCTGCCAACTCTTCCAGTAGTTTCCCTAACCATACTCCGCTTTGAGAGTAATTTGGTTTGTATCCTAGAACTTTTGAACGGTTGCTTTGCTGCTCCATCAATGTCGTCAGGTATTTTTCTATGATCTTCTCTTCTACGACTTCTTCAGGACTCTCTCTTTTACGATGGATGACGTAAGGAGTTGTTGGAGAGTTCGCGATATCTTTGATAATGTCAGACAACAGCGTCAGGTCTGGCGTTCTTATCGGTTTCGATAAATGAGCGAGGGGCAGACTCAGGCGACGTCTACGCGGTGCGTCCTTCGCTTTTGTGCACGGAGTCAACGTACACGGGACGACGCACGTCGTGTAGACGGTGTTATCGAAATGAGAAATGATGGGCCGGTGACCCCTTAGTTTTTCGAACATTTTCGAAGGCGTAATCCTACCGTATTCCATATCCGAGCAAGTCCACCTCGTCAGAGCGTCTATATAACATGGAGTCGTCAAGTACTCATACGGATCGTACTGCTCAGTCTGCACTACAAGCCCATACGGACATTTCGGTTTGCAAGTTTTGGCTGTGCAACAGTGCACTGGCATTTGTACATTGTCTGTCTTGTTTTTTGGTGCTATTCTGGGTTTCCGAATGGGTAACTTCCTGGCCTCCCAGTAGTTCTTTTTCTGCCTACAACAGAACCGTCATAACATTTTAGGATAATGCCCCGTCTTCATCCTTGTTACAAAATTAGACAGACACAGCTTGACGAAACTATGTTCTGTTGAACCTCTCAATGCCCATCATTTCTCAAGTCGATTTCGCTTTCAAATGCATTGCTAGAGAAGTAGGTACTTGAAACAACTTACTGCCGTTCAGTTAGAAGCTGGATAATACCAACATTTGATTGCATAAAATGAAGAAAAGGAAGCTCTCGGTCCAAAATTTTTAAATTTCGAATTTCCGAAAATGTTTGTCAAAATCCGTTTCAGAACATCCTGAATTCGCTGCCAATAGACAGCGGGGCACGTGACAACTCATTCTAAAGTTTTTTAAAGGCTGAACACGATGGTGAAGTCAGAATTGTGATATCATGTTTCATTCTCAAACTAGAGCATTTTGAATATGAAGAAACGTGGTTGTTACTTGAGATGTGATTCACGGTGCATCTGCTCTAATCTGATAACGGAATGAGATATCGCAATTCTGACTTCACCATCGTGTTCAGCGTGGAAAATTCATAAACTGAGGTGTAAAATGGAGACATTTTTACATAAAACCAGTTATTTCTTCGAAAATATGCTCTAATAGGCATGCTTGCATGACTGTGGATTTTTTCATCATGACCACAAATTGTGTTGTTCAAGAATAATATTATTCAAATTCTGGATTGAAAGTCGTACATATTGCAACTGTGTCTGTGTTGTATGAAGTATTGTATGAATTTTATTAATTGACAGCAACTGTTTGGGATTTCCACATATTTTATTGTTTACATTTTACCTGGTTATCAAGTCGTTGACGTAACCTTTTCCTCTATATTGCCTATCTTGAAAATTCTCGTAAGGCTGCTTGCCTCGGAGGCTGGCACTCTCTATTTTGTACTCCTCCAGAGTACAGAAAGGGATCTCCTGAGTAAATTGTTTCTCAGACTCGCCGAGGACTGCGCGAAGTGTCATTGGGTTGAACTCTGCAGGGGAGAAAACAAGGTAGCGAATTTCTTCTTCTCGCACAGGTGCAGGTGGGTCCAGGTTTTGAATGCCGGTTTTCGGAGGGGCAGCGATATTGACAGTATTGTAGTTCCTTGGTGGCTGCTTCATCCTCTGAGCGTTGGAGATACCGTCGTTATTCCAGCCGTTGTCGCCAGATGGAGCATTTTCAATTCTTTGATTGCCATCTACCCTCTGGCAACATTCCATTCTGTTATCCATCCCATGTACCGCTTCGTTCCTAGCACTTTCATGTCTCTGGCAACAGCTCGGGTAACCCATTGCATTACCAGTATCGTATCTCACTTCTTCCCTCTGGACTGATTCAACACCCTGCTGCTCCATTCTTTGCCCAACTTCGTTCATTCTTCGATGCTCTACTCTTGGAACTTCATTTCTCTGATCATCAATTCGTTGAAAATTATCCATCCTTTGTTCATCAACTGGCTGACCATTGCCCATTTTGTGAACATCCATTTGAATTTGCACATGTTGGCTGTCCATTTGTGGACTCTCAACACGTTGGCTGTATTCAACTTTATCTACTCTTGGATTGTCCACATGAGGATTACTAATTACAGATGAAACTACCTTCCTGTTATCAGCTTTGGGAGCACTGTAAATTCTAGGATTTCCCATGTCCCAGTTATACACTTTTTGAGGGCACTCAGGTCTGTGCATAATGTTAGTATTTTGTATGTAAGGAATTTCCTGTTGGGTGCCTTGTGCAACAGCCATGGGCTTACTGAGTTCAGGTCTATGAAGAACGTCAGGGCTTGCTGCAACATCTTGCCTGAAAACGGTGTCAGACCTTTGTTGCGCCATGGCTTGGTGGAAATGTTCTTCTGGAACCGCTTGCCTTTGGAACGCTTGTTGGTGGTTATCATCCCTCATGGTCTTCTGCTCTGTCAGTTTTGCGTAGGTGGGCATCACGTTCACCCTAGCGCCTGCGTAACTGTCGTCTTGTTGGTTTCGAACATACGTCGCCTCCTTGTGTTTGTACGCATTGTGATTAACACCGTAAACTGCCGCATCTTTCATCCCATTTTCTGCTTTGACCTGCTTACGTTTGAAACCCCATTTCCAGTTCGTGTTGGCAGGATCGCTGCACGATTTACGTGCTTGCCTCAAACCTCGAGTTTCTTCTCTTGATAAAACCACCAAATTTTTATCATTATCCGATCTATCTTGATAATCCAGGCCATCTATAAACTGCACTCTTTCTCTAGGGACACGGAAATGGCTGTCTTTGCCATTCAGATCCGCCTGACGAGATCTCTGGTCTCTATACTCAAATCTTTTATTTACTTGTTTTCTATTCTGCCTTGGCGACTTGACTGCTACATCCTCCCTCTCGTTTGTTGCTGCGTTATCCGGCTGTAAATTGGCTTCGCTTCGGCCGTTTTGATCAATCTTTTCTATCCTGCCTTCATAATGCTTTTTGGCTGCTTCCTTTTCCAGGGGGCTTCTTTCTACTTCAACTCCAACCCCTTGCTCATTTGTGTAAAAATTACTTCTTTGAAATTCGTCCTCATATCGAGCAGCTCCTGAAAATATGAAAAGAAATATACTCAGAATTGAACGATGACGCCTTGAGTTTTGTATACTGCATATATTCCCCTATTCATTTATAAATCAATAATTACTCAGCTTCAATACCATTGTTACTGCCATTCGTTTTTTATAGCAGGGTTTATGAACTAATGTCTATGACTAGGTGCAAGCGAAAGTTGGACATATCCCTTGGTCCATAAAGGGGTGTGGTTGGTGTAATTCGAAAGTAGCCATTTGCTATCATGTTTGAGGAGCTTGAAAGTGCAGATGGTCGACAGCATGACTGATAGTTGTGGAGATAGCTCAAGGAGACAGGAGGGCGACATTTGCAACCAAACATTTGCTGTCCCGTCGCTGTGTGCCGACTTACCTAATTGTATCTAGTGACGTGCGATACCTTTCGGAAAAAGTACTAAAATGGATTTGTATCTCAGTTACTAAGTAATGAAAATCTGCTAGCACTTCGTTGGCGTGATTCTGAATGAATAATACTACATATAAGTCTTATATGTAAATCTGCTAGCACTTCGTTGGCGTGCTAGCAGATTTTCAAATGGATTTACCTACTCCAAATAATAACTAAATAGTCATTGCACGACTCCCCACCTGCTTTCTTGGATAACCCTCCTAGAATCATGTGGGTTTCAGGTTTGATAGTCGGCAACACGTCATAAAAGGTTGTGCCCATGGGTCGGAATTTTTGACCCCAAATTCGTTTTTAGCGCCTTTAAAAACCCCTTGAGAATCAATTCAGGTCAATACATCCAATTATTTATGATAAATCAACTGTTTCTTGCTGTTTTTACCAATATGTAGGTAAAATTACTTATATATAGGTCAAAAATCTGGATAAAAGTACGTAATCATATGAGTATGGAGGTAATTTAGCTGGAAGTATGTAGAAGCTATGGAACATTTTCTTTCAATAGGTATCAAGATATTCGGTATCATATCTTGTACTTACTTCCAATTATATACAGGTATTGATCAGGTTCCTACTTACTTTCTGCAGACTCTGATAAAGTATTCATATGGAAATTGAGCTAAAATTATATCACAGGTATTCAAAAAATGTCGAACATTTCTTTCGATATCTAGAGAGTAGTACTTACGGTACTATAATATCGCCAGTTCAACGTTCATAAGGAGGGTGAACTGAGAGAAAAAATCGAAACGTATCGTTGCCCTACTCACCTTGTACGAATATCCTTTGTGAAAACAAACCAAAGTAGAATATCTGGATCCAAAATGACGATGGGAACCTCATCCACATCCTTCACATTATTTCTTCTGTTTTGGGTATTGTATCGGCGCGATTTTGATGTATCACTTGGTTTCTGTCGTGCCTATAACAAAACAAAATATTTCCACCCAAAATTCGAAATTTCATGGAAAAGCGCTCGCCGGTGCGAAACATGTTTGCCACAACCATATGACCAAAATACGAAATAAAAAAACCATGTGGTTTCACATGTCGTCTGAAGTCGGTATTCCGAGAATAATATTACAAAATATGATGTCACGAGGTTTTTGTTTGCAAAACAACGTGACGGATAAATTACGTTTTTTTTCCACGAACTTTTGAGCTGCGGTGTTGGTAGTTCGAGAATGTTCCAGGCCATTTACCTGAAGCAGTTTTCAGTCTGGGGACAGCATCCGGCAGCTAACGCCTCGAACTTTCTGGAATCTTCCAGAGACGTTCTGTCGATAAAGGTGAAGAATTTGGAAGAACATGTTTTTAAGCCTTCCAGAGAAGTACTTACTTAGTAACCTTCTAGAAAGAAAGCTGTAGTGTCATAGATCCCAGATTGAAGGTAAGAACATAATAGGTATTTATATGGGTGAAAATATACAAGAAAACTTGATTAATGAAATTTGATATTATTTACGAAGTTACCCTACTTGTTCTACGAGTACATGGAGTGGAAGACATGACTACGATTGAATTTTCAAAACTTATGGCTCGAACTTTTTAGAATCTTCCAGAGATGTCTTGCGGATAAAGGTAAGGACTTTCGAAGAACAAGCCTTCCAGAGAATAATTCTAATTATAGGTACTAATTATTAGTACCTAACCTTCTAGCAAGGAAGCAGTACATACACAGGTATAGTGTCATAGATCCCAGATTGAAGGTATTAATATGAAGATGAAAAATACAATTCCTAGGATTTATAACTATAATAACTTTTTCCAAATCAATCTGATGGTAGGTAATTGTTTAAAAAAAATGAAAAGAGTTGACAGCCATGAGTTTTGAAAATTCAATCGTATTCCTTATCTATGTCTGTATCTTCCACTTCAAGTAGCAAAAGTAAAAAAAAAAAAAAAAACAAGTGCATTGTATACTTATTTTCACCCATATAAATCGTAGGTTTATTTTTCCCTCATACAACAAGAAAAAGATTTGAATTTTTGGCGGAAATATTTTGTTAGCGTTTGTAGCTCTGCCTAGTCTGACCTTCAGTCTTGAAACTCCGACAGCGCTGCTCTTTTGTATTGATATGTTCCGGTGTTTCGCTTCTGTTCACATGTTCTAGAATCTTCGGCCGGTTGACCGAGTTTACCGCAAAAGTTTTTCCGCGTTCAGTTGACTATTACCACTACCTTCGTTCCCTAAGTGATTTCATTTTTTCTTCAGTCAATCCCCGTCGCTTCATTGAGAGGAGAAAAAAAGTCGAAAATCTTCGTGAAGTGAAACTCTTCGAACGATGGCTTCTATGTCAGTTATTGGGATTGATTTCGGCAACGAATCCTGCTACGTCGCCGTCGCCCGCGCTGGTGGCATTGAAACCATAGCAAACGACTACAGTTTGCGCGCTACTCCGTAAGTGTTCAGTTCACTTTTATAAAGATTAATTAGTAACATCATGAAATGTAATCCCTAACTGAAGGTCCCAACCCTGAAACCCGACTGGTATCTTACCCATTTCTAACCTTCTCTACGAGGTACCACCGTTGGGGTGATTTTCCTGCGGGAAAACCCATTTTCTCCAACTGACTACTAAGTTTTATTGATTACATACTACTACCCTCAAGGTGAAATGTACTCAATATGTCTTAATCCCTTATCACTACACTTGCAAAATTACTACTCATTCTCTCGCAAGGCCACATCCCCTCGTGTTCTATTGATTTTTTTGCAGTACCGACTTTTTCTTCCACTCTGTTCGGACTTGAATACTCTTTTCTTACATCTAAGTCCAAAAATCTCTGTATTGAATCCAAGTCATATTGAATCCTGAGTCGAGAGAAAGTGTCGTCCCACGTTTACCTCGACTGGGCTTCAACTATCCTAATATGGGACTCATTGCTTAGTGAGTCACCCGTCGCCAAAACGCAGTCTTCCCGTTTTCAAGCGGTTTTGGCGCTCTGCCTAATAAATTTTAGTTCAAATTTACACTCGAAATCCGCTTTGGGGCGAATCAAGTTGGATTGCGGGGTGATGAATTAAAATGGTCGGTCCAAGTATTGTGTGCCGCCCCGTCGAATTTTAATTTTCACGTACGAGTGAACTTGTACGAGTGCAGCGCTGAATTGGTACTTGAAATTATCGAATTGGGTCTTTTGAGTAAGTACTATGTATACACGGCGTAAGCTATTAATACAGCCGACATCGGTTTAGGCGCATCACGGAACAGTCCCCAGCTCTTTCTCACTATCCATGTGTGATCCATCGGTTTTTAGACAGAACTCGCTAACTGGCAGATTCCTGGCAAAATTCGATACGATTCCGCCTCCGGCGAATAGTCAGGCAGCGTGGGGACACACAATGCGTGTAGTTCAAGGTTGGCGAGAGAGACCCCCCCCCCCTCTACCACCAATGGTCGGGTCCTTACGTGTGGTCTGGAGATAGCTCGTTCTGACCAGGTCATGGACAAGTCTCACAGACCACAATGTTCTGTAGTTTTGGCACATTCCTACTTGTTACGTATCTTTCATATTGCGTGTAGATTATTCAATTCCAACGCGTGGGTCTTTATTGTCTATTAGCGAATTTTCCAAGAAAAAGAAGATGCTGTTCTGGATCCAACATTTTTATAACAGACGAACTTGGGAAAAAAATTCTGAAAATCTTCAGAGCGTTACTTCTCTTCCAAAACAAAATCGTAGAAACTGGCAAATCGCATGAAATCTTCTTGGTATAGGTAATAAGCTTTTCAACGGTATGGTTGAACTAGAGATTATCTTGTTCCTTCAATCAAAAATTCAAGTTTGAATGCAAAAAAAGTTGTGCCATTTAAAGTTGTTTTGTCGTCAGACGGAGTAGTGACTCTGAACAGCAAAAGAGTCCGAGATCCAAAATTAGCGCAATACAAATTCGTGTATCCACCTGTTTAAACAACGTTACTTTTTTGTATTTAAACCATTTTAGCGAATCTTCGAAGAAAAGGAAGCAACTTATCGTTCTCGGTCCAAAATGTTTGAAGATTGTTAACCCTGAACACGATGGTGAAATCAGAATTGCGATATTTTATTCCGTTCTCAAGCTGGAGCACTTTGAAGATGAAGATACGTGGTTGTAACTTGAGATGTTATTCTCGGTCCAACTACTCTGATCTGATTACGGCATGAGATATCGCAATTCTGACTTCACCATCGTGTTCTGCGTAGAAAAATATATAATCTGAGGTGTAAAATGGAGACATTTTGACGTAAAACCAGCTATTTCTCCAAAAATTCGCTCTTAAAGCCATGCTTGATGACTGGATTTTGAAATTACCAATTACCGCACGATAACATGAAAAGAACTACAACGCATTCAACAAATAGCTCGATTTATAGCCCCTAAAGCCCCCAAGATACACTGAAATGCATATTATGGTCAGTAACTTGAGCTTGTAACTTGGGGCTTTAGGGGCTATAAATCGAGCTATTTGTTTAGTCCTGGAGCCGAGGCCGAAAATGGGTGTTCATTTTAGGAGAAGGTTTGATATAAAATTATGAAAATCTAGTCAATTCTGAGTAAGAAAATCCAAGTCTGCCATTTCAAAGCGGTTGCTTTCAAAAATGGCAGCTATTTAAAAAGTGACGAAAACGCACAAACATGACCTGTCTTTAGGATGGATGGAACTTTTATAGATGATAGATTATGTCCAAACATAGATGTTTTCACCAGTCTGCCACTTTCAACCGGTTGAAAATGCGTGGCAGACTCAATTTCAAAAATTGCATTTTTCGGGTGTAAAATTTACAGTATTTGGGACGCCTCAAATTTTCACACATGATTATATATGCCCAAATAAGGAGTTTGAGACTTGTCTGCCAATCTAAAGCAGTTGAAAAGTAATGGCAGACTTGAATTGAAATATTGCCAAATTTGGTGATAAATTTCATCAGTTTTAGGAAGATTCAAATTTCAATACGTTAAAGTACCTCTGGTATGAGAGCAATAGACCATGGTCTGCCTTGCCTAGCCAGTAGCTTTCTACCGACAGACTGAAATGCAAAAATTGCCAAATTACTGATCAAAATTTTGTGATTTTAGGATGCTTCAAATTTCGGCTCAACATTGTTCTCCTGCAATAAGACTGAAAAAGAGTAGTCTGCCTTCAGTAACCCGTTGTTTAAGTTAGGCAGACTGAAATTGAAAAATTGCAATTTTCAAGGTCAAAATGAATGTATTTTGGGAAAGTTGTAATTTTGGCATGTGATACTAGCATGTTAGTGTAAACTTTTTGACGCAGTCTGCCATCAATATTCCGCTGCCTTCTGGCGGCAGACTGAACTCAAACGTGGGAAAACAGAAATAATTTCAATTATTGACCATTTTTATGGTAAAAATGCATCTTCTTTAGGACGATTCAAATTTTGGCACATGATACTACATTGTAAGAAGAAACTTTGTGACATGGTCTGCCATCAATATCCAACTGATTTTTTCGGCAGACCAACAATATTAGGTATCTTACTTACATAATATGTTACAATTTGCCATCCCTCAACACCTTTATTAGCTGCAAGTAATTTTTTCTACATCTATTTTCCTTCATGTCCGACTGTAGAAAATATCTTTAATTTATAAATGAAACAAGGGAGAAGCAGAAAACAGAATGGGAAAACACTAAACTTCGCGTCGAAAACGGCCGTTAGGTGGGTCCCGGGTAGCCGCCCAGAATAAAACTGCCTTTTTTTCATCTTCCAGGTAAACTACAGTCTAGAAATTTTAACCGTCAGTCGGGGATAGACCACATTGCAATATTCACTCGGTTTCTCATCTGTAAAATTGTTTAAATAATACCTTTTTGTAATAATACAAATTAAATTTTGATGCTGAGCTATTGACTTGAAATTTTAAAAATAGTCAGAACTGGATCACAATGCAATATTCACTCGGTTTTTTGTCTGTAAAATTGTTTAAATAATACCTATTTGTTTAAACAAATGAAATTTTGATGATGAGCTAGATACTTGAAATTTTAAATATAGGTCAGAAATGGATGACATTTCAATATTCACTCGGTTTGTATGACATGGTATGAGTATGGTATGGTATATTATTGTATGTATGATTTGGTATAGTACAGTATGGTATGATAGGAAAGAAATTCGTATGGTATGGTATGAGTACGGTGAGAATATGGTATGGTGCCGATTTGCAACACAGTCTGGTATAGACAGAAGGGAGTTTTTTTTTCTATGGCCATAGATTTAGGCAAGTTTAGTTATTTTCCATTGTACATTGGTAACATCAACCGAATCCAGAAATAACATTATTTTGTTTACTTTTCCAACAATTTTGATTATTTATTTATCGCCACATTGCATCCGACATTTGGACATTTCACCGCTGAACACGACGGCGAAGTCAGAATTGCAATCTCGCATTACGTCCTAAAATGGACGAAGCGATTAGGAAGAAGTTGAACGAAACGAAACCTATCCATATAAACTTCACGAATCTGAAGACATACGTAATCCCATTAAAATTTAATAAGTTAATATTAACTCACAAACAGTACCTTAAGCGGACGAGGCGAAATACATTGGCATGACTCTCGACTGCAAGCTGAGGTGGAAAGCCCATGTAAAGAAAAAGAAATAAAAAACATACCGTTCTATATGAATTTTTCGAGATATGAGATTTTCAAATTTTCAAAATTCGTTTTGAACCCCTTCCCCTTGACCTAGGGTTATGAAAAGTTTCGAGGACCATTGTGGGGTTGGTCGAAACCCATAAAAAAAATGTCGTAATTTTAACTCAACGCTAACTGGGCAAAGTGCCGCGGACGGCGTACGGCGGACGGACGGATTTTTGGTTTATTATCTTCGATAATGAACCATTGGAATCGCCCAAAGAAAAAAAAATTTTAACCCCCCCTCAAAATTTGTTGGTTTACGTTTCAAGATACGTAGATTCAGAAAATCGAATAAAAAAAAATCCGTCCGTCCGCCGTACGCCGTACGCCGTACGCCGTCCGCGCCACTTTGCCCAGTTAGCGTTGAGTTAAAATTACGAAATTTTTTTTATGGGTTTCGACCAACCCCACAATGGTCCTCGAAACTTTTCAAAACCCTAGGTCAAGGGGAAGGGGTTCAAAACGAATTTTGAAATTTTGAAAATTTCATATCTCGAAAAATTCATATAGAACGGTATGTTTTTTATTTCATATTTAGATAGAGTTTGTTCCGTAGAATTTTTTAAGACCATCCGCAGCTTTGTACGACCAGCCGTTCGTTCACAATGACGGCTCAAAGATTGTGCCTCACTACAGGATCGTGAATCAAACTGTTGAAATACAGGTCCATTTTCATACTAACAAGCTCTTTGGAACATCATATGGCTTAAGTGATATCGAGTTTGTTGTTCTGAGGTGCGTTTCGTGCTACGGAAATGAAGGTAATTTCGAATGTTTGTTGGTAGGTAATTCTTTTATAGAAACTGTATTACCGACGTAGTATTAAAAACCCCAGAATTATATAGTATTAATTAATAATAATTAATAATAATTATTATAAATAATAAATACAAATTATTAATACCTAACAATAAATTATAATAATTTTCACTAGGTACTTGATAAAATTGTTAATAATTAGTGATAATTGATAATAATAATTAATCTAACATTTAGGATCTAGACATTTAGACCTAGTGATCTAGACAGAAGGGTGATCTGTACAAAGAAGATAATGAACCGTTGTGTCAAGAATTTGCAGAGTTTTTTTTATTCGATCTTGAAACGTAAACCAACAAATTTTGAGGGGGGGTTAAAATTTTTTTTTCTTTGGGCGATTTCAATGGTTCATTATCGAAGATAATAAACCAAAATGAAGTACGAGGTACGCGGTGTGGGTGTGACAGGGGGCGCAGAGACATAAGAGGTCTCGTCGTATGACGCACTAGTTGGCTCCTGCCAGCCGTCATACGCTCGTGCGTCATAGGCTATGACGCACTTGTTGGTCTCCTGCCAGCCGTCTTACGTCATACGCTCGTGCGTCATAGGCTCTGACGTACTTGTTGGCCACCTGCCACCCGTCTTACGTCATACGCTTGTGCGTCATTGGCTCTGACGCACTAGTTATCCTGCCAGCCGTCTTACGTCATACGTTCGTGCGTCATAGGCTCTGACGTACTTGTTGGCCTCCTGCTAGCCGTCTTACGTCATACGCTCGTGCGTCATAGGCTATGACGCACTTGTTGGTCTCCTGCCAGCCGTCTTACGTCATACGCTCGTGCGTCATAGGCTCTGACGTACTTGTTGGCCACCTGCCAGCCGTCTTACGTCATACGCTTGTGCGTCATTGGCTCTGACGCATTAGTTATCCTGCCAGCCGTCTTACGTCATACGCTCGTGCGTCATAGGATCTGACGTAATTTCCCGCCGGTCGCTTGTGTTCTGACGTGATCTGAGGGAAAGGGTGAATCAAGGGAACAAATTTTTCCCGTTTCAGTTTATGTGCCAAAGCAAAGACATGAAAATGTCAAAAAAATGTGTAAATAGGTACCTAAGCCCAACTGTAATGTCAATTTTCTGACAATGAGTTTTCGACTATAGTTTTTATACCTTTTTACTTAAGTACTTATTGAAATTTGAGACTGATAATGAGCTGTTTGCAAATAAAAAGTCTGATAACTTCATTAGGTACATCTTATTAATCTATTTTCAAGTTCCGATTCACAGTTGAATGTGTTTTATTTAGATGTCGTAAAATTCGAAAACGATGGAATGACGAAATTTGTCGACTACTGACTCAAGTGATACTGTCGACTTCTAACACATGTAGGTCGACTACTAGTGCAAAACCATGTCGACTACTGAAGAAAATGTTGGTCACTGGTATCGACTACTACCTAGAGCATTGGGATTTTTTACAAAACTTGTTTTTCCCTTTTCAAACCATGTTGAATAATATTTCCCGCTGCCAGGTCTTTTAGGAAAGGATCTTGGGTACACAATGAACAGGTTTGCAATGAGAAAAAAACCGAGTGAATATTGAAATGTCATCCATTTCTGACCTATATTTAAAATTTCAAGTATGTAGCTCATCATCAAAATTTCATTTGTTTAAACAAATAGGTATTATTTAAACAATTTTACAGACAAAAAACCGAGTGAATATTGCATTGTGATCCAGTTCTGACCTAAGTATTTTTAAAATTTCAAGTCAATAGCTCAGCATCAAAATTTAATTTGTATTATTACAAAAAGGTATTATTTAAACAATTTTACAGATGAGAAACCGAGTGAATATTGCAATGTGGTCTATCCCCGACTGACGGTTAAAATTTCTAGACTGTAGTTTACCTGGAAGATGAAAAAAAGGCAGTTTTATTCTGGGCGGCTACCCGGGACCCACCTAACGGCCGTTTTCGACGCGAAGTTTAGTGTTTTCCCATTCTGTTTTCTGCTTCTCCCTTGTTTCATTTATAAATTAAAGATATTTTCTACAGTCGGACATGAAGGAAAATGGATGTAGAAAAAATTACTTGCAGCTAATAAAGGTGTTGAGGGATGGCAAATTGTAACATATTATGTAAGTAAGATACCTAATATTGTTGGTCTGCCGAAAAAATCAGTTGGATATTGATGGCAGACCATGTCACAAAGTTTCTTCTTACAATGTAGTATCATGTGCCAAAATTTGAATCGTCCTAAAGAAGATGCATTTTTACCATAAAAATGGTCAATAATTGAAATTATTTCTGTTTTCCCACGTTTGAGTTCAGTCTGCCGCCAGAAGGCAGCGGAATATTGATGGCAGACTGCGTCAAAAAGTTTACACTAACATGCTAGTATCACATGCCAAAATTACAACTTTCCCAAAATACATTCATTTTGACCTTGAAAATTGCAATTTTTCAATTTCAGTCTGCCTAACTTAAAAAACGGGTTACTGAAGGCAGACTACTCTTTTTCAGTCTTATTGCAGGAGAACAATGTTGAGCCGAAATTTGAAGCATCCTAAAATCACAAAATTTTGATCAGTAATTTGGCAATTTTTGCATTTCAGTCTGTCGGTAGAAAGCAACTGGCTAGGCAAGGCAGACCATGGTCTATTGCTCTCATACCACAGGTACTTTAACGTATTGAAATTTGAATCTTCCTAAAACTGATGAAATTTATCACCAAATTTGGCAATATTTCAATTCAAGTCTGCCATTACTTTTCAACTGCTTTAGATTGGCAGACAAGTCTCAAACTCCTTATTTGGGCATATATAATCATGTGTGAAAATTTGAGGCGTCCCAAATACTGTAAATTTTACACCCGAAAAATGCAATTTTTGAAATTGAGTCTGCCACGCATTTTCAACCGGTTGAAAGTGGCAGACTGGTGAAAACATCTATGTTTGGACATAATCTATCATCTATAAAAGTTCCATCCATCCTAAAGACAGGTCATGTTTGTGCGTTTTCGTCACTTTTTAAATAGCTGCCATTTTTGAAAGCAACCGCTTTGAAATGGCAGACTTGGATTTTCTTACTCAGAATTGACTAGATTTTCATAATTTTATATCAAACCTTCTCCTAAAATGAACACCCATTTTCGGCCTCGGCTCCAGGACTAGTTGAATGGGTTGTTGTTCATTTCATGTGGTTTTGAAATGAACTACATCACCCATGTACTGAGTGGGGATAACGGAATATGCTAAATAATATCGATCAAGACAATTCCTTAGATGGCTTATCCCGAGCAACTCATCGGTGCGGGCGACCTTGGTCTTCAGTATCAATTCAAAACTGAATATTTTAGTTCATACACCTGTCGAAGCACAGGCCTGTTCTGCATCATTAGGTTTTTGGAGAAAGCGTTTCAAGGAATTAATTGTTAAACGCTTGGTCCATGTTTTTTTGACGTTTAATATTTTCTGAATATTATAACCCCCTTTCGAGGGGTGGAAGGGTGCCTATGCATCGCGATTCTTCACACGTACAATTGTTTGTCTGTTAAATTGCATCGACGAAATCACTTGATCTTAACGTACACCTACGACGTTCTAAATATAAACGTAGGTTGAAATTCTCGACTCTCTCTCTCTCTTGGATATTCGCGTAGTTGCAACGCCTCATGTGAATTCATTAGGTGAATTATCTCCCCAAATTCCATTTTCTGTGTCTGTAATCAGTGGAAATACAAATGTTGAGCGGTGAAAGGCAATTCCACAATGAGCACTCGGAATACGTAGAGCGGTATAAAATATTTTATTCGAAGAGCAATATTCAGTGTAAAGGGCAGAAATGCTGAGTTATATCGTTACCACCACGCCAAAAGCGCCAATTTGCGTTTTTGGTCATTTTCATTTTAGTGCAATTTTGGGTACACTGAGTTGGGCACACCATGCCCAAGCCGACGTATGCAATTTTTTGAAGAATAAGAAATTCGTTTCTCTTGTATGTAGATGTACTTAGTGGACTTGAACAAAAATGACCAAAAGTTCAGATTGACACTTTTTTCGAGGTACTAACGATGTAATGTTGACGCAGTAAAAAAATAAAAAATGTATAGTAACAGTTACAGTTACTGTAACTGTATAGTAAATGTAACTAGTACAGTGTGAACCGAATACAATCAGACTTTTAGGATTTTGGTCTAGAACTGGTCAGTATGAGGGAGAACGGTTATCAACCTAAATCTAGACCGTTACACACCTTGCATATCTTGCATCCCCATGGGAAGAAGTAAAACGTTTGAGGATGGTGAGTTAGATCGTAAATAAGGATTGGGAAAAAACTCAACCAATGGATGGGTAAATTCATGGGCCAATGAGTTGGGTGTATTGTGAAAAATAAGGGAGTTGCGAAGGGCTGGGCCAACTGGTAATGGTAAGAAGGTATGTTTGCTGATCCTTGGGGACTGAAGATGGAAGAAGAAAACAATTCAGTGTCATGCAGCATGGCTATAAGAGCGAAATTTCGAAGAAATAGGTAATGGGTTTATGTAAAACATTTTACCATTTTATCTCCGTTTTATTGGTTTTATAACGAATTTCGTGAACAATAGCATCCTTTTCTTCGAAAATTCGCTCAAAGAGCAGTTTCCATGCTCTGAGGCCTGTAAACATACTGTACTAATCAATCAACCAACAGTATATTATCTAATATGTATCATGTCAGAATCAATGAAATCCCTGATTATCTACCCGAGTAGTATGTTGGAATTCACATTGTCCTCACTACTTAGACTCGACCGAAATTGATGGTCTGGGTTCATACAAGATTAGGCGTCGAGGTACAACGTTAGCATTCACTGCGGATTTATCGCGATGGAATATGACTGACCTCATGAGACTAATTCTGGTTTCCCTGAAAAATGATAGTCTCAAGACATTTTTCAACCAGAAATTCATGTGACGATCCCTAGATTAGTAGAGTAGATTTTCAACTCAATTCTAAGAAATAAGATTTGATTATCTTGAAACTTAAAAAATAAAATCACAATCGTTTACAGTACTCGCCAATAATTTATTGTCACAATCAACACGTGCATATGACAGTAGTAGTCAGTCTTGCTACCACCATAGTAGAAAAAAAAATCAGGGGTAGTGAATTATTCAAAATGGCATTTTGACCTGTGTAGAAAGGTACTTGACATTAATAATACTTGGTAGCAAACAGCTTGGAGGTCGTACACAGCTACAGCAAGATCGTCTGTAGTAGCCTTCTTATTAATTTCTTTGTCCCTTCGAACCAAGTCTTTCTCTTTCAAATGTCGTGTCGTCTGCAGCTTGTTCTGACAGGCTGCACACTCTTCTTTCTTTGGAAGAAAGAATGAAATGTCAAGTTCCGTAGAATGAAATGTGGAAAAACGCTTTACCTTGCGCCCCTTGTAGGGGCAAACTCCCCACCACTTTTTCCACAATGAAAAAGCCCTAACCTGCTCTCTAGCGGCAACCAGAGCAGATAGAATTACTCCCGTTGGGGCTACGCGCAGAGTTGGTCATGGAGTATCGCCCACTTGACCTGTAGCGAAATCGTGTTGTGCTATAATATAGTTGAGCTATAATATTAAGTTGGCTCTGGCATGGTGTGCCCAAAAAAACTTACTAAAACGAAAATGACCCCAAAAGCAGATCAAACACGAGATATTTTAATTAGGGCGTATTTGTGGGATTGTTTTCCCCCCCTATTGGCGCGTTCGTGAAGTTGATTGTTCCAATGAAACGACGTGACTGTCAAGTTTTGTGGTGACCTGAATGACTCACTTGACAGTATAGAAAATCTAGAAAGCAGAAGAAAGAAAGAAAAAAAATCACTAAACTATCGTACTGTAGCTTTTTGTATCTCTTCTCTATAGAGAACCGAATAAGGATTCTTGAAGATGCTAGTTGGACTAAGAAGTCCTGAAAAGACGGCGAGCCGCTGTCAGGCGCTCATTATCAACGACCTTGAATATCACGTTCACCTCGGCCTAACTATTATTCCTCGCTATCCCATCTCGGCAAATTAACCCGTCTAACATTTAGATCGATTTTTGGTTTATTATCTTCGATAATGAACCATTGGAATCGCCCAAAGAAAAAAATTTTTTAACCCCCCCTCAAAATTTGTTGGTTTACGTTTCAAGATACGTAGATTCAGAAAATCGAATAAAAAAAAATCCGTCCGTCCGCCGTACGCCGTCCGCGCCACTTTGCCCAGTTAGCGTTGAGTTAAAATTACGAAATTTTTTTTATGGGTTTCGACCAACCCCACAATGGTCCTCGAAACTTTTCATAACCCTAGGTCAAGGGGAAGGGGTTCAAAACGAATTTTGAAAATTTCATATCTCGAAAAATTCATATAGAACGGTATGTTTTTTATTTCATATTTAGATAGAGTTTGTTCCGTAGAATTTTTTAAGACCATCCGCAGCTTTGTACGACCAGCCGTTCGTTCACAATGACGGCTCAAAGATTGTGCCTCAAAACACGATCATGAATCAAACTTTTGAAATACAAGTCCATTTTCATACTAAAAGCTCTTTGGAACATCATATGGTGATGTCGAGTTTGTTGTTCTGAGGTGCGTTTCGTGCTACGGAAATGAAGGTAATTTCGAATGTTTGTTGGTAGGTACTTCTTTTATAGAAAAATTATTACCGACGTAGTATTAAAAACCCCAGAATTATATCGTATTAATTAATCATAATTAATAATAATTATTATTAATAATAAATACAAATTATTAGTACCTAACAATAAATTATAATAATTTTCACTAGGTACTTGATAAAATTGTTAATAATTAGTGATAATTGATAATAATAATTAATCTAACATTAAATGTCTAGATGTCTAAATGTCTAGATCCTAAATTTTAGGATCTAGACATTTAGACCTAGTGATCTAGACAGAAGGGTGATCTGTACAAAGAAGATAATGAACCGTTGTGTCAAGAATTTGCAGAGTTTTTTTTGTTGTTAAATAGGATTTCCACGAACTAAATCACTCGCGACGAAATCGTGGAAACCCATATTAAGGAAAAAATCCACAATCATGCAGAAATAACTGGTTTTATGTATAATGTCTCGATTTTACTGGTTTTATAACACATTTTGTCTCTTTTTGTCGAGTAACTTATAGATTAACCTCATTTTTGTCGAGTAACCGCAGCTTATATATTTTTCAATGCTGAACACGATGGTGAATTCAGAACTGCGATATCTCATTCCGTTATCAGATTAGAGCAGATGAACCGTGAAGAACATCTCACGTTACAACCACGTTTCTTCATATTCAAAGTGCTCCAGTTTGAGAACGGAATACGATATCGCAATTCTGACTTCACCATCGTGTCCAGCCTTCATTTTCGAAATTTATGGGTAATTTTTCTCCCATTAAAATTCCCATAAATCCCCCTTAGAGTGGCCCACTTCTGCCTTTCGATTGCCAAGACAGATTTTATCTGCAAATTTGAAGTTTTCGGTGTTGAAACGAATTTTGGTGTAACAAGTTATTGGAAATTCGAGTTTTAAAAATTATGGACCAATTTTCGTCCAAAATTCGCTAACAAGAGTACCTAAATGAAAAAATCGTATATTTCCACTGAAATATGAGTACACTGACTGTTAAACCGGTTTCGGTGATAGAACCTTCGTCAGGAACAAAACAATTTCAGTGGGAAAAGACGAATTTTTCAAATTCTCTTGTTTTCATTTAGGATTTCCGCATTTAATTTACGATTTCTGTAACGTGTGGAATTAAACGTCACGCTGGTCATTTAGTTCCGTTTGAGATTGAAATGAAATGACCCTACCCACAACATAGGTACATGTTGCTGTTATAATGGTCGAGTTGATGGGCTTGATTCGCTTTTATAAGGTTTGGTTGGATACGATACTTGTTGGCAATCTGTGCCGTTTCCGATGGAAGTGAACGATTGTGTCTATCGTCATTGACGTGGGGACCGGCTCCATCGTCCCTCGTAGTATCGCGGCTTTTACAGAGTTGGGATCGAACCCGTCGTGTGATTCCAAGTATCACACTGAAGCAAATTAGTGGATAATGATCTAGAGAGTAATAAAAAGGGGTTGGGACGCTATGCGTCCTAAATGTTGAACTCGGAGTGAGTTTTAGCGAATTTAAAAAAAAAAAAAAAAAAAGGAATAACGCCTCAACTTTAAATAATTGATTTTTCAGAAATCAGCTTCAAAGTTTACCATTTGAAAATCCTAACTATCCTGACACCAAAAATCACACGTATTTATATTACCCGATTTATGAAAAATTCCCCATAAATTCCTAAAATGAAACAGTTTGACAAGTGACACCTCATTTTGAAGATTAAGATTGTTAAACGCTGAACACGGTGGTGAAATCAGAATTGCGATATCTCATTCCGTTCTCTAACTGGAACACTTTGAAGATGAAGAAACGTTGATACTTAAGATGTTCTTCGTGGACATCATGTTCTTCAATGAAAACATTTTACATAAAACCAGTTATTTCGTCGAAAATTCGCTCTTATAGCCATGCTGCATAACTGGATTGGTTTGAGTTACAGTACTTGTAGGGTGTAAGAAATTCGTGAGGTCTGGTTAATAAGAAATCCAAAGGTGGTAGTCCTTACTGCAGTGATTCAAGCTTCAAAACTTCCTCAGACGTTTCCGTTTCCGAGTGTTTTACAACAGCAATTCGCATCTCATACTTCTCACGTACAATCCTCGTGTATAATTCTGTATCTGCCACTTCCCCAGTCCTTATCTCCAAGTCATCGCATGTTCGACTCACTGCACTTGTTTTCGTTCTTTTAACTCCCTACATTTGCCCATAAAACTCTCTCCCTACAAGATTCAAACGCCTTGTGGACACAGTGACGACAATGTTGAAATGTGCATTAAGACCCGTTCCAAGTCTTGTACCGAATGTAGGAGGTATTCAGGTAGGAACCCGTGTTATCTAATCTTCGACTTATCTGGATCGTGTTACTGCTTCTTTGTAATTGGTTCGTTACGAAATTGGGTCTAGTAGGCCGTGGAGATACGCCGACAGGAGGCCTCGTTAGGGGATACGTTCGCTTCATTTTGTCCAGTGGATATGCATTTTGTACCTGGAAAAAATGCTGAATTTGACGGAACTTTTACAAGTTGTTCGGGGGTGCTGTGGGATGAATCTATTAAGTTTTCCACCTCGAGGACCCTGTGCTAACTTAGGGAGGGCCGAAAAACCTCGAAATATTTGGACTTTCTTCGGGTTTTGGCTCATAGCTTCTAAACTAAGCGGTTTTTGACCAAAACGTTTCAAACAAAGTTGTAGAGCATTAAATTTACTAACATTTTGTGTATAAACCTCTTCCCCATACCTAATATTATTCGAGATACAGCCGATCAATCTTCTCAAAATAACAATAATTGGCAAAAACTGAAGGTTTTGACATTCGATCAATTGCCATCAGTTCTGTGCTAATTATGGTAATCACTCATCAATATCGACATCTTGAAAGGAAGGTATTGTTCTCGGTCCAAAATTTTTAAAAATTCGAATTTCCGACAAATGTTCATACCAAAATCCGTTCCAGACCATCCTGAATTCACTGCCTAAAGACACCAAAAATCATAATAACTCTCGATAAACTTGAGGTAAAAAGTTCAAATTTGCACGATAAATCCGTCCTGGCTATCGAAAGGCTAAGTTCGTAGATGGGAAAAATCGGACCATTCCAAGGGGGGGTTTTGGGGGGGAAATTACCCATAAATTCCCAAAATGAAACAGTGTGACGAGTGACGCCTCAGGTGTTTTTAGTTTTCACTTAATTATATCAAGAAAAAACTGGTGTGCAAATACTTTTCCCCGGCAGCGGTTACTTTAGATAGAATTGAGATAAAAAGTTCAAATTTGCACAAAAAATCAGGAGCCGTGAATCAGGAAACTGCGTGGTGCTTTTATAGTTTGTAATGTTGGGAGATCACCAGCTCAATATTATTACAAGGGAGGGCGGGAGGTTCGCCCACGCTATCACCCTGGGTTACAAGGTGAGGTCGGTCGGAGGAGGGAAATTGATTGGCGGGCGTTATCCGAACCGGTGTAACTTGGGAGGTTCAATTCACGCCGGTACTTACCTGTCGATTATATCGATACTTGTGCCAATGTTTGTGGATTAATATTAAATATTAATATCGATACCATAAATTTTGTTCCAACTTCAGAAATCTTGAATAATCATATTTAACCTCACACAACGCCAAGTTGATTCAAGGCGGATCTGTACGAATTCAAGAGGTTTTACAAGCTAGATTCACCAACATCGAATCTTCTCATATTCTTATAACATCGAATTGTTATCTTCACGTTGTGGCCTTAGCGGTGGCCAGAGGCTGTTCGAGTTCCTGACATGAAAGCCGAGACCACAGCAAGAGGTCTCGTCACTAATGTAATTTCCTGATTTCCGTACCTCGAGGAATGCATTCGGACCAGGGGTCAAATTTTGAATCTCAGGTATTTCGTGAGGTATTGGCGCTCCTGGATATACATAAAACCCAGGCCACGCCACTGCATCCTCAGAGTTCAGGGACGGTGGAACGCCTGAACGCTTTGGAGTATGTTGTGAAAATCGTGGGTGACAATCAACGAGATTAGGATCGAAAGCTGCTCTGGGCTCTACTAGCTTACAGAGCAGCTGAGTACTGCGCAGCTTGTGATGTGGCGTGACCCGGTCCTTCCTGTTCATCTTCTGCTTGGCTCAGTACCAGGAACAAGGTCTTGCAGCGCCACGTCCAAAATGTCCACGACTCCGCACGTCAGCAGTTGCTCCAAGCAGCAGAATCAGCTAAAAGGCATTATGATGTCCTCAACGAAACGCGCGGTTTCAAGAGTGAGACCTGGTATGGTATTACTGGTCAAAGCGTCGAGTTGGAGTATGCCCTAAACTTCAATCCCCTTGGGCGGGGTCATGCAGAGGTGTCAAGCGGCTATCTAATGTAGTTTACTGGTTGTTCCCTAATGACCGAAGAAAGGTGGTTCATGCTGACCATCTTACCCCCTTCCGCTGGACCTGATGAAGGATGGTGTAGAGAATCCCTGAATCCATGGTTGGTTACCAACACATGTTCTGATATTGACCTAAAATTATGAGTTGCCATTAAAAGGTTGTTCGTGTTTTTGCTATCGACCCAATTTGTAATTAGCTAAGTTGTTCTCTTGAATTATTCCTATTTCGGGGTTGTATCACAATATCCACATTATTCCGTCGATTTGATGATTGCAATTTTAAGGCGTAATTGGAGTTATTGTTTGTAATGGATTGACTTGTCTGCAGAAAGTAGAAATAGATGGAAATGGATTTAAAATAACCTCTAGATTGACGCTCTGTGGCATCCACGAATCTTGTTTCACTGCGGTCAATACTGTCTGATACGGTTACCTATGAGGAAAACTTGGCTGTAGCGAAGATGGCGTTTGTCAGGATCGACCAAACAACTTTGAAACACTTGGATGATGTCGCTTACACACCCTATATATACGGTCCTTTAACTTGTTAGTTTCCATGACTTCCGGTGGGGCTTTCAAGTTGAAAAGCTACGAGTACATACCCCTGTACACACTAAACTTAGTTAGGAGTTTGATTTTCCCTCTCTTTCCCTTTCCATTTTTTATTTAGTTCAATAAAAATTTGAATTTTCAATATTTTTCCGATGTTGCAATGAAGATCACAATATGATCTGAAAAGCGGATCTGTAGGTAGGTTTTCACATATTCCTCCCTCGTAATGAAAAGTAGGTACTAGTCGAAAATTAATCTGATCAAGTCAATTAGAATCATTAGGTAGTAGGTAATTATTTTGGTAGGCCCTTAAAACCCTAAATTGAGCTTTCGGTTAAAATGGTCTGAAGCCTTGTTTCTCTGAAAAAGATGTAGCTTCTCATAAAATCAGAGTTGCTTCAAGGTGAAAGGATTTGGCATTACAGAAAACATTGGGACATAGTACATTTGTTGTTAGGGTTACAAGGACTGGATGCTGAAGTCAAATATTTGAATTATTCAAATATTATCGAACAACTAGTTTTTAGAAGGGAGAAGAAGAAAACTGTAGCCTAAGAATTTATGAAACCCATACTTTTTTTCAGTCGTTAAAAAATATATTTTGAGCAATGTACACTCTCCCCTCTCTTCCCTGTGAAGAAATTCTATTCCAGCTCAAGTGGTCATGCAGGTATTTACGTACAATGTTGTATGTCTTCTCTGTGAAACCCGACATCTTGACTGGGGATAATGTTTTACTCTACCCCGTTTTATTCCCCCTTTTTTTTATGAGGTAGTAGATACTTGGATGGATCACTTGCACGACGCAGGTGTCATGTCCAATGTTTATCTTTTCTCTACCCCTTTGATATTGTCGAAAATAACGTGATTTCAACTCCATCTTCTTTTTTCTGTACAGGTCATGTGTGGCATTCAGCGGAAAGAACCGACTCCTGGGAGTGGCAGCCCACAACCAGATGGTGACGAACATGAAAAACACCATCTACGGTTTCAAGCGCCTCCTGGGACGCATTCACTCGGACCCCCATGTTCTATCTGAGATCAAATCTCTACCTTTCAATTTCCAACCCCAAAATCATGGCCAAATAGGTATTAAGGTAAGTCGGATACTACGCATTTCACAAATAACCTCCTTGATCTATATGACGGTACGAAATCTAATACATAGAGGTCGTTTCAAACAGGTCGAAAGATACTGATTATCGTCACTTTACCGGTACTTGACCATCATGTACAAGGGTCATCCAGAAAGTAAGTTTACAGCATTTTTTAAAAATCGAAAAAAATGCTTTTATTTCAATTGCTAGAATACTTCACAAATATAATTAACTATTTTTCCACGTAATCCCTGTAGAGTTCGAGACATTTCTGTAGCCTGGGCACTAGTTTTTTAATGCCAGTGTCGTAGACCTCCGCCGCCACATTTTGTAACCACTTCTGAACAGCTTCCTGGACCTCTTGATCGTCTGCAAATCGTTGTCCACCCAAAAACTCCTTCAGTTTAGTGAACAAGCTTCACAAGACGGTCCTGTCGCAGTTCGTCAGAAATCACTGATGGTCTCCCACTCCTTAGCTCATCATGGGTATCAGTACGGCCTTCTCTATTCTGCCTAACCCAATTCGTGACGGGTGTTTTCCATAATACTCCTGGCCTCTAATAAGTGTTCGTCGATACTCCCGTAGTGATGAGAGCAGAGTCGCCGATACTCACTGGCCCGAAGTTAGGTTATTCGCGGATACTCCCGCATTTTCCATCCCACTTTTCCAGACCGTGGACTGGCTACACAGCACATTCACGTGTAGGTGTGGTTAAAAATGTGGGATTGCATCCGTGCTGTGGTAGCATGTCGTCAAGTTGTCACAATAGCAACTAGTGGATGTACCTAACTAAGTCGAACTAGTGACTGCAGAACATTCAACTTACTTTCTGGATGACCCTCGTACGTTAGGTCGAGCTTTTGTGGTTTTTTTTTTTTTTTTCACATGAAAACTACGGCCATAGTCACAACATGATAACTACTGTGATGTTTAACATATGGTGACCTTTCCACAGGTTAACTACATGAATGAAGATCATGTATTCAGCCCGGAACAGATCAGTGCAATGCTGTTCACAAAGCTGAAGGACACGGCTGAACAAGGCTTGAAAACTAAGGTCAACGATTGCGTCATTTCTGTAAGTGTCCAACGGTCCTCTCTCAAAACTCATACGTATTCAATGGAATGTTTTTTGAACTTCACTATCACGATTGCTATACTTGTGTTTTGTCCAGTCATATTGAACAGATTGTTCGATTTTTCTTGTAGGTTCCCTCGTACTTCACTAATGCTGAAAGAAAAGCTCTTCTCGATTCGGCCCAGATCGCCGGTCTCAACGTACTCCGGCTTATGAACGAAACGACAGCTACTGCTCTGACCTACGGCATCTACAAGCAGGACCTCCCAGAACCAGACGACAAACCGAGAAACGTATTTTTCGTCGACTGCGGACATTCGTCCCTCCAAGTCTCGGCGGTGGCATTCAACAAAGGCAAATTGAAGGTGCTTAACTTTATTTTAATGATGCTGTATTTACGGAGTATAGATACTCTTGGAATTGTGACATTTCTCTTGTAAATTGTGACTATGGATTAGGGATGGGTATCGAATACTCAATGTTTTTGGCTTCGTCGTTTTTCTTGCGATGTTTTTTCTCCAGACCTCCCGTTTTTTACTCTCTCCCAAAATACCTCTACAGCAGTCCCTCGGTAATCCGGCAGATATGAGACCAGAGCACTGCCGGATTATCGACAATGCCGGACTACTGTAAAATATCGAGGAAAAACAGTTGAAACACATCCTTGAAAGTAAACGGCTGAAAATACTAATCAATTGTCTTTTGCTTCTTACTGATGAGAGAAATTCTTACTCCCGCTCGAGAAAAAACGCAAGAGTGCTGGAGGATTACTGGGAGTCTCACCTACAAACTTATTTTAGTTTTCACTATGTAATTGCATTAATTCTGTGCCTTGTTAGGAACTTTACTTACCTTCTTATTTCTTATTTTAAATGGCCCTTTGCCTTTTATTGATCTGGTAGCTTCAATGTTTAGGTTGCATGTTTTGTAGGTCATGGTTGACCCAAGATGAGATAGTAGGGATGAAACCAATCCCACCACCACGTCTAGTGTAACCGTGCAACGTTTAGGTTAACATTTATCGTTTGTCGATCCTGAAAAGAGAGAAGGCTGGCCGGCGAGCTGTGTTGCGCACCACCACTGGCGCTCCTCGCGGGCAAATGGCCAACCTCTCCCTCTTTTCTGTTCTCTGTTATCGTGAATGTTTTTCTCGCGCTAATGAAGTAAATTGCAGTCATTATCAGTATTCTATGGTTATTCATCGTAACTGTGGGACAACGATGGAGTCTGCCTGACACATCTGTTTCATGTCTTGTTTTGTTCAAAAATTGTTACTTAATGAAAACCTCGTTTTTCTAGATGTTGGCAACGGCTGCCGACCCGAATTTAGGCGGCAGGGACATCGACCAAGCCTTGGCCGAATATTTCTGCAAAGACTTCGAGACGAAGTATAAAATCAACCCCAGAACGAACCCCAAGGCTTATCTCCGCTTGAGGACTGAGGTCGAGAAGTTGAAGAAGCAAATGTCCGCTAACTCTACCAAACTCCTCCTGAACATCGAATGCTTCATGGATGATAAGGACGTCCATGGGGAAATCAAGAGGTACGTCGATGTGGCACTTGAATACTGGTGATTCGTATTGAAATACTGAAGCTGCGCTAGGCCTTGATTATCACAACTATCAACTACGCCAAAGAGATGAATCGCCTTCGAAATATAGTTCATTTTGAACTTCGTGCTGGAAAGGAGAATTAAGTGTTTACATCGAAGAATATTTCATTACCTATTACAATGAGTGATTCCATAGAGAAGAGAGATTGTTAAAAGCGTCTTGATTGTAGTATTCAAAGTAAAACCAAAAAATTGGCCTTTACAGGGACATCATGGAGGAACTTTGCGCAAACTTGTTCCAAAGGGTGGGACAGACCATGAGAAATTGCCTAGAAGATTCAAGTAAGTGTGGATTCTGTCTTTCTTGATTTCATTTAAATTAATTAATGCAAGATGAATTTTGAAACCTGTCGTCAGGATCCAAAATCACTATGGTCGTCTTGGGTTTCAATTTAGGCTTATTCGAAGTATAATTGAATATACTTGACAAATTCCTACTTCCTTGACATTTCGTCGTTGTAGGGGCAACGTGGCGTGTCTCAAAATTTCCAGTTTTACAGGAGAGAAAAAGAAAGAGATACGCCATGTTATCAACCAGTTTTAGATACGCCCGGATACTTCATTGACGATTTGACCGCATTCTGTTGGAGTAATATTAAAACTGATGTTACTATTGGATCCGGCGCAAAAATTTGAATGTAGAAGGCTAAAAACCTCAAAACGGGAAAAAAATTGAGTTCGTCGATTTTCTGAGGATCGTCAGCTGCTATGATGAAGTTCGTTATGCGTTTTATTTGACCGATAAATCATTTTATGTGCAGAGCTGCGTCCCGAGGAAATCCACAGCGTAGAGATCGTCGGAGGGACCTCCAGGGTACCAGCGATCAAGCAGTTGATCGAGCAAGTGTTCGGGAAGCCTGCCAGCACTACGCTGAACCAGGATGAAGCGGTGTCTCGCGGTTGCGCTCTCCAATGTGCCATTTTGTCACCGGCCGTACGCGTCCGTGATTTCTCCGTAACTGATCTCCAGCTCTACCCGATCAAACTCGTTTGGGATCCGTCTCTTAAACAAGATGGGTAGGTTCATCTGCCGTCTAGCGAAAAAATCCCCATCGCGTGGAAATATTTCCTAGAATAACGTCACATTTGGCCAGTCGGCCAGACTCCAATATCTCTCCATCTACAGAAATATTTCCACGTGAACTTTGCTCGTTTTTACATAGCTTTTGCGGTACTAACTGCTCACCGTTGTGTAAATATGGAAGCACTCTTTAATATCTTCGAGTAAAGAGTTTCTCCCATTGAATCCCACTAAAAATGGCGTTTGCAGGTTATTCTCCTGCTTCACGAATTATTTCTGTTCCAAACGTTTTCGATACCAAACATCATCCCCAAGCGATTGGGGCGGGTAAGTTACCTACCACCTGGCTCGTAGAAGCTGAGCCATAACTTGCATTTGACACTAAAAATCCCTAAAAATTGATGCTATTCTGATGTTAACAACATACTCGTCGGTATACCTATTTACTCTGTATTGTCTAACTTCAAAACTTCCTTACGAGTAACTAAGTAGTTGTTACTAATAATTAAATACCAACATTAATTCATTAGCCACAATTTTCACTTTAGTAAATAAATTCATGCCATCCGTTCGCAACTTAACTGGTGGGTGATTGTGAGTTACATTTGACTACTTTTGTTTCTGTATTGCGTCTGTATATAACTGGGCGAGTATCAGGATGGTAACTGTTATGAACTATCTAACGGTCTTAATTATTCATTTTCCAGGGAGGCAGAGGTATTTCCTGCCAACCACCAAGTTCCATTCAGCAAGATGTTGACCTTCTACAGAAAAGACAATTTCAACATCAAGGCGTTCTACAGCTGTGACGTCCCTTACCCTGATAAAGAAATCGGTAATTCTTTACATAGTGGTTCACTTTATATAATATATTATTATTGCGAATTATATGCGAATTATGCGAATTTTAACAATCACATTGTGAAATAATGGACCAAAAAAACAGATGCGTTGCGTTGGGGGTGTCTAGCCGCCATTGGTTTGTGTTAACTTATGCCTGTGGCATACCTATACTACACATTCACATACGATACCTCTGTCAAATCTATACCATACGTGCGTATACGATACCTGTGGCAAACTACCTTTACATAATATTATACTACACGGTATACACAGTGCCACGTGAGATAGCTTATACCTATACTGCCATGTTGGATGGCGTTGTCGAACCATATGGCCATACACCAATATGATCGGCAACCCAGCCACTTTGGGTGGCTACACATAATACAATGCATACCATATGCGCATTATACTATACATACACGCCACGAGAGCCCAAGGGAACGGGTGTAGGGAAGGAGGAGCTTGTGGGGTATACTCACGCCGTATAAATCCATTTCGCATCTTGCTACTGGGGTCCTCTTTGTTGAACCCTTCGATAATAATACGAAAACCTATTGACGGTTACATTGCATGCAAGCGGCAGTTTTAGAACAATAAGAAAATCCGTAAACCTGCCTATTTTCCATTTGAGTTCTCCCTGCGGAGGGACAAGACAGTCTCCAAACCGAATCACGCTAAAAATGGCGTATTTGGTACCCAAATTACTGGTTGATATATAAAATCACCTGTCCGTAATCATGTAATGTTGTTTAGTGGAGGTTATGGCTCCCTGTTGGCGGAGTGTGCTTTCTCTCTTGGCTTTAATTGCATCATTTTTGCCCTATTGAATCTATTGACCGACGTGTATTGCCACAGGACAATTCATCATCAAAGATGTGAAACCAACGCCCGAAGGGGAGTCTTCAAGGATTAAAGTGAAATCCCGTGTCAACCTCCACGGCATCTTCTCGATCGTCAGCGCTTCCCTGGTTGAGAAAAAGGAAAGCGCCGAAGAGGAGACGCCCATGGATACGGCGTCGCCGGAAAATGGCGCCAACCCTGCGGGACAGCCGGCGCCAGGAGAGGCCATGGACCAGACGACTCCTCCACAAGAAAATGGCGAGGTACCGATGGTTGGTTTTGCAAAGTTTGCACTTAGCTTTTTGCCACCGAGTGTCTTTCTGTAGTAGTTCTTCGTACTTGATTGGTCCACCGCTAAACTTAAGGGCACCATTCACTCGAGAATCGGTGTAGTTGGGGAAATATCTTTGGTACATTTCGACTCCCAAAATACTTGGACATGATGTCACACAGCATGAAATCCAATCTTTCTTCCCTCAAGTAGCACTATCAACAAGGCACTTTGAGAAACCTGTCCACCATTGCTGTGATTACACTCGTAGTTTGGCTTGAGATGTTAAAACACTTCAAGTTTTTGCAATCTAGTAGATATCCAGTAAGCCTTGTCCAAAATTGAGAACCACGATTTTGAGCATTTTAACTTCAATCTTTAATCAGTATACCAAAGGAATAACAGCAGTGATTTGAACATATTGCCATTTTTCCTACCGCGGATTGGGCTTAAAATAACAGACCATGAGACATATATTTGGGACTAGTCCACTTCTCATTCCAGGGAGAGTTTTGATAGTAAATATCTTGTAAAACTCATTTCGAGTTTCGGTCTCGTCGCAAAAAATGCATGTTGTATGCATGATTTTTTTTTTTTGGTTTTCATTGTATGACGTTTTAATGCCAACTGCATGAAATGTGATTTTTTTTCCATCCCATTGTGGCAATCCAGGGGGATGGATTGGAAATTCGAGGTTATGAGGGTTCAAATTCACACCTCTCATTGTAATATTGTCGACAGGAGGTTAATTTATCTTCTGAACCTTCTATTGTAAATTACCGTTCGATGAATGTAAAGGCACATTTCAAACAAATCGAATATGTGCGATCGAATCCGAGGCTCAATGGATGAATATTTTAGTTTTTTCAATTTTAAAACGATTTGACTAATATTATTCATTTGAACATCATTTCACATGCTTAGTAGAAAGCAAAAAACGATGAGCAGAAATTGAGGGGAGTCAAATGTTGAAAGAGCCCTTTGTGGCATTAGATCTCCCTTACTATTTCTAAACCAAATTTCGATTCCTTTGTATGTTTGTACGAATACATATCAGAATGATTTATAATGCTGTTGGTGAAACTACAGCATTCTGCACTACAGTGGGAAAATAAGTAGGTTGCCTCAATCTCTTACAGTCCTGAGATTAGAGTTGGTTCAGGGTTCCAAGCAGGTAATTTTAAATCAAATTGCATGGCCACCTTGAAGTGATTCAAGATGGTTCGTAGATATTTGGGACAGAGCTTCAAATATAGGTTTTCCAAGCCAGATTGAGAATTTTCCAAATGAAATTGACAACTTTCCAAATCAAATTGAGAATTTTCCATTTCTAATTGAGAATTTTCCAATTCTAATCAAAAACTCAGAACTTTTTTTGACAAAGGTATATTTTGTTGAAATTTATGAAGAAATTATAAAAAAGTGCAGAAATTGAAATATACACAAGCCAGTACCTTCATCAATTAATCTCATGAAAAATTGTTTTTGCTCTACCTTGCATATTTGCCCCTTCTTCCACATCTCTGTCGCTGCGCTGTTTCCAGTGTTCTCAGTGCTCTGACTAGACGAAGTTATAGGAACTGATGAAACTTGCCGGCGGTTTTCTCGAACAGGCTCCTGTCACTTTCACTCCGGGGATCATCCATCGTTGAAAAACAGATCGAAAATAATAAATGGGGTCAAACATCGAAGGTTTTTGTGAATCCCTTCCAAAAAGGAACATGTTTATTGTTTCCAGCCTTCTGGATGAAGGTAGGTAGCGTCAATGTCAGGGAAGGGAGTGCAGTGCAGACGGGCTAAGTGCAATATAGAATAGATAAGTGGGCAGTTTGGTTGATGTGATACCTACCAAGGTACCTGTCTTCCGATTTCTTTAATAAATAGTAACGGATAATCACTGTCACTTTCTGTTTCGTCATTAGAAACAGAAAGTTCTCAATTTGATTTGGAAAGTTCTCAATTTGACTTGGAAACCCTATAGGTCTATGATGACATCGTTGCACGTTACTCAACGAGATCTTATTTTTCACCATGGATGGTAATCAAGTATCCAAAAAGCCACTAATTAAGCTGAGGTTGTCCTTGTTCATGTATATTAAAAGTGTCATATTTCACTCTAAACTCTCGCCGTTGGACTGGCTTTAGTTTTCAATTATCCCTCATTTTCTCACGTCCCCCAAATTCACCAATCAGTGTCTTGTACTCGTAAGTAGCCAAATAATGTATCTTAAAAAAAAAAAAAAAACAACGAAATCCCTGGAATTGCCTGAGGCCTGGCAGTTATGCTTGTCCATGACAACAAGATATTTGATTCCAATCGTTAGGTCTCAAATCGACCCCATTTGCACAATTTCCTTGAAATGCTACTTGAACTAGTGTATTAACTGCTTGCTCGCTTGATTTCTGCCCATTCCCTTGGATTCAAGAGTGTACTTGAATAAATGACAGAATTACTGCTTTCGAATGACTTGAGAGTGAAAAGGAGACAAAAAAAAAAGAAAAAAATAGTCACAGAAATAAACTAATGGAAAATTTTCATTTTTACCTTTTTTATTTGCAGTTTTGAGATATATTTTCGATATATTGTTGCAGCTTGATAGCAATAGTGATGAATGTGATGATGATGATGATCAACCACCGTCGTCCTGGGGCTATATGACTCGCATTAGAAATTTCCTGTCCGGCAGTGCCAAGGTGTGGGCAGAGATTTTAATTTTGGAAATCAATACAAACGAAACAAAAATCGAAACTAAATTTAGTTTGTTACGAAAGAGCATCTTGTACAACCCCTATCACCGTCCTACCCTTCTTTTGCTGCAAGTTGTGGTGTTTTTGTTGTTGGTTTTTAGACGTCAAAATCCATTTCTGAAAAATATAAATCAACATGTTTAAATTGTGGTTTGGTAGCGTTGGTTATCGTTTCGTGTGTAGGTAGATAAGACTAACATCCCTTATGATCTCCTGCACATCTTCACGAATTCTTTCTCATGTTCGCTCTCTTATTGCACTTGGAGGTAGCAAATTAGATTTTTTTGTTTATTTTTTATTGATAGCCCTCGTGAAAGGTGCATATGGTTTGGGTCCTGCGATCAGGCTGCACATTTTTCTGATTAGACACTATTATTCGGCCATGGAGGGTAATGGGTTGAGATCAATGTCTGCTTATTATTCAATAATGAACGTCCTTGAAAGGCCAACAAGAAAGTGTTTACAACCTCGTAATTCGGTGTTTGTCAGTACTTATTCCAAGACACGTAGAATTTGAAAATCGAATAAGATCGATCTTTCTACCGGTATGGTCTTATGTTTTCTCCGAACAGGAATATGTGTAAACGACCAAATCATGGTAGCAACTGTATGTGCGAAAATAATCGTAAATCCTTTTACACTGACATAAAGTGACTTACACGCCAGAAGCTTTTTCCTTTGTTGAACGCTTACCCCAAAACCTTCACTTGGCCGAACTTGAGGGCTTCATAACGTTGCCTAAACCTTCGTGTTGTTTTCTGTATTTTTTCAGCCCGCTGACGACAAAGACAAGAAGGATTCGAAGAAGAAGAAGCAGGTCACGAAAACCGTCGACCTCCCAATTGAAACGTACACTCACGGGTTTACGCAGACGATGTTGAACGATTACCAAGAACAAGAAGTAAGAATTTGTTGCTTTCATAAGTGAAATAATATCCCGCAAAATTTGCGTTATCGAATATCCGGACAAAACTAACAACGCTCAAAGATAGAACCTGCACAATAAAGAGAATAATGAGAACAAGACCGTGGATCAGAGATGAGCGTATAAATAAATATGAATAAGAATAAAAGTCATAATCTGGAAAATATGAATTTGAGTACAGATATGAATATGAATACTAATACTGATATGAATACGAATAAAGCCATAATCACATATTTTTGTGAATTTCCTCCAAAAAGTCACATTTTAGTCAATTCGAACAAAACTCCGTTATTCCACTGTTTCTCTCAAAAACATGAAAGTCGCGTTCAAATTGAGTTTGACCGTTGTAGAAGATAGGAAACTAATACTATCATTATTTAGTTTTGCTTTAGAAGCCCTTTACAAAATTCTAAGATTGATTATTAATATCATATACTGGGCCTTAAATATACTTTTATACTGGGCCTTATACATATACTTTTTAGTCTGGGCCTTAAAGGGATAAGTGGAGAAATATGAAATGTTTTTGGTCTAAACATACCGAAACGTATTTCCATAGAAAATTACTCGTAGAGCTGAGAGTTTGATTTCCTCATTTCGAAACGATAAAGCCCACTAAAAACTATCAACACGACCAATTTCCTATCAAGAATTCCATGCTATCCACAGTTTTTTAAAAATAATAATTCATTCATGTTTTGTCCTCCAGTGTAAAATGATTGCAAGTGACAAACAAGAAAAAGAGCGGGCGGATGCGCGAAATGCTCTTGAAGAGTACGTATACGATGCCAGGGGAAGGATTTCCGACGATGATGACCTCGGTACCTTCATAGTCTCCACCGATAAAGAGAAGTACGTTTTATGTGTAATATGTATCAACTAATTTCTCTCCCATTCTACAAGTTAGAAACCACTCCATTCTTGAACTGTATGTTCCACGATTAATCGTTATTATTGTGTTCAAGATCAATTTAAGAAAGATACTTGATGATATCTTCATTCTGTAATGTAAATCAACAAGTCATTCTCATCATTAATTAATAATTCTCAGTATCTACCTCAACTTCTCAATCGTCCTCTCATTTTGCGCAGTAACGCCTCATCGTGTATTAAATTAATCACGATCGTTCCACAACTAATTAGTACTGTTACTGCGAAACTTAAAAAGGAAGTGCTTCCAATAGTTTTGTTCATTAATACCAGTTAGTAATTATTGGAACGCGTTCGCTAATTCAAAATTGTGATTTCAGGTTCGTAAGGGACCTTGACAATATGGAAAACTGGCTCTATGAAGATGGGGAGGACTGCAGTAGGCACATCTACGTTGAAAAACTTCAAGCCCTCCGAGTAAGTACTCGTACTTGAACATGGAACATTATGATTCCTTTAATTATCGCCTGTTTGATTAATAATCACGTATGAGACAATTCTGTATTGTGTTTATCTGGTTGTAGGCGATCGGTGAGCCCATCAAAACCAGGAAAATGGAGTTTGAAAACAGGAACGCGGCTTTGGAAGAGCTCGCGCAACGCATCATGCTTGCGCAGAAAGTTACCGGCCAGTACAGGAACGGAGATGAGAAGTATAACCACCTGCCAGCGGCTGATGTTTCTAAAGTAAGTTGACTCAACGGATTTAATACATTCACTGGAAAACAAAAGCCCTAACGTACACCCTTAGATACGAGTATGTTTAAAAAAGAAACCACCGCTAAGGGTTAGACTGTTTATTAAGTTATTATTTTGTCACTATGAAGAGATTAGAAATGTGTACAGTGGTGTGGGTCTTGTTTAGGTTGAAGAGACTGTGAGCGCTGCCGCTAAATGGTTGGATGAGAACAGGACCCTCCTCACTTCCTGCCCCAAGACACAGGATCCGCCGGTCACCGTAGCTCTAATCAGGGAACAATCCAAGGTGAATAATCGAAGCATGAAATCATTAAACTAAGAGCATGTTGAAAGTTTAAACCACTGATCCATGATCAGTGATATCATACCAAAGAATAGACTCGTACGTGTAAATGTTATTAAAGGGGACAGTAGGTTGGTCATTGGTCACTGCAAATCACTGGGAACAAAAGGGCCAACTCCCATTTGAATTTCTGATGGGGCTGGTAACTAAATGGTATACGGCCGCTTCATGATACAAGTTTGAAATTAATATGGCACATTACACAGCACTGGCAGGCTATAATGGGAGAGCAAGCGAGAGAAGCTCTCGCAACTCATCTAACAGGCGTCTAAATGCCTAAATCTACGCTGTTGCTTTGTGCAATATAGAATTTTTGTACTTCCCGTTCTTCTCTTTACTAAAAAAGTTTTTTTTTTTTTTTTCGCGAAATGCCTTTTGTAACGTAGAGAGAAACGCAAAGATCCAGCTTTACCGGTATACGTGGAGTCAGTTTCCCTAATAGAGAGTTTTTGCAAATCTTTGGCCACTAGGTCGTTGACGGGCTAAGGCCTACGTACATAGAAAAAAGTGAACTGCGCCTGCGCATATCTGGACGGGAACGACCTAACTTAGCTCTTCAACGTTAGATTCCACCAGTCGTAAACGACCTAGCACTAGGTCATGAAAGCCGTTCCTCGTTTAACCTTCTACAGAAACCTCATCGCATGGATCGCCTTCTTCCATTCGCCCAATTGCGTACATCCATGCATTTGATTGTGTTGTGTACGCGTCTTTTTTCTCTCGATTGGTTTTCTGCTGTATAAAAACAAGCTCCATTTTGCCCGCCATATTATAACTCCTTCTTTGTATCACTTAATGTTAACATCTCCATTCCAAACTGAACAAGTAGATACACAACCAAAAAATACAACCAAGATGACCTACTGAATTTAAATCTGAACTAGTATTTAAACTGAAATCTTCATGTGATGAGAATGATGAAAACATTTCAACGTTAAAGTCACTATTGGAATCAGCTTAGGTCCTTCAACGACCTGACTTTCACGACCTTACATCGTCTCACGATCTAAGAAGTTAGCATCCGGGTTTTTTTTCCCTTAGATCATTAGTCCATCAACTATCTGGTGGCCCAAGTTTTGCAAAAACTCTCTAATTACGGGGAGTTTTACTCTAAAAATATAGCCTTCCACATGGATAACCTCACAAAGAGTTCGTGTGTGCATAGCCCTGTGATGCCTGGCACCCGGTAACCTCGTTTAGGTATGACAATTTCATTGGGGATACTGAATCCCCTGATCAGTTTTGAAAGATCCTCACGACAGAATCGGAAATTCAAAAGAACTTCTTCGTCCGCCATGGTCTCCAAATGTAAATGGCCATGGATTGCACTTCTAAAACGAGGAGCGCTTTTTTCCTGCAATGTACTGATGTAGGTACACTTCTAAAAAGTCCTCCAACTCGTCTTTGGTAATAAAGTTCCCAACAAGAAGCTCCATGGACTCCTCTACCACTTACATCATTTTGAATTAATTAAAATTTAATTAAATTAAAGAAATCAATGGTAAAAAACAGGACAAGCTTGTAAAAACTGTTGTAACAAATTACATGGAATTAGAAATTAGAATCAATTATAGGTCCACATAGTCACTATAAGGGTTCGGGTTTTTACGTGTTTACGTGTCTTTACAGTGTAACTGTCCAGTTAGCATCTGAGCGTACTCGCCCTAGCTGGTCGTGTAGACTTGTAGTTCTTCCACTATCCTAACTGAAATGTTTGAAGCAGAACCAAAGTTTTTACTTCCTGAAAAAATGAATAAATAACTACTTTTAACTGATTTTTTTCATGTTTTTCTTTCTCTTTTCAGTCTCTCGAACAAGCATTGATGACCACTATGAACAAGCCTAAACCCAAAGTGGAACCTCCTCCAACGGAACCCTCTGGCGATAACGCCCCCGCAGAGCCTACACAAGGCGAAACACCCGCCGACCCACATAACATGGACGTAGAATAAACTGTTCTTTCTTTTCTCAGTTTAATTATGAAATAAATCAAGTTAATTTAAGAATAAAAAACAAAAAATGTTGAAAACAAAACAAGCTTTTATCGAATTATAAAAAGCTTAAACGGTTTGACTAATCGATATTATTTATTTTCAAATGAATAGTTTTTGATTGCCTTGGTTCAATGATTGTATTTTCAAAAAATGCTTTCTTTAAAATAACGAATGAACTTTGTTACTCCGCAGTATTAAGTTCCCATTAAAAAATGCCTGCCGTCAATCTGTTTTTCATTATATTAACATTCCATTTGCCGATGCGCCAATTTCACTGGCCACCCCTTCACGTCCACTTGAAATTCGGAGTTTGTAAAAGTTCGTTCGTTTCAATTTTTGTTAGTTTTTGTAGAGCGGATTTCGCGGTTGAAAAATGCTTTTGAAATCGTCGGTTAACTGTTGTGCTACATTTTATTACAATGGTCACGGAATGATGAGGTCTCTTGAAAATTGAGGAAACATGGACATGGTGGATGAAAATATTCGCAACTTTCAAAAGCTTATCGGGTCCAGTGCCGGAATCTTGGAGGTTATAGGATTTTGATTGTTTAGATTGTAATACGATAACGGCAGTGGTTGGCTGAATCGACTCTGGTTTACTTTGAGGTATAACCTCCCATTTCTACCCAGCTGCAAATGACACCTACTTAATCCGCCATCTTTGATCGGTTCACCCAAGGTGCTGAAACGCCTCTGCTGTCTGCAGTTCCGAACGATCTGATCCATCAAAAAAATTATAGAGGCTGCCGAAATCCTGTATTAGTAACCAGTATTTTACATTTCTCAAAGGCTTTTTCTTAAGGCGACTCATGACAACCTGTCTTGCCCACAGACCCCCAATTTGATTCATGCTCCATCCTGTCTTCATTAAAACGCTCCTCTCAGTCTTAGCGTCATATCTAAACGACCTATTTTTAATTCTTAACTACACGTCCTTTCGATCTTATGTTACGTTATGGCCATGTCTTAGGAACTACCGTTTAGGCCCACTTCAGTCGAAGTTTATGGTTTTACACTCCCAGAAAGCATTTTTTTTTTATCTCAACAGTAAGCACCTACTGTTACCTTGTCTATTCCACTTCTTTGTTTTATAAACAATATTGATTCCTACGTACTTTCTTACTCACCTGCTGCTTTCCCAAGTTGAATTAGGCTCCCACTACCTACTAACTTTATTTTACCTGTTGAAAAAACCTATGTCGCCCCCTCCATCGTTGTAACGTTACTTGTAGTTATTGTCAACTAAAAGAGTTGTTTTAATTCAAGCACGATTTATTTTCTCCACGTGATTGCTGTTACTTTTACACTTCTACCCTTTGGTTCTCCTACTTTAGCGAAATTTAGGATGATGTATCGTAAAGAACTTAACTGTATAAACTTTTCGTTTGGTCGACAACCGTTTTTCACTAATTTTCCGATTAATAATAATAAATTATATATTGTTTATTGAATGACGGTGTTTTTATTTTCTCCCCAGAGACATAAAACTCCCAAACTGAGAAATCGAGGTACAGAATACTGTTTTGGGCCAATGAAGCGTGAAAACGTCACGATTTATTTGTCGTAGTTTGGAATTTGGTGTCGCTACAATGCGGAATTTTATGGTATGAACTAAGTGGTGGGCATTCAAGTTGCCCCACAGGTTTTCTTAGCTCCAATCTTATCAGACCACTGACTTGGTGCAATTGGGATTTCACTTTTATTATTAGCCGTTGCCATTTTTATATTGTCTTGCGCAGTGAAGAACGATAAAACGATTTCAAAATTAAACAACTTATCAGGCAGGATAACAGCTCAGGTAAACTTTCGACAGGACGTCCTGGTTAGTTTTTTCATTCAGTTTACCTCCTTCGTTCATGGTAGTTGCGCGTTGGTTGAAAACTTGAAAAAATGGTCAAACCGGGCACCCTCATGGATGTCTTGCATTGGGACGAATCCGTGAAGCAGTTTCCAGATGAAAAGAAGCGGAAGAAAAAAGGGAAACGTAAGTGATATCATCAGTTTTGACTCTGAAATATCATGTTTTGTTGAAACGTCCACCTTTCCATAGTAGTTCTAGTTAGTGTTTAGTGTTGCAGTACGAGTGTAAAGGTGGACGGTGCATTAGGTGCTAAATTTTAATTTTTAAGGGAATTTGCGCTAAATATTCTGTATTGTCTGGCCTGAAAACAGTAATAGAACACGACTAGTAACGTTATTTTGTAATTTTAATTGTGGTGAACCAGATTATTTTGACAGTCTGTATTTAACTTGAAATACAATCTATAATTGCTTGAGTCTTGGAATAGTTCACTACTAAATTCCGGATAGGACAGTTTTGGAGATGAAGCGAAAAATTTGGATTTCACATTACTCAGTTTTCACTGTGCTGGCAGGACTTAATCAAAATTTCAGATATGGGATCTGATAAATAGTGAATTTAACCAGCTTTCAGGTCATGAAAGAAATTCCGGATCGGACGAATTCAGTTGCTGATATAGCCAAAAGAGTAACGACAAACAAAGTTTGGCAAAGAAGCGCAATTAAATGCTATTAAAAATAGCGTAAACCTTCCCGCACGGGGGCTACGATAAACATGGAAATTAGCTTAAAATGTTCAAGTTTAGAAAAATTAGCAAAATTGTGAAAACTGTATCTCTGAAACTTTTGAGTCTACCGAGCCCATTCTAGTATTGTATGCAAATCTAATTCAGTTTCAAAATGTACATATAGCTTTTTGTAGAAAACGTTCTCCTTCATGGTCAAATTCCCAAAGTCCCAATTTGAGCAAAAATGTTTTTGAACAGTGCGCAAATAATGTCGTCCAAACTATGGGTTGATATCTTATCAAATTGGTTTTCAGATTCATAATATCTTCGATTCTAAACTCAGATACCTTTCATCAACTACGGTTCATCATCTATATTTTGATATTTAATTAGGTTTCAACATGAGGAACGGTCTATGACATTTGGATAACGTACTTGTACTTGTAATCATTATGAGCCTATAACGCCATTCAGGGCCATCGTGTGGTTTACCCCCCCCCCCCCCCCGGCGTGTTATTCAGCGTGTAAACACCTTTAAAATGAGGTGTCACTTGAATGACCGTGTCATTTTTGGGTGAACCCCCCCCCCCCCTTATTTTTGGTGTCTTTTGGCAGTGGATTCAGGATGGTCTGAAACGGATTTTGGTATGAAAAGTTTTCGAAAATTCGAGTTTTAAAAATTTTGGACCGAGAACAATTCGCCAAACACACCTTCCTCTTCCTCAACCGGGTTTAAACCCTTGTCCTGCAAGCTTTGGGGAGCGTAGAATTCTACGCTCCCCAAAGCTTGCAGGACAAGTCTTGACTACATTTTACACAAATCCTTACAATATTTTACAAAAATATCTTAGGCTAAATAGAACTAAATTTGTTTATACTCTCTGGAGAGGGCCACCCCACAGTTCCCATTAGATTAGAAGTTTAGGCAGATTCTCAGGCTAAATTTGGAGCTAATGTAGTTCCACACTGATCCGGGTCATTTTTGCTGTGAACCCCAGCCTCATCCACTGTTTTATCAACCTACAGCTACTTTTCGTCAGTTATCGTCAATCAACTTATCTATTTGTTAAGGTACCTACCAAACAAGTAGGGAAAGGGGATTGAAGGGAAAAGTAGCATCATTAACCCAGTTTTTACAAAATTGATGATGTCACCCTTAACTCATTCGTTAGTAGGTAATAACATCACGTATTTACGTAGTTGTTTGTCACGTTATCGAGTGCCCCTCACTCACTTGAATTCTTTCTCGAGGGCAGAAATTACTACGCCTTTTATTAGGCGATCGATGGGTAATTCGCATCGGAAAGTCCGTTTGCTGTTGAAAAATAAGGTCATCCTGCTCACGGAAACCATTCAAATGAAGAAAAAAAATGGCAATTTCACAAGTAGGGTTATTCTGTTTTCAAATCAGATACGAGAATTGTACGTATCAGACAAGTTATGATGACGCCCCGATTATGACATTCGTCGTTTTTCATAACGCCCCGCACGAATGACACCAAATTGAACATCACGTGACCGCGAACTAAACATGGTTGGAATGAACTTTTCGATTGCCTTTTCATGATCTAATTATGAGTGAATCAACCTGATCAATACATTCGGGATGCCAATAATACAAGAGAAATTCATATTTGAAGAATAGAAGTAGGTATTCAAATTTGGGTCCAAATTTAAGATGAAAAAACTCTGCAAATTCTTGAAATTATCTCTTTTCTGCAGATCACTCTTCCGTCTCGATCAGCGGTTCCCAACCTTTTTTCACTGCCGAACCCCTTGAAATAAATTTATTTCAAATTGTACCCCCAAGAAAATAAGTTGCAAGAACATTAACATGGAAAATAAATATTTACGCAAGAGTTTTTTTTAAATATTTTATTTGACAATAAAGTTATTGCTCCAAAATTAGGCCTATAATATATTATGTGTTTCTAGTAAACTTAGTAAATTCTAAATACCAATAACTGTAAAAAAAAACAAAAAAAAAGAAAGTAAATACAATGTTTCTTATCACGAAAACATACTAGTATGTTTTCTAGTATTCTAGTTAGAATTAGAAAATAAGTTTATCGAAAAAAAAAGAAATCAAAATTATTCTTAAAACAAGTCAAAACTGTTTTAGTGTGACCTTTGGGCCTGTTTCGTTGCACATAATATTTTGAAATCAATACCTATCAAAGTTTGATAAATACACTCTTAAATCAGGACTTGCATTTAGCTTATTCCTATACTTACTTATTCTTAATGAAAGCATAGGAAGAGAACGATCTCTCAACTAGTTCTGTGTGTGTAAAAGGAACTAAAACCAGAAGGGCTTTTGTGGTTAACGGTCCATATTCATGAAGTCCGCCATTACCAAATATGTTCGCCGTACCCCAGGTTGGGAACCTATGGTCTAGATCACTAAATCTAGATCACTAATAGAATAATTAATATTATGATTATTTTTTATTAATAATTATTTTTGAAGGAAATTAGATAAAATAGTTGAGTAAAATATATGATTGAAAAGAATTTAATGCTCTACAACCCTTCAGCCAGCGTTTAGTTTTTCGGTGCATCGTTGAAGAGTTATTCGGTCAAAAAGATCAAAAATATGATACAAAAAGCTTTTTTCTCGAAAATGACAGACTTTCAAGAGCGGATATCTCGAAAACTACACAAGATATGGAAAAACTTGACGGAGTAAAACTTGCAGAAAATTTAATCGGCTTTCATTTTGTATAGTGTCATTAGAACGCATGTTTCCGAGATATAAACAAAATCCCGAAAAATTAGACTTGCAATCATTAGACTTATGGACATTTTTTCTATTGGTGATCAATATTCTGAGAAATTGGAGAAAAACAAAAAAAGTAAAAAGAAATTCCAGTTTTTTGGCCTTCCTGATGTTAGCTCGCCTCCTAATCAAGCCCCCCAAGAAGGCTAAAAAAGAATTTCTTCTATCGGAATTATTTAGGTCATAAACCATCATTTGACTGGACTAAGAATTATCCTCGCTCAACCGGATTGAGGACTGGACATGCAATCGTCTAATATCGAATTTGCTACAACTACTCGGTACCTCAAATTCGCCACCACAACAGACATTATCATATGTTTAATGTCGTACTCGTTTTCACGTTGTCCGTAGTGCGAACGGAGTCGAGCGCTCTGCATAAAATATTTGTCTCGCGTGACGAAAGCTATAATCGGCCGAAATGTTCATCGCGTGGTTAGAGCTTCTCATTCTCTTTTTCATATTACTAATCGTCTGAAACCACAAATGTGTTTTCGATAGGTTTTCGTTGTTCATTTCGAAATGTTTATTCTAAATTTCGGTCAAAAGGTTTTTTTGTTTGACTGAACGGTTTCGGTCGAAATTTGGAACAACTCATGTTTTGTTACAAGGTTGGATCTATAGAGTTTTTCGAAAGGCTCCCGACATGTGAGTTGAATGAGGTGTAAGTGTAAACAGTTGGTATTGGATAGTTAATGAGACTCTGCTTTGGGGGTAACCAAAAGATGGTAGAACTAGATACGTTTAGTATTTTCCTATAGGTAGGTACCTACTTAAAAGCTGGTACATACCTTATCGAATCTTGACCCACACTACATAAATTGTATTACAGATATAACTGCACGCACAACTTGGGTAGGGGACGGAATAAGTAATTTATACCTACTTAAAAACTCTGCAAATTGTTGACACAACGGTTTATTATCTTCTTTGTACAGATCACCCTAATCCAATTACCTAACGAAATGATAGACGAAACTTTAGCTCAACATCCAAATTTAATTTGTTTAAACAAATAGGTATTGTTTAAACCATTTTACAGTCAGGAAACCGATTAAATATTGCATTGTCATCCATCTGTGACCCATGTTTAAAATTTAAAGTCTGTAGCTCTACATCCCAATTTAATTTGTCTAAAACAATAGGTATTGTTTAAACAATTTGAATGAAAAGAAACCGAGTGCATATTGCATTGTCATCCATTATCCATGTTTAAAATTTCAAGACTCCAGCTCATCATCAAAATGTAATTTGTTTAAACAAATAGGTATTGCTTAAACAATTTTGCAGACTAGAAACCGAGTGAATATTGCATAATCTAGACAGAAGGGTGATCTGTACTAAGAAGATGATAAACCGTTGTGTCAAGAATTTGTAGAGTTTTCTTTATTCGTTCTTCTGAATCTTCGCCGCGGGTTGGGGCGGATGACGGTGGAGGAGAAGGCAGTGACGAGGGGAGAAGGGGGCGGGAGTACTAATGCATCACAGCATTGTATTAAGCATTGTCTTGAGCATAGCATTGGAGTATTAATGCATCATAGCATTCTCTTAAGTATAGCATTGGAGTATTAATGCATCATAGCATTCTCTTAAGTATAGCATTGGAGTATTAATGCATCATAGCATTCTCTTAAGTATAGCATTGGAGTATTAATGCATTGTCAGTCTTTCATGAGCTGAAGCCCAGCACGTAAATTGAAATTTTGGGCGGTACTTGGACGTGGGTTGAAGAGAGCGGAGGGCGGCGGTGGAGGATCGGGCAGTGGGCGTCGAGGGCCGGGGGGGGGGAGGGAGTCTTAAGTATAGCATTGGAGTATTAATGCATTGTCAGTCTTTCATGAGCTGACGCCCAGCACGTAAATTGAAATTGTGGCCGGTGTATGGACGTGGGTGATGAAGGGGTGAGCAAGAAGAGGGCGGCGGGGGAGGATGGCGCGCTGTGGGTGGTGTGGTGGGTGGGGGGTGGGTGGTGAGGGGCGAGGGAGCGGGAGTATTAATGCATCACAACAACATACCTGCGGCAACACCGCCACAGATCCTGACCGGACTTGTCAGGAGGGGGGTGCCACACTGCCGCAGTACTGAGTCACCGGGCTGCAACAGACCAATTTGTTCTTTGACGCCACAGAGGTGCGATGTCCTACAAATAGGGTTGTTCCGATATCGAGGATCTTCCGATATTTGATATCGTCAACAAAATATCGATATCGGCTAGGTATATCGAATGATATTTGCGAAATTTGTATGATTACTCATAATTTTATGACAAAGCATTTTTTAATCAAGTGGATTTATTACTACAATCTAAGATTGATTTCATCTTTATACTGCCGATAATTTATATTAATTTTCATCACGTGGGATAAAATTCGGTTGAAAAATACACTTTCGAGGTTCACTCATTGAAAAATTCCATAATTGTATTCATGATTCCTCAGGTGCAAAATGGTGCACATGTACTGGCCTCAGGCCTCGGAAGACGAGGCAGCGTTCGAGATGAGAGGCAGTGTCGTAGCTCCCCCTGTACAGTAGCTCGCTCCCCCCTGTACAGTAGCCCCCCCCCCTGTACAGTAGCTCGCTCCCCCCTGTACAGTAGCTCCCCCCTGTACAGTAGCTCCCCCTGTGCAGTTTCGCAGAGGGATGTTGCTTTTCAAAGGACTGGGCCGCTCCGAAGGGTGAATTTGAGTGTTGCAAAAATCGTTAGGTTTCTCTTGTGATGTTTGGTTTGAATTCCCTCTTAATGTTATGCAATTTTGAGTTCCTTTTTGAAGAGAAAAGACTTAATTTTGTACCTTACGATCTCAACTGTGATGTTTCTGTTAATTTTGTACTGTAACGCATTTTGTATCTTCAAAAGAAGCCCCACAACGCTCAATCTTTTTTTGTATAATTTTTTCTTCTAAAGTGTCCCTATTCACCTCAGACCACGAAAGAATGGGGACATTCTACGATTTTAGCCACTGTCCCTATTGACCCCAACCATGAGGGCGAATCGGGACACGTCAAAACAATGAAAAAAAAAAACAAACGAAAATGGCATAAATTTGAAAAACTGCCTACAGAAATTTATGGCTGAGATGTGAAGGAACCCCATTAAAAAACAAGCACGTTTCCAACCAAATCTGGAGGGGAGCTACACTTCAAAAACTGTCAAATCCGTCCCTATTGACACCGGTTTACGGTACTCGAAATTTATTGGTCCCACACGCATCAAAACGTCACTTGACATCATCTTAGATATTGACAAGGTTTTCTAGCTTCAAATTTGATACTACAGACGATATTAGTTGTTCCTCTCGACTGACGCGAAGTCACCCCTTCGTTTCATTAGTGGTCACAATGCCCGGAAAAACGCACGACGGCGACATCCCCCCACGCATCGTTTCAAATCGATCCGCCGCTCGAACGAAACCCTCGTGCCTTTGCGATCGTCAGTCCTCCAAAGTCGTCCCTACAGGTGAAGTCAGTGACGAGCTTCTGATTCAAGTCGAAAACTTCGTAGGACCCACCAGGGTTTTATCTACTTTTCGCTTCGATACTTCCAAAGGACCATCAGGCACGTGTAGATACAAACATTTTTTCTTTTCTCATTCGAATTTGTTCATTCCGAGCACGACGCTATTCAACAGGTTGGGCGCAAATACCCACCACAAAGCACCCGATACTAACTCCCTTACAGTTCCAGATTAATTTCCTATTCGCTAACATAACAATTATTGTATCATTATTAAAACAATTAAACACAAGTGTATGAAGGTGCTATTTAACAAAAGTAAAATGTCGAGAAAAGTGAGTTTGATGTTTGCATACTTGCCATTTTTGTTTGGTTCACCATTTTTTGTTTTCTTCCCCAAGGTGTTGCTAAGGGTGTAGTCAATCATGCACTGATGCAAATAAACCTACTATTTTGAGCATTCTCTGCGCTACCACATGCATTTTTGAAAAAATGTAACAGCATCTTCTTCCACTCGTGCCTTCAATTATTATTATTTTTTTTTAAATCCACTTTCGTTAGTTCTTAAAATAATATTAAACACCATCATAAGATAGGTATCGTTACATCGACATCAAAAATCAAAAATGTATCCCTCAGAACGGTCCACCCTTTGCTGGATTTTCAAAATTGCCAACAGCGGTTCCAAACTATATCATTCTTAAGTGACTTAAGTTAAGTCCAATTCAACAGTTTTCAAACCAAATTGTGATCCTACCAATTTTAACATGGAACATGTTTTAGCCTTCGCATTTTTGACAAAAAAACCAGCGTTACGCTAATCTAGTTTCAATTTTATAATTTCCGCTTACAACCAAATCGTTGCTACGGAAATTAATGTTCACTATTTTTTATCGTACAAAAATCGTCCACCACTCGTTGGAAAGCTCTCGGGATGAATTAGCTTCATGGAGATATCACCTTTGTTTCTGAACTGAGAAGTCACATACTTCAACTTTTCGTTGAAAAATTTTCTCCTCGCAGGATGACCCAGTGGGGTTGTCGGTGATCTAGAAGTTAGTGAAAACGGGAGAAATCCCACGAGGAAATTCTCCGAGTAAATCTATTTTCTCTGACCACTTGATTCGGACAACATGTACAACTGCTATCTGTAAACGAGATTAAAACAGAGAAAAACGAGATTCGTTGTCACATTTCAACGACTCATTCAGTCGCTTTAGTTCGTTTGGAGGCTGTTCGAATTGGAAAGTTCGCAATGTGGTGGCAATTAGGTGTGTATAAACCGATCAATATCCGAATGTACAACAAGATTTTGTCGGTGTAGAACTACCATGACCTCAAGTTTTTCAACTTTCCAGGAAAGCCAAAAAAAACTCATATTTTATTTAAAAAAATATTTTAGGTATATTTTTAGTTTTGAAAACTTTTGAATCACTCGTGTTTTCAGTACCATTGTAGCGTTAGATTCGCAGAATGGTTGAAGTCATTGGAGAATTTAGGTAAATTAACAGAAAAAGTGATCTGCTATGATGTGACTATGGTGTGAAAGTGGTGGTGGTTGAAGTGGCAACATGACATCACTCATTTTCCCTGATTTTAAAGGAGACTTAGAAAACTCACTTATGAATCATTCATTGAAATTTCAATAGGTAATAATTACACCTATTAATCGTCGTTCATTCAGCTGCGAAATCATTGTAGGTACCTAATGATTATGACACGAAAATTAATTTAAAGGCAATGAATTAATAATTAATTTATTGCCTTCAAATTAATTTTCAATTATTGAAGTATGCATGAAAATTAAAAACCCAACGTGACCTATCTCAATCTTTTCTCCTCATTCACTGCCTTTAAATAAATGTTCATGCCATAATTAATCACTCACTGCACGGTAAGATAAACTCCGGTTATGTAATAACTATAGTAATCAATTATGATGAATATCGAGATGAACACTTACGTTTTTGCGAGACGCTGCGGCAGGTCGCAATTTACTATATGAAACACGTGAGAATAACAAACTCTTTGCCTTTGTTTTTCTGGCGACAAAACCCTCAAACACACATTTGAACACATTTAAAAAAAATTATGTAAGATTCTGGGACATTAATAATTATTCAATTATTCAATTGGCCCAAGCTTGAGATTAGTAACGAGGGTTCACTATTGACGATAAACCGCATTTAAAAAATTATGAAAAATTATCTTAACGGGACATAATTAATTATCCTATTAAAAAAAAAAAAAAAAAAAACTGACATGGAAAAATCAATTTTGCCCAAACTTAAGATTGGTAATGAGGGTTCTACACCGACGGCAAACCAAATTAAAAAAAAAATTATCAAAGATTCTGGGACATTAAGTAATGATAATTATTATCCTATATAGAACCCCCTTTTACTCAATTGCCCCAAACTTGAGATAAGTAATGAGGGTTCTCTACCGACGATAAAGCGTATTTAAAAATTATCAAAAATTATCTTACCGGAACATAAATAATTATCAATTTGTCCAAAAAATGACATCGAAAACTCAATTTCGCCCAAACTTGAAATCAGGTTCTACACCGACGATAAAAAACATTAATAAAACCAGTCATGCAGCATGACTATAAGAGCGAATTTTCGAAGGAGTAATTAGTTTTATGTAAAACATCTTCATTAAAGAACATGATTGCCATGAAGAACATCTCAAGTAACAACCACGTTTCTTCATCTTCAAAGTGCTCCAATTTGAGAGCGGAATAAGATATCGCAATTCTGACTCCCCCATCTTATTCAGCGTGTGAAAACCTTTAAAATGAGGTGTCACTTGTCAGACTTTCATTTTTTGAGTGACCCCCCCTCCCCCTCCACCCAAACTCGCTAAACCCCCCTCAGCTTTTGTACATTTCAACGCTGAACACGATGATGAAGTCAGAATTCAAGTCGCATTCCGTCATCAGATTAGAACAGAATAACCACGAAGATCATTTCAAGTAAAACCACGTTTCTTCATCTTCAAAATGCTCCAGTTTGGAAATGAAATGAGATATAGCAATTCTGATTTCACCATCGTGTTCAGCATGAAAAAACCTTTAAAATGAGGTGTCACATGTCAGACTGTTTCAAATTTGGACTTCATGGGTAATTTCCCCCCCCCCCCCTTAAAACTCTCCTACACCCCCCTTAGAGAGGCCCGATTCTGCCCATCTTCGAACTTAGCCTGTCGATTGCCAAGACAGATTTTGTGTGCAAATTTGAACTTTTTATCTCAATTCTATCGAGAGTTATCGTCTGGAATGACACATACATAAATACATAAATATATACATATGATTTTTTGTGTCTTTTGGCAGTGAATTCAGGATGGTCTGAAACGGATTTTGGTATACTAATTTTGCGGAATTTCGAGTTTTAAAAATTTTGGACCGAGAACAATAGCTTCCTTTTCTTCGAAAATTCGCTAATATCAAAGTTACCTGGACATTAACAATTATCCAAAATCCATCCCCATTTCTGTATTCCCTGATATTCTCATATTCTCATCAATCCCCATATATGGGTCCTCATATTCTCATCTGATCCCCATATCAGAATATATTCTCTGATTCATTCTATTATAATTTCAATATTACGCTCAAACTGCTGAAATTTTTTGATGAATTAGGTGACGTATTAGGTAGTTTTTGAAAAACTGCTTTCGACCTTCCTGTCCCGCGTTCGTTGTTCCTTAGATCGCCAGTATGTCAGAGGTTCTGCGGGGCGTGGACTTAATGAGCCGTGGTCGGGACAATGCCCCATCGGCAGCATCCTGACGGAAATATTTCTTAAACGCGAATCGATACGCTTTACGATCGAGAATCGATACAAAATAACCGAGAGACCGTACCCCGTTCCTGTCGCGTTCCCTCGTATTAATGTTATTGCATTATAAATGTCCGAAAGCTGACGGTTTCGTGTCAAGCGGCCAGTTGGTGGTCAGCGTACACCGGCGTTCTTCCGTGAACACCTTCGGACTCTCCCTGCCGCGGTAAGTGACACCATTCTGTGCCAACTGGAACGACTCAATTCCTTATTTCCACAGAAGTATCATAATCATAACATAACATTAAAGTCATTGTGGATAATCCTCCATATGGGCAAGCCCGTTGTGGAGTAAAAAAACCAAAGAAAAATCCGTTATTAAAAGTATAGCCGCGGGTAATGGATATGAGGGCGCTCTCATAGATTCCATATGGAATAAGGTTCTTAGGAAAAAATGTAGGGAAGGGGTATCAAATTTGGATAGGGAAATTGTTTTAGAAGAGGAAAAATGGATAAGTATACCTTATTATGGAAAGATTTCGGATAAAATTGGAAAAATGTTATCGTCTAGAGGTTTCAAAGTAGGGTTTAAAAATAAAAATAATCTCAAAGCTTTGTTGGGTTCTGTTAAAGATAAGATTAGTGTTCAGGATAAAAGTGGGGTTTATAAGCTGAAATGTTCTTGTGGGTTTGAGTACTGTGGTCAAACTGGTAGGAAATTTAGGGACAGAATAAAAGAACATGAAAAATATTTCAGGGATAACAAGGGTGATTCTGCTTTTGCAAGTCACCTAAGCGAATCCAATCATGGTTTTAGTTTTGATCTAACAAATAGACAGTATGTAGATTTCCCTCATTTTTGCCCAAAGGGAGGTATGTTGGATGTACTTGAAAAATTCGAAATTCTTAAGAGTGTTAGGTCTGGTAAATGTCTAAATGAGGTGATCCCACAACATATTTCACCGTTAATAGGTTCATTCCTGCAATAGCTTGGTACCCCCCCCCCCTTACAATGTTACCCTCACCATTGTTTAAGCTCCCTTTCTATTTGTCTGCCTTAATTGACATTTGTTGATCCGCCCCTTCCCTTCTCTGAGCCAATAGGATTAAGGTCTCCCTTCACTGTAACCTGCTTCAATCCGATTGGATGATACCTTTCACTTCTGCTACTATATAAGCTGTATTTCATGATGTACCTTCAGTTCATGTTTGTTACTGATGATGACCTAATCGTCGAAATCGATTAACAATTGCACTCATTATTTTCGTGGAAATAGACTCTCTCACTCTATACCTCCGTTTTTTATTGAAATGGGTTTCCACAACCTCGTCGCGAGTGATCTAATTCGTACCGTGGTGGAGGATGAGCCTACAAAAATCAATGAAAAACACATGAAATCAACATTACATCGGTCTATCAGATTAAATTACTATAAGAGGAAAATAGAAAAAGAAAAAAGGTATTAAGGGCCAAAAACAGTCATAAAAATGAGAAAAAATAATAATAGGTTCTTCTGGTGACAGTAACAACCAGCTCCCAGGAGCCATCATACGAAATACAAAATCAAGAGCCAGCTTGTATTCTCAAGAGATACCTCTTGAGGACAGCACTCACAGTGCTTTTTTTCAGATGCTCGTTCTTTCAACCAGAGAGAGTCCATTGAAGGCCAAAACTCCTTGATAAATGAAAAACTTTTGAGCAGCTGTACTGCACAGCTTGGGTAAGGCCATGAAATTTCCCTGCCCGAATCTGGTTTGAACCGAATGAGGTGGAAGTGAAAAACCAGTCATTTTAATAAGCTGTTCGACAGCGCTTCTCTTATATAGGTTACTAAGGTTACTTTTCGATGAGTTTCCAGTTCGAACAGTTTTCGTACCTACTCGAAATATCGGATTTCACGTTACTTCCGTCGGAAAACTGTCCCGTGAGTGACTTTCGAGTTTGAATTGCGCTTGATGTCTCCCGAAGTTGCGGTCTCTTAATGATATCGCCCATTAAACGAATGACAGTAATTACTGCGAGTGGCTCATGGCGGTCTTAATAGAGATAAAATCGTTTGTTGTGGCCACCTCTTGCGTTATGACCGTGACAAAGTTAACACGACCATTTTCCCACCACGAGTCAGAGCCTTTACAAACGCTATTCTGCCTGTAGGTTGACGAAGGAGGTCCCTGGAACACGATTTCTGTTCGAACAGGACGAACGATGGTCAGCAGCACGTTGATTATGACCAATCAAAAATTCAAAGCTACAAAAATAGGTTTCAAGTAGGCATTTCATGCATCTCTTAATGTTTTGAATTTTCCACTATTCTGCCAAAAGTTCTCTAATAACGCCTTCAAATTTTGCAATAATAAAAACAGTCGACTGGGTTATCAGTACACATTCTCAAATTTTATGAACTTTTCGCAAGAATTAGATGATACAGCTAGTAGGGGTGGTGATCGAGTACTTAGTGGTGGTGCAACAGTAAAGTAATGAGCCATTTCATGCTGGCTGACATCGCAAAAGCAAGGCGTCTAAGAATTATACAAGTACTAGGTACTGGTGGTCAGGAGTGCTTAGTGGTGGTACAACTACAGTGACGATAAAAGGCTTGTTCACCTGGCAAAAAGCTCCCGCCAACAGCATTGAAAGCAGCGTAAAGCTCCCTGCAGGTGCAATAGAGGAAACATATTAGGTGAAACCTAGGGGGACTGAGGGTGAAAGGGGGGTTGTGGGAAGAAGACAGGGAACAGGAAAACATTGGTGGTGGTGGTTAGGTGGTATAGGGGTAGGATAGGGTTGCCATACGTCCTGGTTTACCGGGACATGTCACCAGTTTATAAACTTAAGTTTATAAGTTTATAAGTTTAGTCCCAGTCGTCCCAGTAGGCCCACCAAGTGTCCCAGTCGAGTAGAATTTCCAAGTTTGAGTGCAGGTCAAAACATAAATGAGGGTCGCTGGCGGTGGATAAGGATCCAGTCTCCTTGACGTCTTGAACCGATGAACCCCGCCCGGTTCCCGTCGTCTTATCTCTTATCAGCGCCTCTCAACCGATTATTCCAACCTCCTTGCTGTCAACCGGTTGTTTACATATAAAAAAAAATGTTTTTTTTATCGTTATGTGTATGTTTTGAGAGTGTCGCTAGTTTTGTAGGGTTTTCTGTGGTTTTGAGAAACACTTTTTGAGAGTTACAGTGCAGTGGACATCACAAACTGAGCTTTAGGATGCCCAAAGGAAAGTGTCACTTCTCGGATGATTACATGAAAGAGTGGTCGTTTATTAGAAAAGGTCGTAATGAACACGAAGCTCTCTGCTCGATGTGCAACACATTCATTTCCGTAAGTCATAGTGGTAAGACTTCCATTCACGATCACATCAAGGCTAATTCTCACAAATCCAAGTTATCAGCAGCTTCAACTTCACGAGACATTTCGTCGTTCATGGTGAAGGAAAACACTCTAGAAGAAATCCTAGTTTGTGCTGCCGAACTGACAACTGCCTACAAAGTTGTCAACCACCATCAGTCGTTATACGTAGTATAGTAGGGTTTTCTGTGCAGTCGTTCAAATCAGACTGCATCTCAAAATTGAATCCAATACTTTATCCTGATTCAAAAATTGCGGCTAAACAGTCAACTGCTCGAACCAAAGCCACTGCAATAATTAAAAACATCCTTGCCTCACACTCAGTACAAAAAGTAAAGGAGGAAGTGGAAAATGTTCCTTTCTATGGTATCCTTACGGATGCTAGCAATCACAATGGTGAAAAAATGTTTCTTTGTTGGATATAATAAATATATTCATCTGTTTGTGTCCCGGTGTGCACCTAGACTATTATGGCAACCCGAGGGTAGGAGGATCAGGTTTCTATATGCACACTCAACAGCGAGGTGCGAAGCACCGAGCATCCTATATACGTGGCTGGCGGGCAAAATGGATATCAATCCTTTTTGCGGCTGAGGAGGTTTTTTTGGCGGGCCAGTTTTTACAACAGAGTTGTTTTCTGGGGGATAGGGGTTACTCAACACCGGATATAGTTTCGCTGATGCGGTAAATATAAGAAAATTGCCTTGGTACCATAACTTCGTATGATGCAAATTAAACGATTTTTTTCCGCAATTTTTGGTGATCGACGCTCTGCTACCATGTAATGAATGGTTTACTGAGTTACCCCTGTAACCCGGGGAGGTTAGGCAATTACGCCCACAGTGGTGGGATCACAAACACGGGAAGGAACAACTTAGCAAACCATTACACTTTTGAAAAAATTGAATAATCTATTTTACTGAAAATGGTTTCAGTACTAATACAAAATCGTTGATGTTCGAAGCGCGAATGGGTCGATTTTTGCGATTTTTTGGGTATTTTGGCGTTTTAGGTAGTAAAACCATGCGGAATAGGTAGTCTGATCCGTGGACCTGAACTTTTTTGCCTGAGTTATCGTGAGAATCGTTATCATTTGAACAACAAGCAATCGAACAGTCATTTGTATACAAATCGAAAGTTGTATACAGTTGTATACAAATCGATACATCGATTTAATCGAAAGTTGATAAAAACACCCCTTCAGTCGTACTCCAGCAAATATTGTCATTAACCAGTAGTAACATAAAAGGCGTTGCCACACAAATTATATTCATTCCGACCAAGTATTGAGTTCTCCATCAGTGAACTTGTTGCTCGCTGAAACCATCAATCTCAACCGTTGAAATGCAATCAACGAAAATTATGCAGCACGTGACGGCTACAAAGATGCAACAGACTTTTCATATCTCGGTCTCGACATCTTCCATTTGTTCAGTATCGATTTCCCGTTTCCCCCCTTCGGGCGCCGCCTAAATGACTTCGGCACGGTATTTACTACCGTCAGTGGAAACTCAACTCTTTTCCGTTGTTCTGAAGAGGCCGTTGAATGGGATTTTCAATGAAGTAAAACTAGATTTCTGTTTGTTGAACATACGGTCGTTGAAGTTCGTCGTTTGACCGTTGCTGAATGTAGTGTCGAGGGTCTCACGGCAACACCCCACATCGTCACTTTTGGCCAAAATGCGTTATGCATACCATTTGAAGCGTCTTCCCCCGGTGGATCGATCTAACTAAGTATAAGTTAGGTAACACTAAATCTCTCGATTTATTTTACTGAATAACTCAGTAAACTTAGTCATTGGCAGGTGGTTTTTTGGCTCTGCTGAAAAGTCGCCCAAATGACGATGTGGGAAGTTGCCGTGAGACCCTCGATGTAAAGGATGGTATTATGGCGGAAGGTTAAAAGATACAATATTATACATACGTCAGGTTACAATATATTCAGTGCTGCTGTTTCTTCCTACTTTTTACTTGAACTCAGACGTCGCTACAGTAGTGTAGATCGACAATTTATGGGTAACTAGCTGACCCGGCGAACTTCGTACCGCCTAAACAATGAATATCAAATATTAATATTACCCCCCCTCCCAATTTGAGGGTTGACGTTTCAAGACACGTAGATTCAGAAAATCAAATACGAAAAAATCCGTCCTTTCACCATACGTGGCCCTTTGCCCAGTTAGCGTTGTGCTAAAATTACGAAATTTGGTTTACGGGTTCGGACCAACCCCACAACGATCCTTGAAACTTTTCATAACCCTCAAATAACCCTAGGTCAATGGGAATAGGGTCAAAACGAATTTTGAAAAATTCAAATGGAACGCTATAGTTTTTAGTTCTCATTTACTTAGAGAATTTTTAAGACCATCCAGAGCTTTGTATGAACAGCCGTTCGTTCACTATGAGGGCTCATGGTTGAAGCAGATCGAAAGTCAACTTAAGGGTGATCATGTGGCAGCTTGTCGACTCAGTGTTCATACTGGCCCAGCTGATTCGAACAGCACATGGTTTTCAGATATCGAGTTAATTAATAGTAGTTAATAATCACTAATAACTAACGATACCTACATACTTATTAGTCATTAATAATAATTTGCACTACTGGTTCTTCTCACTGCCTTTACAATCGTGCCTTTCTTCACTGCCATTAAAGTTTTTTATTCAAATTCAATTCCCAATATATTTGAATTTTTTACCAATTAATTTCCACCTGTTGCAGTTATTATTTAATTGATTTGTTTTTTAGAATTTTTTGTCAATTTGATTTATTTTCAATTTTTTAAAAATTGGATGAAGGGTTTAGGAAGGCATAATATCACACACCCAAACATTCATTTTTTATTTACGAGTATATAATATATATATTATGACCTATATACTCATATTATGACCTATATACTCAATTTCAATTTGAAGATCCTGTCCACAACTCGTCAAATGAGTGGACTACCTATAATATAGGTATTCCACTCATAAAATTAAGATCTTTTGTGTTTTGTGTAATTTCTTTTATGGTTTGAAATTTGGATTGAATAATGACAATAATTAACTACGTTTATTGCATGACATTGCCTTCATCTTCTACTTCTTTCGTGGTTTCTGTCGCATGGTGGCGGTTTTTCTTTCTTTGTGCTTCTAGATCCCAACTCCCATCCCAAAAATTACCTTCGCCAACATCCACCCCGCACCCCTTCAGCTTTAGTGCAGAAAGCTGCATCATGATCAACTCAATAAGCTACATCGTCTCCCTTGCAGACGACATGAGGCCTCAGAGCGCTGCGTCGCGGCAGGAGACGGAGATGATGAACAAGAGCAAGCGGAGCGCTTCCACGGCGACTGATCCAGTGGAGAAGCTGAGGCATCTGTGCCTCGCTAGAGGGACATCTGGGATCCTCTCAATTGGCAGGTAACCGTAAATGGAAACGTACAAAGACACAGTTTTTACATGTCACTTTATGATGGCTGATCCACTCGAGCATAGTAATAAAGAAGTAGGTGTATTATTTAGATTGTATTACCACCAGAGTTAATGCGAGGAATCTCAGTGACTAGTTTCATGGAGCAAAGACGACGCAAAAGTTTGAGACAACTGTTGAAGAACCCCCACAATTTCATTAAGTAAACGTGGTACACTTCCATAGCTGTTTGAGCGTTTATAATGGGAGGATAAATACTATTTCCAACAATAAGGCGGATTTTAATGCCTAAGTTTGGAAGGTTCATCCGTTGTCAGGCCAACTAGGAACTGATGCGAGAGGTGCGGGCTAAGGAAAAACCAGACGTCCGATTTCATAATTCATCAGTCCAACTCTTTCAACCAAGTTCCGTCTCTCGTGAATCTTTGATGAACTGCCCTTGACTGACTTTTGCATGGCGTTTGATTATTGATTCCGGTCACAAGTCGATAGGTTTCAAATGAACCCTTCAATCATTGCGTCTAGTTAACTAGGGCAGGGCATTTGTACGATTACCAAGTATCTAGTGGAATGTACTGAATTGCGTGTGTGGATATTAACACCTAAATACGGTTTCGTGTGATTGTTTATGGACGAGTGAGCTAATGGCGTCACTGACTTGATGAGAGTGAGAGCAGTGTGTCATTTCAAGACTTTATATTATTTCAACTGACAAACGTTACCTGAAACTCAGAAGCGTAGCGTCAGGGGAAGGGCAGGAAGCAGCGCTTCCCCACAAGAAATGAAGAATGTAAATAGAAGTTGAATGATGAAAACATTTATTAAGAATAACAAAATATTTAATCAACAGTAAAGCATTCAATTGAAAATTAGAATCGACCGCTCATTATGCCACAGTTTTCACCTACAGCCATCTCGTACCTTTGATGGTTGCTTTGAGTCACGATTCCAATCACTATGACTGGCATGGCCAAATGGCTCTGATTGCAAGAAGAATCACGAAGCTCTGATTGCAGTGATTACCTACCAAGATGAAAGCCACAGGGGAAAGAAGCTTCTAGCGAGGGCCCATGACGTCACCATGCAGCGTTATTCTGGCGTGTGTATGACTTTGACTGGGTTGAAAGAGGCTGGGCCACCGCAGCCGGCTAGCGCTTCCAGTTGTAACGCGCAGGCCCAGCTTTTGTATGTTAGAACGCGGGAGGGCGGAAAGCTCCTTGTCATCCACTTTAAGGGTTGGGAGTCTTGTTTATTTTGCGGATGTTGCTGTAACAACAGTTGTTAAATTGTTCATAGAGTTCAGTTGTTTGTTGTTGAGTGCATTCTTTTCTTGGCTAAACAGGAACTGCCGTTTAGGGGGCATGACAAGCATTAAATATCCTGAAACATTACGACCATCCATTGGGAGATCATTTGAAAACGGCAATGATTTTTAAAAGGACCTCCCCTGAAATCCAAAATGATCTTGTAAATGCTACAGCTAGAGTCAGTCTAGATCAGTGATCCCCAACCTGTGGTCAGCAGACAGTTGTGGTCCGCAGGCAATTTTCATGTGGTCTGTGAAGCGAACATCTAAGAATTTTAATCTTGGATCTCGACGAAAATGAATACATCTACCGAAATTGGTTTACTCAACATGCAACTGCTCCTAGGGTAGGCAGGGGTCAACCATCGATTTCCGCCCTTGTCAATAAGTAACAAAAAGCATCTGATGGCTCCTTGAAGGAAAAGTCAGTTTGACAGGTCAAACCAATTGACTGGTCAAAGAAGAAAAACTCGTTTGCCCGCCGATTTTCGTAATTGGATTTGAGGTCTTCTATGCAAGATTTGGGCTTAATGGTCATTTATAATGTAAATATTATGTTTATTTATTGACCGAAACTGTTGAACTTGTCTTATGAACGATAGCGCTAATAGAACTGGATATGTAGCGGAAAATTCAAAAGAATCTTCCAACTTGCATTTCTGCCGTTCTTATAATGACCGAAGGTTTGCTTCCATTTGCTTACGTACGTGGGAAGGTCTAATGTCCACAAATTCTTTACCCTTAAACCTGGTCTTATCTTGATCAAAGCCACAACCACTGGGTGGTGCGTCTGATAAAATGGCCTTATCCTTTCGTCAGATCTCAAACATTGGCATACCTACATAAGAAGTTACAGCAGTAACTTGTTGTGAAACTCTTGTTCTGAGTGCCTCCCCAGTAACCAGCAGAACTTCCTACCTACGAGTATGTTTGATGTTGAGCTCGGTTTTATAAATTTTGATGTGCTATTTCCATTTTATTTTGGCATCTAGCGTCAACCCTAGTTATTTAGCTGTGTTTGCTGCAGGTATGAGTTGGGAGTTGATCATAATTGGCCACGGGTTATCTTTATTATACGTAAATTCACGTATGAATAATATTATTTGGCCAAATATGATTTGGCTTCGTTGAGTTTGGATTCTCCATGGTTGAGTCCATTGGATGACTTTATCAAGGTGATTTTGCAGTTGGTGTGCAGCTTCTTCTGCCCCCCTCGGCCATGAATGCTGTATCATCAGCGAAAGTTGCTGTAACTCCACTTTCAGCTGATGGCAAATCCTTTGAGTGCATGAGGTATAGCACAGGCCCAAGGACACTACCTTGTGGGAACTCTGCGCAGATATTCTTGAGCCCAGAATACTCTTCTTCATATCTTACTCTGACGTGTCTGCTACTGGTGTAGGATTCAAGTATTTCAAAGCATCTAGTAGGCAAATCACATTTGGGAATGTCTAATGTCCACAAATACTACACCCTTAAACCTGGTCTTATCTTGATCAAGGCGTACGTTGATTCATCTAGACTAAATACAGTTTAATCATCCACCTACCCATCATTCACTGACTCATTTGATTGACGCGAACAATAGAGCGGTTTTGTGTTGCGACATCGTAACAGGAGAGGGCGCGGTCGATACTATTTGACCCGATATTGCTATTGGTGGCGTAAACACAATTCGTTACTCCTCATCTCCCAAGTGATTTAGCGAAATGAATTACGGTATTGAGTACCTTGAGAACGATCCGTTGCTAATTCATTGATGGAGACGTATCATTTAGCAATTCATTGGTAGTTCAACAAGTGTCCGTTACCTTACTTTCCCATTGAGGACCCTCCACAGATCACATTCCGTCCAATTTCGGCTTAAGTAATCATCGTTCACATCAGGGTGATTTTGGGAATAATTCATGCACGACAGCATCATGTTCTAATGAACTACAAGATTATTATTATTAATTATTTGTTATTATTATTATTTTCTCTTAATTAACTCTTTGATTGAGCAGCACCATGTTGCACTACTGATCCATAAGACTCACACATCATCTCGTATGTTGGCAGGCTGTTCAGGAGGATGGACGACGACGGGAGCAGAGCCCTGAACTTCGAAGAGTTCAACAAAGGAGTCACTGAATCAGGTTTAGAACTTGATCCGGAAAACATGAAGAAACTTTTCGATAAATTCGACACGGACGGCTCTGGGTCTATTTCAATGGACGAAATGCTGATATCACTGAGGGTAAGTTGAGAGACGCTGTGCATGTTCTTGAATTGATACAGAAATCATTTAGGTAACTCAGATAAACTGCCCACTCGATATTTGACTCTTCATTATTTTATTCATTTTAAAGACATGAAAACTGAATGTACGCCACATTTTATCTCATTAGGTAGCAGCTTATTTTTTTCGTTCAAAATTTGCTCAACTGAGTATACACCACCAAATATTAGGTGGACGACAGACATTGAGTGAGCCAGTATTCAAACCCCATTTTGAGAACTGGTCCCACACTTCGTTAACACCTACCTCATACTTGGTCCCACAGAAAACCAATTGAAGCAGGGAAATGGTATTGGGGTAGTAAGAATCCACGTATTAGTTCCCCCTTTCTTCATCACTCGTATGAACTCATTCTACACAAAACCTTGGCCCAGTATTGACTGTGTAAACGTGTTTAATGTGGTTATTGACGTAGGTCAAAATTAGTTCCGACCTATAAAAGGGAGTGTTAACATCCTTTTGATCCATGCGGAGCAACGCCCATATTTGAAGGGTGCAGGGAAAAAACAAGAATAGTCCAATTTTTTCAATTCTTCGTTTTGCAGTGCATTCTCTTGGTCTTCGCGAGTACTATCAGATCATAACATTAACCTGGGGCTGAAAACAGGTTAGTCCAGTGAAAATTGACGAAGAAGATTCAACCTACAGGGAAGAAACAAGAATAGTCCAAGCATTGCAGGGAAAAAACCGGGATAGTCACAGGTGCAACCCTCTTGCAACCTACCTTCTTGTTATCGTCTAATATTATCATCCTGTGTGCGTTGTTTCCATTTGTCCTTGTGCTTCGTTGTTTTCGTTCGTGATTTTTATTGCATACCGTTTCTTCGACAAATTAGTTACCTAAATATGAGTGAGAGTGACGGAGATGAACAGGAAAAAAAAGGCTCGAGTTTCGTCTCGTCAAAGAGTGGATCTAGAGGCGATTGCGCTGGATTACCAAAAAAATATATCTTTGCCAAACATAACGACGAACGACGTTTATTACCGAAGGCAGTTGTCAATGTACTCCTTCAACGTCCACACTCTATCCACAGCCCGATCAGTGTTTTACACATACCCTGAATACGCTGGTAAAAAGGGAGCAGATGAAGTTTCATCTTTTCTTTTTCATTTTATCTTCAATTACTTGGATCCGAACGTCAAACATCTTCACATCTTCTGTGACTCAGCTGGGGGTCAAAATAAAAATTACACCATGATAAGATTTCTCTATTACGTCGTTCATACTGCGAAGAGGCTCGAGTCCATCGAAGTTACTTTCCCAATCAGGGGCCACTCATACTTGGAATGCGATAAAAATATGGGTCTCATCAATCTGAAAACTAGAATGGAACTGCCTAAGGATTGGTATGAACTACTGCGAGTTTCAAGGAAGAAACCAGAGCCGTTCAAAGTTGTCCCTGTAAAGAAGAAAATCATAAAACAGTGGACGATGTTTCTGCAACCCAAATTTGCACCCAAGTGCACGTTTCCAATTCAAAAAGTGAGGGAACTGCGAGTGTCTCAAGACAAACCAGGTCTTGTGTACCATCGCAGCACTTACAATTGTTCTTGGGAGAGCCACACCATCAATGTTAGAAGAAATAAAAAAAAAATTCGTCAGGTCAAACGAAACTCGTTCATTAAATCCAGGAGAATTCGAGGTACCGGAAACATCATACAAACATCGCCTGCCACTGTCCAAACCGAAGTATGACGATCTCCAAGTTTTGAAAGAATTTTGCCACCCACATAATCAAGATTTTTATAACAAGTTGCCGCACCATTAATGGTTTTTCAAATGCATATTCTTTCAAAACAGCTTGTTGCTGAGTCACCTACCTGTGATAAGGAAGTTTTGTTTCTGACTTAATAGGATAGGTATTGTGACATTCCTTGTTTTGTTCCAGTAAATTTGGAGTTATTGTAGAAAGTTACTTCTCTTATTAATTGAAAATTTATTATCATAAATATGATTATGCCAAGTGTCTCAGGGATAGTAAGTGCACCTGAGAAAATTGCAATCGTCAAAAAAAATGGTAATTTACAATTTGTGTACAGTTTCAAACTTATAAATCAGCTTTTCTCGCTATTACAATTTTGTGACTATCCTTGTTTTTTCCCGGTACCCTTCATTTATTCAGAACAGTAGTCATTCATAACAGCAACGTTTCTATTAGCTTATCGACCGTTGAAATCAATAACAGTATCGGGCTTAACCACTCGAAACGGGCCTGGTGAATAAGTAATTGTGTATCTCTTAACTGGCGTGTACGTCTGTCTACTCTATTACCGTGTCAGAACTATTGGCATCGCGCCCGCTGTGTCCATAAATAATAAAATGGAAACCTAATGCTCCTTCTTATAGGAAATAGAGAGTACCTACTTCCTCCAGAGCAGGGGTAGGCAACCCCGCAAACCGTTCTGAACATCTGAATTTTGAAAAAATATAAAAACTGAACGAAATATAAAAATAAACCATTAATGTCGTAATTCATTAAATGAAATTAATAAAAATACTAGGTACCTACGTTGTATAACCAACGTAAAACTTTTGAAAAACAAGTACACAGCTCCTTGGCTGGACAAGCAACCTTAGCGAGCTGCACTCGCGAACTATGAACCCGAGCAAATAGTAACTAACGACATCCAGTGCCAGGTGTCACACTGACCCACCATAATTTTTACCGAATTTTTTGTTCAATTTTAGTGTCAAACGAAGTCTTCAAAAAAAGTACTGTTTTTTAAGTACCTACCTACAGGCTGAATTTATTATATTACTTTCGAAGGAATAAACTGCTATTTCCTCTAGTATTTTTCCCTTCAATATTCATTTATGTACCCAAAAAAGTACCACTTTTAAAATGGCAAGGGTTGATCTTAACTGTCTTCAGGGCTCCTATCGGGCTCAAGGTTGTCAACCCCTGCTCTAGAGGGTATTGGATGGTTCTTCCTGTAGAGAGTACCTATTTCCTCTTATTTGCATAACTATGTTATAAACAGATTGGTAGATGGAATGGTGAATAAGATGGAATGGTGACTATTTTGCACGTGACAAATTTTTTGTTTCTTGTATCATTTCACTTAGTCAAAAAATACTAATCACGGTGTTTAAAATGACTGTTTGAAACCTCAAGGATCGTCGTTCTCAGTAGGTCATGTAAACATGTTGTTCCCAAGGCGCTAATCGTTGTTGTTTCCCTGGCAGCCGCCGATGTCCGACTTCCGGAAACGAGTGATCGAGGAAGCCTTCAAGAAGTTGGACAAGACAGGAGACGGCTCCATCACGATAGACGACCTCCGCGGAGTCTACTCGGTCAAAACTCATCCGAAGTACTTGAGCGGCGAGGAGACTGAGGAGGAGATCCTCAACAAGTTCCTGGCTAAGTTCGAGGATGACAACCCCGATGGGAAAGTAAGTGCTACGACGTGGAGGTTGCAAGTTATACGAGGATATCCAGGCATAAGACGCTATTCTTGGTGAATATCTACCTACTCATACTGGTCTGCACGATATGCCCATCTAGTAAGACAAAGAAATGATTCCCATGGATGTTCGTAGACCATAATTAAACCGAGTGGTTAGCGTTATTTAGACACATCGAACTAAAACTCGATGTTTAGACATGACCCTCATTTACTGCAGCTTAGATGAGTGGTTCACAGGGTAGTCCACAGACCACAGGTATACGGTATGTGAACAATCTATTGCCGTAAGTAGACAGAATAGTCCATTTGATGAGCAGGGACTGAGGATGGGACTGATGACTACGCGACACCTACTCTGCACTGAAACCTGGGATTATTGTAGAGGCTCATTTGCCAAGCTGTAGGCCCAGGGACCAGTCCACTCTTTCCAACAGGAATGAACAGGAATGAAACCGGTTCCCATCCCTCCCATCCCATCCCTACTTCTGATACTAAGGACCTGAAGATTCTGCACCGTCGAGCTTCAACTGCTGGAAACTCAAAGAGCCGATGAGGCGTCTGAACAGAGGATCTCCCGTGTATAGTCCGATTCTGTGCAGATGTTTCTGGAAGCACCCGGTGCCCCGTCAGCATGCTCACCTGGAGACTCATTTTCCTCCTTGGCAGATCCGATGGTTCAAGGTCCTGCCATGGTCAATTACCCGAAACTTGGTGCCGGGATGTCTCCCCAATACCTCCTTTGCTTCACCCAAGGAGGATCCTACCGAGTATTTGGCTATGCCCAAGACTGGCTCCGGTACCCACATCAGGGTGACTTTGTTTCCTGCTCTCAGGCAGATCAACGCCTCCCAACTCTCCTTTACCTGTCTTGACCGGGTATGGGCCACTGCAAGGGGCTTCAGTGCTGCCTGGCTGTCCAAGAGTATGAGTACTTCATCAACTACAACAGTTCCTATAGACTGTACATTTCCTCCACTAACCGAGACATTGTATGCGATGTTGAGGATGAATTTGAAAATCTAGAGAAAAACCAATTATTTACTGGTTATTGCGTTAATAATAACAATACAAACCCCTAAGTGATGAACAAACCCCCTTTAACTACTAGTGATGAAAATAGTTACCTTATAGTGAAACCATTAAAACTTGATTAGGTATGGGAGAAATTACATGTACCGAGTTTTACTTGTAGTAAGTAGTTGTAGTTTAAGGAAAAATACCAACTTTTAAATTATCTACTTCCATTGGGCCTTACCAAATCTAGTGGGTTGGGGTGTTGAGTGCTGCTGTTTGATTGGCTATGACTAGAGGGCGGATGTTTAGGTACCCAGAAAAGCTGCTTTATGTCTACAAATTCGACTTTGCCACAACACTTACAACTGAAATGGCGAAAAATATACGAAATATACCAAATCTTATGGTGGAATATCACTTTAATAGTTCAATCGTGTATATTCTGGGGTTTGTCTTCTAGAAAAAATATGATTTTCATCTTATCTCTTATTGATGCATCTTCAATAATATTATGTTCTGTCTAATAACGTTCTGTCTTTTTACGGTTCTTCATACACCTTATCATACAGTTGGGTTAAGGATATACATAAATCGTACCAAATAAATAAAATCACTATCTATTGAATGGTTGTCAGAATATAAGATAACAGTAAATACGCTACACCGAGAAGAAATGGGTGCAAACCGATAGTGTAAAACTTTCACAACGACTACGTACATTTTCCCCCACAGTCACTCTTTCGGTGTGCAGTAAACCGTAAAGTACTGAATGTGGCAGAAACCTCGCAAGATGATTCTTTTGATGAATTACATCTACGCTCTGATAGCAACATTCCTTCTGTATGATACTCTTTTGCTTTTGGAGGCCCTGACTCAAATTGAGATTTGAAGATGGTGAGTGCTCTTGAACACAATGTCATGATTCTATATACCTTTTCAATTCGAGGACTGAATTTTCAGCTCTCTACCGTCACTACGCCTTTTCAAATATTTATATACAATACAAGGGTGTTTCAAAAAGACTATACCTTCTATTACTAAGTATTATTTTGTGCAAACTATCGATCGCTGCGCCTCGACTCAGTTATTAAAGAAACGAATACAATGTATGTCATAGTCTAGTTGGGCTCCACGGTCACTTATACTTCTACCTTGGGGTTTGAACACCCTGTGACTTCTACCTGTGGGTTTTGTTAAAGACAACGTGGAGTGGTGGTACATAAACTTTGTCTTTAACGAAACCCCACAGGAAGAAGTCTGAGAGTGTCAAATCCGGTGACCGTGGAGCCCAGCTGAAACATAGTGCTTTGGTCATCATCCAAATTTAATTTCTTTAAACAAATAGGTATTGTTTAAACAATTTTACTGACAAGAAACCGAGTGAATATTGCATTGTCAACCAGTTCTGACCTATAGGTATTTAAAATTTCAAGTACCCCTTCCACTTGACCTAGGGTTATGAAAATTTTCCCCCTTCCACGAGCCCCCCACTCACTACCCCCCCCCCCCCCCCTACCTTGTTACAGTTCTAGATCCGCCACTACGTATAGTGGTATTCTTTTTGAAACACCCTGTACCTATAAACCTTAGAAACGTTATTGGACACAGTCGGACTGACTGAACGGTTGAGTTGGAGCAGGAATTCGAAGAATTTCTTACTTTTAACCGTTTAACCCTACCACCACCCGTCACCATCCAAGATCGTTAACAAATAACGCCCTCACTTCAACCTAACTATAAACTATCTGTGATTGTTAAAACAAAAAAATGTTTATGGAATAGTCTTTTTCATCTTTATTGTTTATTTTATAGTTCATTACCACCTTTCATCGATTACTTTTTGAGCTACGATTTATTAAAGAGAAAAATTAGCCGACAAGTTACGTTGTTATGGATTTTCTCAGGTACGCTCGTTCTTATATTTCTGGAAATTCAATCCGTTGTGACGCAGATGGCGAAAACGCAAGTGAAAAGTTCGTTGTGGATAATGAAGCGGCGAACTATAAAAGTTATTGCGGTGGCATCGTGTGCTGTTCTTTCGATATCGTAAAACAAAAGTGATTTCCAACACGGTTGGGTGAGTGAATATTGAAGCGGCGAAGAAGGTGGAGGATGGTGAACTGTTATCTGTTGTGGCGATTGAGGAAATTAAATGAAGATACGATGAAAATTACTGGTCGGAGGTAACCAATAGTTCAAGTTGTGAACAGTCATTCGAGTTCCCACTGAGGGTTTCCGGAGGAAATCAGACACAAGTGCTGTAAAAACACGTGGTTCTTTAAAATGTCAAGATAATCTTTATCTACGACAGATAACTGAGATACGTTGTACACAATTCATATCAAGCTAGGGCTTATCAAAGTCGACTTTTTACGACAAAGCGCTAATGGACAGACCATGTCTTTACACACTGGGTGGTCTTTATTATGGTTATAGTAATTACTAATCCGTTGTAGATTTCATGTTCTCTCCTGTGCATATCCAGCAAACGGCGTAACATTTTAATTTATGATTACACTGCCGCGTTGGTAAGATGTATCCACTGTATAGGTTAATAAGATCTATATGCTACAATGTATTCTATCAGGAGCGTAGCCTGGCGCTGGACATGGGGTTACTGCATGCAATTCAACCCCACCCCACAAATACACACTTCCTAACTCTCCCACCCCAAAAATGAAAAAGTGACTTAGCTAGATCAGATTTAATGTAATCTAGAATGACTCTAGCTGTAGCACTTACAAGATCATTTTGGATGTCAGGGGAGGTCCCCTTGAAAATCCTTGCCGTTTTCAAATGATCTTCCAATGGCTTCTCGTAATCTTTCAGGAAATTCAATAACTCGAGGTAATTCCCTTTATTATGGGAAGAGGATGACTCATCATGCACCCTAAATGGCAGCCAAGCCAAGAGCAGAATGCATTCAACAATCCAAGCCATGATCTTCGTTTGTTTTGTACATTTCTTGTACTTCTCATTATGAAGAGAGATTTGCGCGGTTTGTTGCACATTCAACAAAAGATTAATGCGAGGGTTCTTCCCGAATTTTAATAAAGCAACGGAGGAATCTACCTACATATTGGAGAAAAATGCTACACTGGTGTTTTTGAGCACTTTTTGACAAATTTGTATGAGTGCGCCATGTACATGTATTACAACAGTGTATAGGTACTTGAAATTATTTTTCAAAATTTCCTGATCGAAATACCCAGCTTTGAAACTTGAAACAGTGTGTTTTTCAACAACGTTTGGAATTTAAAACAACGCCAAATAGACCAATTTTGAACATTGCAGCATCTTATTCAGCGATATCGCAAAAACATAAAGTTACACAAGGAACATGAAACAAGAATTGCCTGTGAAAACCAAGGAATTTTGATTTTTTGAGTCGGTCTAAGATTTATAGGTTGTGATTTCCTGTCAATCCCAGAACTTATTTTGAATTAATCGCTGTTAGGATGTGAAACTACGGCTTGAAGCTCAACATACCTAGTTCATTCCTATTCAAAAAGCTATCTGCAAAGTGGGGTTAGAAGAAAATTGATCTTCCTTCAGTTGACCAGTCACCAGTGCGGACCACAGTCTTCCAGCTGTGGGTTTATTTGACTTCATAAGGCTCATTACAAGCAAAGAGCACAAGAATCCCGAGACCTTCGCAATTAGATTGTAGCCTGTTGCATTACTTCTTAATGTCGATATCACTAGTCCGAACCTCCCCAGCTCCAAAGATGCTACTGAGTCCCAGTAACCCAACTTCCGAGAAGAACTGGAAAATTGGTGAAGGCGCCTAAAACACTACAATTTCAATTTCATTTTCAAAACAAAATTTAATTCAAAAACATTTGTATTGATTTCAAGGGGTTCATTAATTTGATGCGAAGTATGCGTGTTTATTTATTTATTTATGAATAAATAAATGGAGAAGGTGTTACATTACTTCTTAATGTGGATAACCCTAGTGGGAACCTCCCCTCATGCAGGGACGTAGCCAGGGGGTCCACCCCCCCCCCCCACGGTTTTTCCCATAGGTACCTCTGGGGGATCGCTTCAGTTTAAAAGTAGTAACAATAATACATAGCGTACTGTGAAACAGCGTGAGAACCACTGTCTTCCTTCAGGGCATTGAGTCCAGATTCGCCTGCTTTGGTGGATTTCTGCAGGTTGAACTTTTTTTCGCCTATTGGATACAACATAGTATATTTTATGTTCCTTAATTTTGTTAGTTTAATGATCAGGCAATCTAATGTAGATTGGGATTCATATTATGACATCACCTACTGAAGGTTAAACTTGTACTATTCGAAATATGAGTCGCAACTGCTCAACTCCGCCCTGAATAATTTTTACTTCACTGTTTTTAGGTGACGAAAGAAGAGTTTTTCAACTACTACTGCGGCATTTCAGCCTCAATAGATGCCGACGTCTACTTTGACCTAATGATGCGTCAAGCCTACAAACTGTGAGGCAGGCGATGAAGCGCAAAACGTTTACCCTTTTTTCATCATACGCCATGTTCACCAAACCAACGATTAACGAAATTTAACCAATGAATATAAAATTATTTTAATATTTATACAACTTATAATATATTTTGAATTATTCCGCACGTAATCGTTATTGTGGGAGTATACAATGTACGTATTTATATGAAATAAACTGCCATAAACGGAGTTCACGTTTCAAGATGGGGATAATTTTATTTTCCTTTTTTCACCATCTATAAAATTATACATTTTACGCATCGTACAACTGCGCAATACCTGATTCGCACCCCCCCCCCCCCCCCCTCCACGGGCCCGCTTTGTTTGTGATTGTTGGATCTCTCGTTCAGATAAGTTTATAACGTCTTTATTCTCTTCTGTATGAAAATTCTTTTATCAGCTAAAACCTCAACATGATGAGCCAATCATTCAACAAAAGGTTGATTGACTTGTTGAGGTCAAAACCAGAAATACGGGACCCTGTGATAGGCGGGCGGGTATGCAAGGCCTGCGCACTTGTGCTTTTACGCATCCATGTGATCATTCTGCAGTCCCCACTGTGTACTTTTCACGCACTACGCAGTTTCGGGATCAATGTGAACGCAGCATAACGCTAGAAGTTTGCGGTTCCCCTGTGGTCCCCGATTCTTCTTCTTCTTCTCCTAAGAATCTAAGGAGAAGAAGAATCGGGTTGATGGTTGCTTTGAACCACGAATCCAATGACTATGACTGGCATGGCCGAAGCCAAGTCATCTAAGGCTTAGATGACTTGGCTTCGGCCATGCCAGTCATAGTCATTGGATTCGTGATTCAATGCAACCATTAAAGGTACGAGGTAGCTGTAGGTATTTGTGGTATAATGAGCGGGCGATTCAAATTTTCAGTTGAAATGTTTTATTGTTCATTAAATACTTTGTTATTCTTAATACATTATGCATCATCCAACTTCTATTTACATCCTTCATTTCTTGTAGGGAAGACCCTCTTCAATCTACATACTCACTTATCCTGAATACACTTACAGGACTGGAGTTGATTGAATTTCCACTTTCAACAAGGAATAATATTTAATCAGTACCTACTTAACTTAGCAATGGTTTATTGCAGGTAATGTTTGAGGGTAAAATTGTAGTCACTGGAACTGCATTTCAACGTCGGGATCACTGCTTTGGTGTTGGTTGATCTGGTTTTTTTGATGGTTGATCCATTTGTTTTTTTGTTGTTGAGGAACCCGGTTTTGCTGTTGTTGAGGATTCTTCGTCGGAGTAATCATAATACCAATACCAGTCAAAAAGATGCGGTCTTCTCAATTCCGCCTTTCCATCGTCAAACTTGCCAGCGTTGTTTGGTTTACCTCCACCCCTTGGAATGATCACAGGCGAAAATTCCTCGCTGTAAACATCGCTGTCAAGCCCACCTACGAATTTATCAATGAAAACGAGTTCGTTAGTGACGGTACCGTTGGGAGAATAACCAGATAGTTCCATGTTGAACAAGTTGCTCTTGTTGTTCGCATGATTGAAAACTGGTGTTTCTTTCGGGCCATTTGGATCAACGACGTGTGGGATTTCTTCTCCGAATTGCCTCGATACTCCTGCTAACAGAAATTAAGAGTCACATTAAATAGGAAGAAACTGATACTATTACTTGGAGATATCGGCAATTTATATCGAAAAATTAGAATTAGGATCTGCGAACTTAGCCTTCCAATTGCTAAGACGGATTTTTTGTGCAAATTTGAACTTTTTATCTCAATTGTATCGAGAATTATCGTCCGGAGTCCCGATTCAAAATCTTCTATTAACAAGCAAACATCAAAAATAACGCTCAAGAATCCATAACAACACATGGTTTTACTGGGCGTATTCATATAAGCAGTTTCAGAGGAAATGCACAACGCCAAAAAGTGCCTTCGCGCCTTCCCTGTCTACTCCAAGTAATCGTTCGACCCATGACCTGTTTTAGGTGATAAATGTGAATTTCGCAGTGAATTGGATGAATAAATACGCACACGTTTCAAATCACCCCTTGTAACTGTTAATCGCTCCAGGTGAATGGTCGTTTAACTAATTTACCTACTGTGAACTTTGGAACATCAGATGTTCCAAAGTTCACAGTAGGTAACAGATTCTGTTATGTTGGGAAACCTGGTTTGCTCTCTATGCAGTTTTACCATTGATAAGTAGTTTTCTGAATTCGCTGAGGCTAATTTGTGTTGTAATTCACCATTATTCTTCCGTCTTTCTACATTTTTGAGTGTGACTACGTAGAAAAATGAATTAGCTTTTGTTTCCATGCTTTAATCAAATTTTGCTCGAAAATCACCGCCACACCGATTTCTGGGTAATGTCACCATACTGCCCTGTTAAGGTGAATTGCAGTTGGTAACTCCAGAAACGTCAAACCATATTTTGTACCGTGCCGACTTTGAAAAACCTTCTTTTCTCTATACGAGAAGGATCACATGCTCCCTAATACGAGTAAACGGCTGAATCACCATGGTATAAAAAATGGCATTTTTGAACCATTTCAATGGGGCTGGTGGATACTGTTACGTACAGGGACAGATACTGCATTCCGGCTTAACAAATTAGTTCTAATTTCTACTCTAAATTTCTACTTTAAATTTCTACTCTAAATGTTCCAATTTTACCTTGTTGTGGACGAACTTACCCACCGTTTTCTTGTCAATTTAGTGCCTAACATGAACAGTCACATAGGTGGGGCAAAATCTAATTCCAAAGTTTGTACATTATACCTGCCTATCTCAAGACACTTAGTGTAATTGCCCACTAGATACACATACATAGCAACATAGAATAAAAATTCACTCTTAATATAAGCCATAGGGCAGTAGCTAACCACTTGTGAGAGTTTTGTAAATAAGGCTCTGTCCAGACATGTCCAAATCAGACATGTCCAGTAGTGAATTGCAACGTTTTTGCAATGTGTTTGCAATGTGTATGCAATGTTCGCAACAATGACCAACAACGCTAAGAGGGCATATCTGGGTCCCCTTATCGAATTCGGGCAGACAGCATGTGCTATCGATATTCACTATTTGAGTAAATTGAATCAAACAACGCAAAGACTTACGGAAGGTCGCTGCAGACCAAATTTCTTGCACCGCAAATGCAATCAAAATCGTAGCCGCTGCCGCCTTCCTGGGAATGACTGAGGCCATGATGGAAACTGGTGATTGAGCATCGACTCGATCCCTATAAATATTGTTGGAAGGCGTGCTTGTTACTTTAACGAGGAAATTAAAACTGAAGAGCGGACTTGAGTTTTACACCTTCTTAATGAGGTTTTGTGCTTTAGAATGTAACTTCCAGATAGAAAGACCGTATAACGTGAATTTAAAATGAGTTTCATTAAGAGCACACTGAGGCAATTTCGAGCACGAAGAAGTGATGTTCTTAGAGCAGTTGTACTGTCTGGAGAAAATTCCGTCTGACGTCAGACGCCATAGGCTCTGACGTACTAGTTGGCCACTTACCAGCCGTCTGACGTCATACGCTCGTACTTCATAGGCTCTGACGTACTAGTTGTCCACTTACCAGCCGTCTGAGGTCATACGCTCTGACGTAGTGGGCCGCCGGACGCTTGTGTTCTGACGTGATCTGAGGGAAAGGGTGAATCAAGGGAACAAATTTCTCCCGTTGGTGTCTGGACTCGGTCCTGTTTCTTTTGATTATGAGTCGAGTACTTAACCTCGAGACCAGAATTGATAGATTGATTGATGAGATTTTATCGGCATAAAGGTACATACATTAGTTTAAATTTAAGTGTCTTAAGGTACATATAAGTTATGTCAACATTATATTGAGTGTTAATATGCCTACGTGCAATATTCCCCTTGATGCTAAGTCAGCAAGGAGAAGTTATATATGGACCGCTCTCGCCTTCAGCGGGCAGTCGTGTCTCGCCTGTCGATCGTTCCTCATCTCCCATGTGTAACCTGTGTCAATAAAGAAGTACCTTTTTTTAAAAGACTTTTTATTTGCTGTTCTAGAGGCAACAAGGCCTTTGTTGTATAATACAACAAAAATGATCGTTGACCCAGTACCTTCATCATTACAAAAATTCTAATAAAGTAAAATAAATATAAAGGAAAACATTTCCATAGTACGTAAATATAAAAGAACACACTTCATAGTACGTGGTTATGTAAACATTTTTTCAGTATGACTCATTCAAAATACAATGATTTAGTCGGGCTGTGGTGGACCTACGGGATCTAATCACCTATACACCGGCGTCATTATTAAATAATGAACCTAAAATTTATTATTAAATAATTCACGACAATTCAAGACACCGGCGTCATTATTAAATAATGAACCTAAAATTTCGAACCTTTGTAGAAGAACAAATGTTGTTCTTCTACAAAGGTTCGAAATTTTAGATAGCTCATTGTGAAATTAAATAGCATGTACAAATTTTCTTTCTCTACTGCACCGAACAATAATTTGTTTACAAAATCAATGCTGGGCCTCTCCATGCCAAAATTTTTCGTTCTCGCATTCTTCAGCTGTGGGCACTTTGGTTAAACAATTTAATGGTTGTTTGTTCAAATGTTATAAAACATATTTTCATTTCAATTTGGTCGTGCTCTATTTGGTGTACTTGGCCCTTGTATGACTTGTCCTTCTGTGATCTCCAGTGTCTGCCCTCCAGGTCCGACGGTTTCCAAAACGAAGTCAGTGACATTCACCGTCGCAAACATCGTCTCGGTGACGATGAAATTGACGACCGGCAACGTCACGTTGAGATCGTCTTGCGACGCCGCTCCGTTTTGTCCCGACGTTCCACCGGAAGGCGTGTTTTGCCCTGTTCCGTTTCCCTGTTGAACCGGAGGGCCGACTTGAACGCTGAAGACGGGGCTCCAGCCGATGCTGAAAACCGGCCTCGCGGCGCCGTTCGGGGCGACGCCTGAAGAGATCGAAGCTCCGGAAGGCAAAAAAACTGAAACATTTTTATATAAATATAAAAATGTATAAATCGGGAATTCGTTTATTAATTTATTTCATTTATTTAATGATAACGGATTGAATCCCAATTGCAAAAATTTAAATGACAATTAAAAGCCACTGGATAAAATCATTACTGAATAAAATGAAAGACGAATAAATTGACTCTTCCCTTGATATAAAAATCATTTTAAAGTTTATCGACACCAATAGAGAACATTTGGAGAGTATGAAAATATTTGTTCTATATTCATGTGATTGTGTTACCTCAGATCATCTGAGTAGTACAGAGAAATGTACAAGGGGATACACAGGGGTAGTACTTGGTACTGGATAGTAGAGGGGAAATATCATCTGAATTGGATGACATTTCCCCTGTACTATTTAAATTATTTCTAGAGCTTATACACTTTTTAAGCCATAACGATAATATTATTATCGTTATGCACCCTGTTCGGATAATATTAACATCTGTATTAATACACATAACAGACGGATTATACGTCGACGGTAAATATTAAATATTATTATTTTTTTTATAATATGCATTTATTTGAAGGAATTTACAGAATAAATTGACAGGAGTAATGTTTAATACAAATGCTACTTCCCACCGTAAGTCTAGGACTTGTGCTGTGAGGAGGAGTTGCAATAATAATTTACATCACAATTGGGTGCATGCTAAATTACAACAAAAGAAAAAATAAACAAACCTGAACAAAAATTAACTAAAAGTTTACTTGTTATGAAGTAAGATATTGCTGATTGTAATGCTTCTTGAGGGCTTTTTTGAATACAGATAGCGAAGATATCGAGGGTTGGCTGCCAGACAAGGCATTGTAAAGTTTCACATCTCTATAGTCATGAGCTAGCTGGCCACGATACGTTTTCTTATATGAAGTGTTTGTGATTGATTGAATCGGTACAATAATGTGTAACGTAGGATCAATGATATTAACACTAATAACAGCCAATACATCATTCAATTATGAATTACTTAGTGTCAAAATGCGTGTGATCTTGAAAAATGGTGCTAAAATCGTCTTTCAATCTAAGTTGCAAACAAAAGAAAATTTTTATTGTTTTTATTATTGTGTTTTATGTCTCGTGGCTCCGATTTGCTGCACTGACGAGTTCATGTCCAAATAGAAAGGGGCGGCGCCTCCGGGGAAGAGGAAGTTGACGCCGGGCGTCGACAGGTTGAGCGTCGTCACGTTTAAAGGACCTCCGGCGCCGTTGGTGACGTTAGAAGGCGCCGTTGGTAGTTGGGGGTTGGCTCCGAATTGGAACGAAAACGGTCCTAAATTCACTGAGACGGTCGGGGGCTCGCCGATTCCTTGGAGTGCAATAGCTGAAAAACACACTATCCACTAGCATTTACGAGCGAAATTGAACTGTATACAGGGTGTCCCAGAATGAATGGTCCAAACTTCACGGATCGATTCTACAACTAATTTGCTACAACTTTTGTCCCATAACATTTTTTTTTTTTTTTTTACTCCGCTGAAATCCGACTTATTTTTACTTCTAAGATGCTTTTTTGTGTATCATGTACTTATATCCAATATTTTTTACGCTCAATCGAATGGTGACACTCCTGAGCCTCTCCGTCTGAATTAAAACTGTTCTCCCGATCTCTATGTACTCGTACTTAGGTACCAAATCACCTCATCGACTTTTTCACTAGACTACTGGGCGTTATCGGGCACCTGTTCATTCGAGATAAGATTTGCTTCGTATTCCAACAGTTATTGAGATTTTATGACCCCAAATATCGACGACTCATGTTTTCAAGATGTTTTCGTGTTTTTGACCTTACCTCACTAAAGTTGCCATAACTCCCTTCATTTGCACTGCAATTTAAATGTTAGGATACCGTTGGAAAGAGCGTTACATTTCCTGCCTCTATTTTGTCTAACAACTTTTTTTTTTTTTTTTTTTTATGGGACTGAGGAGATTTATAGCAGAATTGAGAAATTATTATAAAAAATGCGTCAAAAGGTCAGCTTTCTAATGGACTCATCTAAAACGTTTTTTCTGTTGAATTAAGAGATTGGATAAGAGAAATTAGAAATAAGAGAAATCGACACCCTGTATATACATAATATATATTATAATATAGTGGAGGTTTTTTTGACTAGGAAACAGTAGAGTAGTGTGCGGGTGAGGAGGACCAACACTAGTCGTTGTTATCATTTGTTTATTGCAACGTTTCAATCTTGGAACAAGATCCTAATCATGCATCATGATAATTATCCGAATGGTACACATTTTGTCGCGTAAGGCACCGTAATGTTTGACAAGGAATACCTCACAAGTCTAATGTTTGACAAGGAAAACATTATGGTGCCTTACGCGACAAAATGTGTACCATTCGGATGATTATCATGATGCATGATTAGGATCTTGTTCCAAGATTGAAACGTTGCAATAAACAAATGATAACAACGACTAGTGTTGGTCATCCTCACCCGCAAACTATTATAATATAATATATTATACAATGTATAATGTATTATGTATATATAATATGTCATATTATATATACATAATATGTACATATCATTGTCGAATGTTGAAATCTATTTGTCGAAGGTTTAAATTTATCTGTAAAAAGTTTAAATATATTTGTCAAAAGTTTAACTTAATTTGTCAATACTATATATAGTATTGACACATTAAGTTAAACTTTTGACAAATATATTCAAACTTTTTACAGATAAATTTAAACCTTCGACAAATAGATTTCAACATTCGACAAATAGATTTCAACTATTGACAGATAAATTTAATCGTTTGACAAATGGACTTCAACTTTGGACAAATAGATTTCAACTTCAAGCGGAACGAAGAAAGAAATAAGAAAATTGACCAAATCACAAAATTAACGAGTTCTGAAATCGAATTTCAATGAAGTGGACGTCCAGCTGCTGCGGATGGTAACGTTAAAAACATATCCATGACGTAATTGGAACAGTCATTTTGAGTTAAGGAGGCCACACGGTATCTACTGGAAGGTCCTAAAACAGGTGAACTGAAAACAGAATCTGAATCACTCATCACGGCTGTTTTGTGATAAGGCAGTGAATTCATAATGGTCTGCAACGGATTCTGGTATAGGTATGATACAAAAATTCAGAAATGCGATTTTTACAAATTTCGGGCCGAGATCAATAGCTTCCTTTTCTTCAAACATTCGCTAATTATTGATAACAAAAAAAAAAAAAAAAATCCTCACCTGGCAAAACAACGACTTTTTTCGGAGGGTGAGGATGGAATATCGCCCAACTACTCGCTATCAGCATCGCCGCTACAATCAGATGAATCCTCGGAGTGCTCATTGTTTAAGGAATGCTCGCCCCCTTCGAACCCTTCATATACTCGCATCCCTTCTGGGTGGGGGAGGAACCGTTCACTACTACGTTCATTCCTAAAGTAGCAACAATACAAGTCGTGCTGACGCATAGCACCCCCTTTCAAGTGGATTTTTAAGTTTTAAGGCTTTTCTCGTCCTGAAGATCGCAATCGTCGAACATCTACGACGATAATTGCATCTTTTGTAGTTACAGCAGTAAAACCTGTGAAATAGGTACAACACAAAGGTGAGGCATCAGTACAATCGTACCCTTGATGGAAGAGTAGCGCATCTTGGATTTCGAAAATTAAGCTCTGAATTGGGGATCCGGTCAGCTCGTCCGATTACAGTGTCAACTCGTCCAATGGGGATCCGGTCAGCTCGTCCGATTTCAGTGTCAACCCGTCCGATGGGGAGTTTGTCAGCTCGTCCGATTACAGTGTCAACCCGTCCGATGGGGAGTTTGTCAGCTAGTCCGATGGGGAGTTTGTCAGCTCGTCCGATTACAGTGTCAACTCGTCCGAGGGGAGTTTGTCAGCTCGTCCGATTACAGTCTCTACTCGTCCGATGGGGAGTTTGTCAGCTCGTCCGGTTTCGAGCTTCCTACCCTCCGGACCAGCTGACATCACGCTTTGGATGGGTAATGTCAGCTCGCCCGCTGCCACATATAACGAACATACAAACATAAAACACGGACAAACCTTAATATAAAATCCGAAGTGATGTCCACTTCTTCATCGTAGGTTCTCCAGGATCAATCAGAATACCGGCTTATTAAGGGACGATACCTTCTTCACATATTCCGCCCGAGTAATTTAACCCGTAATATAATGGTGAATGTAGCTGTCGATATGATGCAATTTATCTTGGTATTTTTTACGTGGGCGTACCGGTTCACTAACACTGTTCATGGCTATCATACTATCTATCTGAATATCAAGCAGACCTTCCACAAATGCAAATATGTTCGAGTGCTTGCTGCAGTTAAATTGTTTATTAAATTTAGAATGGAAGGATTCGCAGGCGTTGGTTGTCCTACAGGAGGTGGAGTTCCGCTGTGCCCACATAATTGGCGGGAACAATGATTGAGGAGTAGTGTAAGTGGCCTTCAAGTATTTGACGAGTTGCCGAACATTTTGGTTTTTGGGCATTGAGAAGTCATTATCCAAACTCTCATTCACTTCAAAAAAGGAGAGGTATGTCAGGCCGAACAGCGTTCTCAGATATTTGCCTACTTCGGTGTTGTTTTTGTAGTCGCAGGCCAACCCTAAATGTTGAATTTTGCGCCACCAGGCTTGTGTCAGGTGAAATTTACAGCCTAGTAAAGTACACTTGAGTACATTTTTTGCTGCCTGGTGGATGGCAACCTCAAAATCTACTACTACACTGCTCCAGTTTGCAGGTGACTCACTTACAGATGAACATTTATCAACTAATAGCCGAAATGCTGTTTCGTAACTTTCTTGTTTCTTATCGGCTATTAAAAAAAAAATACAAGTGAAATTTAGTGCGTGTTATGGTATGCTACAGCACGTAACGATAGCCGAGTTATCACTGACTTCATACTGTACTGGTCTTGACGTCCTTGACGGACGCGTTCACACATGCCTGAATTGATTTGATTGATAAAACCGAAATGATGCATGATTGATACGCTCGCTACAAAGTCATCCACGCAACGGTTTATCGGTTTATCATTTTTCGTATTGATTGATTGATTGACTTCGTTTATTGAATATTCTGTGCATATTTAGGAGCATAGGGCCCATAAAGCTCTTCCAATACATACAGAAATCATAGACAACATTGATCATGAGTCAGAATTCACACACTTAAGTAGCTCTGGATCCGACCCTGTTCCATAGGAGTTGGATACCATCAAGGAAATCGTTAAAAAACAAGTGCGTCATAGGGATTTTGGTGGCGGTTCATCTTCATCTACGAATCAATAAGTCGATTTGATGTTACGGCTATTGCTCCTCTCGAAAATAACCCTCTTCTATTCGCCGAACGGCGGAGAGGGGATGCGCTGTTTTCGGTCTTCATTTTGAAACAATGACCAGATCTCTGTCTTTTAGATCCACAGCCTCCGTCCACAGAGACGGATCATGGGCTGTTCATTTGTCCATTCAACCATCGCGATTTTGATTTCATCTCTTGGACGCGACGACCGGGACGTTTACGGAGCCGTTAAAGTGACGACTGTTTTGTCGAATTTCCACGATTGAAATGCGCTTAGTCGGTTTCAAATTGGAGGCTCTCGCGGCAGTTTTGAGTGTCACCACCGTATTTGGTGTCGCACGCGGGAACTTGTACGGATCGGTTTTCTCTCCAGAATGTAAGTACAATCAATAGGACAAATTCATAGCTGAGGCCCAGGTTTATCTCGAATGGAGACATACTGGGTGTTCGCCACTTGGTATTGGGTAAAACTAGACTGAAAATGGAGTAGAACGCCTCCAACCGCACCTTTCTATCTCAATCTGTTCCCAAGATATGATTTTTTAAAGATTTTTTTCAGAAAACCACGTTTTTTTGCCATAAAAACCCCCGTTTCTTCACTTTCAAACAACTTTTTTCTACTTTTGACCACATTTTCGTATTTAGCGTTATTTTCTACACACCCCTAAATAACGAAAAAAATCGAAAACGAACTCCTAAGGACCGCAGTTCAAGCACTGACAATCTAAAAAACATTTTTGAAAATACTTGTAATACTTACTGCATTCCCAAAAAACGCGCTGAAAGCTGTCAAATCTCAGGAAAACGTGCAAATTTAATCAGCTTTCTAATGGTATGGTCTACTTTGCGATTCCTTTTCGACTTTATGGAGAAATTCAAGTTTGAATGCGGAAAAACGGTAGGCACCTATAAAAATACGAGTACCAACCAGAAAATGTACAAACAAATTCATTTTTTGTTTGTTTGCCGTTCTAGTGATTACCAACAAACAGAAATGAGTCCTTGTCACTCTCTAAGTATCAGTACTTGGAATTCCAACTCTATTCAACCTATAAATTAGAATGTTTATTTATTGGTTTATTATCTTCGATAAATTGGAATCGCACAAGAAAAAAAAATTACTAACTAATAAGTTGGTTGATAAATTACTCTAGGGATTGGAACTCTTAGGGATTGGTTGACGCAGGTAAATGGGCTACACCATCGTATTAATATCCTAATGACCCATCACAGTGACTGTTTTGATGTCCCACAGGTAACGTCATACGTATCGTCATAAATCCAGAAGTTAAACGTTAATCGTTAAAGTTAAACTTCTTTTTCAACGATCGACATAGTATCATATTTGTCACTTATTCCTCCTTATAGGCTAGTATACATGTGAGTCAGGGGAAAGGGATTTACGGCCATAGAGTTGGTTCAAATGCATAATCATCCATCAAATGGGACCACAGAACATGACATTTAACCAGCAACTATTTCAGCAACCCTTCTGTATACTCGTGTTAAGTAGGGTTGCTTGATCCAGAACTCGGACATAAACTCTGACCCAGAGGATCGTTATGAACTTGTTCATCAATCCACGAAGAACAATAATCTTCGACTATTATGAGCTACTATGAAATTCTACCCTACGAATTGACACTCTTTATTCTCTATCTTCATTATTACTATCATCATATTCACTACAATCCAGTCTTTATCAGAACCTAATGCCACTCAATAATCTTCTGAAGGACTATAATAATTTAACATTTTATTATTCTATTGTTTAGTTTTTAATTTAATTGATAGTACCTTATTCGTACTGTGTAACGATCTTAAGGTTGATGCGTTTTTTGGGCTATGGAGGTGAATACTAGTAGTGAGGTGTAGGGTTGGGGAATATTTAACGTAACCCTTCAAATAACCGAATACGGTCCAGTAACCTAATACCAGATAACGTAATACCAGAAAGCCCCTATTACTGGAGTAACTGTTTTGAGAACTTGGGTCGAAAGGCCTTTGAGGGCCTCTTTGACGCCAGCCATTCCGTGATAATAGGTTGGATGGGACTATTCCAGGTAATAACAGGTAGTAGGTTACGGAAAAGGTCGACAAGTTATCATAACTGTCGACAAGTTATTTGAGTGAGTATTGAGTTTCGAGTAACAGCGACCGTCTGGTAGAATTAGGTTATTTTGGTAATAGGTTACCGGCGATTCGAGAACTTATTACCAAAATAACCTAATACCTCAACCTATTACTTGACGATCGCTGTTACTCGATAACCTATTACCAAGAAATAACCGTATTTGCCATGCCTAGTGAGGTGGTTCAAAGATATAAATAAAAATTTTAAATGCACGAAAACAGCTCAATGGATCGAACTTTTCTCCCGTTTTTGAATGTTTCTGTGACCGGGGAAGGACATAAGTTGGGTCGCTTCCGGATCCGATGCATAGGTGTGGGGGTTTATAAAGGACGAAATATAAAATGAAGGCGCGGAATTCCAGAGGCTTATTAAAATCCGATCACCTAGCCAGCCAGCCCTCTGACGTCATAGGCTCTTACGGCATAGGCTGTGACGTACTAGTTGGTCTCCTGCCAGCCGTCTGACGTCATACGCTCGTGCGTCATAGGCTCTGACGTAGATACTAGTTGGCCTCCGGCCAGCCGTCTGACGTCATACGCTCGTGCGTCATAGGCTCAGACGTACTAGTTGGCCTTCGGCCAGTCGTCTGACGTCATACGCTCGTGCGTCATAGGCTCTGACGTACTAGTTGGCCTTCGGCCAGTCGTCTGACGTCATACGCTCGTGCGTCATAGGTGCGTCTGACGTAGTGGCCCGCCTGTCGCTTGTGTTCTGACGTGATCTGAGGGAAAGGGTGAATCAAGGAAACAAATTTTTCCCGTTTCAGTTTATGTGCCAAAGCAAAGACATGAAAATGTCAAAAGAATGTCAACTCCATCCTGTTGTTGATACAGTCGAGAATTAAATGCTTGCATACGAGTCTGCAACACATTGGGACACTTTATGTCTTTGCAGAAACTTATATGAAGCTTGCATTCGTGTTGACAATATAAATTATTGAGAATGATCACCTGTGTGTAAACAATTATTTAAACAATCACGCTCATACCGCAGCTTGCCGGCCACGCACTCCGCAGTGGTTAACGTAATATGGTTGGGTAAATCGGGAGCTATCCAACGAGTGGTGAACGATTTTTGTACGATGATAACTGGCGAAGATAAAGTTCCGTAGCAACGAATCGGTTGTAAGCGAAAATCATCAGATATTTTCGTGACGATTTCGTGTGACGCTTTTGTGTAACGTTTTTCGAGTTATGTGCCAGAGTAAAGACATAAAATGTCAAAAATACCCGTTCTACGTTTGGAGGGGTTATATTATGGCGTACCAAAGGTAGAATTGAGCAAAAAGGCTGTCTTACAAAATACGAAAGCGTCTGTGATTGTACTCGTAGTACCTAACCATTATTGTTGTTATGCTATAGAATTGAGTTGAAGTCACATTTGTAATATTTTGTGTTTTGGCTTTGTAGGTAAGTGTGCTGGACGTACATATTTACCAATTCCCCCTTGTAACGGAGTGCAAGCATCCAGAGTATACTATTCGAAAGACAACCAGCTTCAAGAAGGGGAACAAGATGTGCAGCAAGCCAAACTTCACCAGCAGCAAATGGTCAATCCAGTGAATTTTGTGGATCAGTATAGGCAGAACAGCCTGCTTCAAAATATCAATGCGATCCCTGGAATGTCCCGGGATAAGGTAGATGACGATGGTAGGCACAAACGCCAAATCCCTTATCAAATGCCGGTTGGTCTGAATCCATACGGTAACTACATGCCGTATCAAGATAGAAGTGCGGTTAATTCGCTTGTGGGACTTCAGTCGCTGGGGTCGGGGTTTCAACCGAACACTTTTCAACAGACTGGATACAATCAGCTTGGAGGACTTTTAAGTGCGTATCAACAAATGAATCCGACGTATAACGCATATAGCGGTTGGCCAAATAGGTTGGGATATAGCGTTCAACAATGGCCAAGTTCTCTACCAGGATTTCAGGCGATGGGTCAAAATCCGTATTGGCCTTCGTTTGGACAGTACAGCCAGGGAGCTTATCAAAATCCGGGTTTATCGAATTACCCAGTGGTTCCTTGCTTTTGCGCTCGTGGATCCGTTCCACTGTGTCAAATGAGCAATCATCTTCCTGATACTACGGCAGCTCCTCAGTCGAGCAAATGGTTGAATTATGATCAGCTGAAGGCTTTTTTGACCAAATACCCTGACCTCCAACAGGCGAGCTCGTGGAATTCTCGTGTAATCGCGCCAACCTCTCCGCCAACGCCGACGGCAGTCGCCAGAAACATTGAGCTCCTTCCATCACCTAAAGAGCCCTTGAAAGCGGTGACATCTACGAAAAATGAGACTCCTATTTCTTATATGAATCCGCCAGTCGAAGCCCCTACAACACCTCCCATCAAACCTACGCAACCAACAGCAACCACAGAACCACCAACTTCTGCACGTGAATCTTCACCGTCTTCAGCGTCTACAACCTCTCAAGATCCAATAACCCTTTTACATCCGGTCCAATACTCACCTTCATTGACGTACCCATCAACAATTAAACCCCTCAGAGCCCAAAGGATGTTAGATGAGTAGGCACCATATGTCGCTAATTATTACACTTGTTTAGGTTCATATCAAACTCTACAGTCATGACTTATGATCGTTTCAAATGGCGCGCATCACATACCAAAGTCTGTTCTGGCTGAAATTATTTTTATACGATATGCTGGATGTAAACCTACTTTATTGAACAATTAAAACAGTGAACTTCAAACAAAAACATGGGTGACTGTGTATCCACGTGGACCACCTCTAATTTCTCTCTTTCAGCCTGAAGTTGGTTTTCTTGGATATCTTGGGAAATAGGTAGATAGGTATATTTTGTTGCTAATCTAGATAAAACTGATCTTTGAGCAAGAGTAGAATCGCCCCAATCATCTCAAGCAGAAAGCGATGGAGTCCTGACTGCCCTCAACCGGCCAGTGAGACCATACGGAGACACTGGAGGATGGTGGCTCAAATTTCAGACGGGCCTAGGCCTGAGAGCTCTCAGGGCATTGGGCAGCTGAGGAACAAGTGAGCTCGGGTGTCAGAACTAAACCAGATAACAGGATTCACATTCCCCATCAGAATCCTTTAAGAGTGTCGACCGACCATCCTCAACTGAGCAATTTTGCGCGCTAGTTATATTGGCCAGTTCTTGCACTGTGCAGGTTCTCTTGGCGAATGTGATCTCGTTACCACAGTAACGTCCTGATAGTCCTGACGATCCTCACAGTCTGGTGTACTGGCTCCGTCAATCAGCTCATCTCAGGAAGCGCACAACTGAAAGCCTTCATGATGGCGTTTCCATCCCCCGCATACTTAAGATGAGATAAGATGTGGGAGGCTTTTGATAAGTAAAGCACCTCGACTTGTTAAGATCTCTGTGCCCTCCCAGTAGTAAGAGCTCTTCTAGTGAGCTCCGGTTGTTGCATCAACTTCCAGAGGTCATCACAATTCCTCATGTATTCTGGGTCTGGTTTTTAGTAGCCTAGGCACAGAAACCGGGACCTAGCTAGTCAATGGCACTGACTGACTAGAGGCCAACAAAAAATAGAAGGGAATCTCTTTCTATAGAACACCCTTTATAATCGTGTTATAACACCATTATAAAGGGTTTGAAGTAGGTTGGGGGGAGGTACAACGGTTTTGTGCAGTTATTGATGCTGATGTTTGTGTTGCTGTTGTTGCAGTTTTTCAGTTGAAGCCCTCGGCAAAATCCAAGTGATGTATTCACTTGAGTCGTCGCCGATGTCGGGGTGGGGGTCGGTCCTGAGGTATGCAGCTAATTAGATGGTCTTGATGGATTGAAGCCTTCTGGTACGACAAGTAGTATGCGGCAATCAAGCTATCATGAACTGTAAGAATTTCAAGGTCTTCATGAAGTCTTCATTTCTGATGTACCAGTCTGCGCCTGTGATACTGGTGTTTCTGAGAACACGATTTGTTGTACTTGGATCCTATGTATTTGGGTGTTCGATCCAGAAGACCATAGCTAATTCGTGTTCAAATTCGATTATAACGAGCGGCATAATTCATTCATCAACTACACTGTACATTCGTTCCTATTGATATTTTGGGTGGACCCTTCAGGGACCTTCTTCAATTACGGTAGGGATGCCAAAAATAATGATCGAAATCGGACAGAGATCGGACTAGAAAACAAGTTTATCGCCAAATTCGTAAGAATTTGAACATGACGCTCAGCACAAGAACATCCCACGTTACACAGATAACGTTACAACAACGTTACAGTTTCGAATATTGGATTTCGTTACGGTTTAATTTCAAAATTTCACATCTACAGCTCTCAGATGACTCAAAAGATTGAAACACTCCTTGTCCGGGGATCATAAGAAACCAGGTTGAAAGATAGTGGTAGAAAATTCCGATACCCCAATTACGGGTGTCACTTTAGTTTCAATACCAGAAAACTGATTCGCTGACGTTTCAATTGAGGGGACAAGCTCGGTTTGCAACAGATTGATAGAATATTTAACAACAAATACGTAGTCGCTTACACAAAGTAGTCAATTGACACTCGACAATTTATGGGTATATTTAAACGCAGTTTCGTTCAAATATTGCAATAAATTGCAAAAGCGGGGTAGTAACAGGTTACTTGTTAGGTCACTAGATATGTTTAGATTTCTGTTTCAAACGTTGGATCATCTCAAGTTTGATTACATGAGTGGTCGTACAGGAAATTTCACGTTAATCGCAAATAAACCTTGTAGGTACACTTTTGGTTTATTATCTTCAATAAAGAACCATTGGAATCGCCCAAGAACCCCCCCCCCCCCCTCAAAATTTGAGGTTTGACCGACCCTCGACATGCCCCATCATTAATAAATCATTAATAATATTAATCATGGATCATCATCATAATTAATAATAATTTACACTACCTACCAGATAATAATTACTAATAATTAATGATAATTCATTAATCTATCATTTAGTGATGTAGACGAAAGTGATCTGCACAAAGAAGATTATTCCTACCTACCTTTTCCAAGTCAGAAATTAAAATGGAAAATTCTGAACTTGAATGGAAAATTCTAAAACTGGTTTGGAAATTTCTGAAATTGGTTAGGAAAATTCTGAATTGGTCTAGGAAAAGCCATAAACCGTTCTGTCAAGAATTTGCAGAGTTTTCTTCTACCTTTTCGTGAAAGGTTCTTGGAAGGTTTTCTTCTACCTTTTCGTTAGTGGTCTGCAAAAACTCTCTAATTATGGCAATCAAAGATTTCAGTAGCTTAAATACTATTGGCTTGGAACAATCGATAGTGGAAAAATATCGGCTAGGAACTATCGATTAACTCTGCTGATTGTGTCGAACTCTGTACAGGACTGGTAAGACCAAATGTCGTTAAAAATCTCAAGGCGTACTCTATTCATCGTCCTTTCACAACTTCGTCAGTCATTTTCCAAGCACGAAGTCTCTCTAATTATCAAGTCGATTCATCGAGCTTTCATTGTCGAATGGAACCACAATGTCTTCTTCACTTGAAACGAGTGCACCTGAAGACAACAGCAGTAAAACTGTTTGTTCGACCTTTTTAAGTTCTCATCGTTCAAGGTGACGTTTATGAGCAAATTCAACCTCGAATGGTTCAATCTCCCGTTCGAAGGGCTTTGGGTTTATATGTAACATCCGGGGGAGGATTGCGACGTTATAAGACGCCTCTAGGGAGCTGGAAGGGGCTACTGGCTGAGATGACTGTGACAACGAAACTTCTTCTGCTTCTGTCGATAGCAGCTGTGTGTAATGGAGTTCTCGTATGCCCAGAAAGTAAGGGTTAACTATATTGTATAAATACAAAACCGTAACATGGTCGTAATTCATACAAATCACTACAACTCTCATTTTTGGTCATCAGCCCATCACCAGACCCAAAATTTATGTTTATACCAATTTTCCCAGGCAAATCACTCGGAAGTAACAGAAAATTATCAAATAACCTGACATTGCATCTGAAGAGCACAGCGAGAGAACTATCTGCATGTGGTCTAGTTTTGAGAATAACGAATTCGTATGCAAAAAACTCTATAAAATTAATAGTCTGCCATTAAAAAATCTGAAATTCTAAAATACTTCAGATCTTACACTGTGCATATAATAAAAAAAAGTCAAAATACCTCCAGAATAATTTTTAAGCAAGTTATAGCAGTTATAATAGTCCGTACAAACAGCGGGAAAATCTCTTATAAGGGTTGAGGCAATGCATGAAATTAATTTTTTTCCAGATAATCGAAATAACAAAGAATTTTGAGCTGCTATGGTTTCTTCAGTAGGTGCGAACATTGAAATATGTTGATTATTTTCTATTCAAACATAAATTGGGTATTTTATTAGAATAAAATAATGGGAAACATATGAAATGGTGGTGGAAAAGCGATATCGCGTCATTTCTTCTTATGTGGCAATAACAATTATTGTTCATAGCACTTCGGTTCTTTCAAGTCGTTCAGATTTTAGTACTTTTCAGCAGAATAGAATCGTTTCAATATTGGGGTGACACTCATCACACTGGTTAAATGGGCTCTAAAACTCTTTTGGGGTTAAATGGGCTCTAAAACTCTTTTGGGCTTAAAGGGCTTTTGGACTTAAATGGGCTATTGGGCTTGAAAACTCTTTCGTTCCAATAATTCAAAAGATTGAAACGACGAATAACCGTTCATTTGCATCCACTACGTCAAAACACTTGAATTTTAGACAATTGCAAGAAGGTCCCGTTAAATTTTTCATTAGCCTGCAAAAGCCTACCTGTAACTTTCCGTTTTCGGGGTATATCAGATATACCCCAAAAAAGGTAGGTAAAGTTACAGGTAGGCTTTTGCAGGCTAATGAAAAATTTAATGGTACCTTCTTGCAATTGTATAAAATTCAATTAGTTGCTATTATTTCTACCATCATAGTAGACAATTCTTCATCTTCAGCCGATGATGAATTGAATACTATGATGGTAGAAATAATAGCAACTAAATCTTCTATAAACACTGCTTACACAAGAAATGCGGCCTACGAAAAAGGTAGAAACACTGTGAAACACAGACACCCTGTGAATCACAGTCTAGTTTGAATTGGGTAGGGTGGGGATAGCGACGGCGTGACGTTAGCCCGTTCTTTAACGGTACCGCTCCAATAAACACTTTCTTTCGCTTTATACGACATATTCACATATTCATACAACATATTTTTTCAACAAAATACGTAAGGTACCCCTTCTAAATCACTTTCGAGAAAAATTGTAGATAGCCCCATTCTTTCCCTGTATTCTTCAATTGTAAGTAGATCATGCTACACGTGTCATATTCAGTCTTCATCATCACAAAATACGACTTTCCTCATTTAAATGTCTTTTTAGATATTTTTGTACAAATGTTCTAATTTGTCTTCTATATTCCGCAAGTATTCAAGATTTGCTCCATAAAGAAGGCGATTTTGGCAAGCATCGTATCAGCTCTTAAAGGTAATGATATGACGGATTTCTTCGGATTGCGGTAACCAGTTTTCTTTTATTATTACGGTTGTTTATTCCATACTCTATTACTAAGTTATACAAAGGTAATAATAAAATTTCAGCAAAATAATTCACCTTAAATATTTGAAAAATGAGTGTAGTTTAAAGTTGAGATTTTACAAAACGTGGATAATATCGTTACTCAAGTGGCAACACGAGTTAACATTAGGAGGATATTAAAAACTAGTTCATATTCCACTCCAAATGTTTTCTGACCCTTGTTTCTATTCCTAAGTAAGTACATGATACCAGATGATTTCAGAGTGTTTCCAGCCAATGCATTTTTACAAAATCCTCAGATTTTAGAAAAAGCTGATTTTGCTTTGGTGAAACATGAGATGGTTGGTGTTTCCAGTTGAGCGACAATATGCGAGCATCATCCTTTCTGCAGGACACTTGCAGTGACGAATCCAATGTCCCTGTGGTATATTAAGAACTGAAGAAGAATAGTAACAATAGGATTTGGTTCAACTGGCCTGAACAGTGCAAATTCGGTTCTGTGGCGGTTCTGGCCATTATTTTCACACTAAATGAATAGGTTCACTGAAATATTCTTCCTCATAAGTTAATAATGCATTTGCACTATGGTATAATCAATTGCGATTCATTCAGGGACGACAACCAATGCTCCAACTGGAACAACTGCCCCAACAAACGCTTTGCCAACTGCTGCTACCAGTTCTTCACCAACTGCTGCCACCAGTTCTCCACCAGCTGCTGCTACCAGATCTCCAGCAACTGCTGCCACCAGTTCTCCACCAGCTGCTGCTACCAGATCTCCAGCAACTGCTGCCACCAGTTCTCCAGCAACTGCCGCCACCAGTTCGCCACCAACTGCTGCAACAAATGCTCCATCTACTGCTGCCACCAGTTCTCCATCAACTGCTGCCACCAGTTCTCCACCAAATGCTGCAACTAGTACTCCACCTACAGCAGCAACCAGTTCTCCATCAACTGCTGCAGCAACGAATGTTACAGCTGTCAACGGATAACTGATCTTATTCTTACTACAAGACAATCTTCGTACTACTGTTTTTCTAGAACTGTATTAGCAATATTTAAAAAAAAAATATATATATAGGTAAGTATATTTTAAAAAATATATAAAAAAAAATGTATATCTTAATTTCCACTATGATCGTAATTTCGTATCTTAATATTGCCAAGTTATTGTTATTTTCAATAATATACCTGTAGATAAAAATGGTTTTGCTGTACCCAACCAAGTCCCAACCATCTAATATCCTGCGCAATGCACGGGTCATTCGACAGTTAAATCGGAATACCCCACCCCAAAAACAAAGTACTTTCACATTTCTGGAGCGAAATAACGAGGGAATGAACCAAAACGTTTGTTTACACCCAGTCCACAAAAAATGTATTTGTCTATTTCAATTTATGCGGTCAATCGTAATTACATTTCTCTTCTAAAAGGAACGAAAACTCTAATTACAAATATGTACACTTTTTAAACATTACTACTTTATATATCCACCAACGTTATATCAACACGACCAACGAAATACCCTAAAGAATAACGCACTAGAATTAAGTCTTACCTAACATTAATTCACAAGTTGCCTGATATTCAGCTAGTAAACTTAATTGGGAGTACCTTTATATTTTACAATAATAAATATAATTTTTATGTATTACAAACTACAGTTTTTCATGATAAGGATGGGGTAGCAAGAACTAGCTGGGTTGAAATATTACACCCAAATACAACCGCATCACATAAAGAGCTCTAAGTGTTACTTAACACTAAATTATAAAATCTTACTAGGTAGAATTTGAGTACCGTAACAGTACTTGACAACTACATTAAAAACCAACAAATTTCAAATAAAAAATAGTTTTTTTTGAGCATTTTTGTCAAGTTTGGCAAACGATGTGTTGAGAGAATTGAATTGAAATTGAATAAATACAAAAGAAAAGTAAACAATTACTTAATAATTTACAATGTGATTCTTAATAATTATGAATTATTCTGTCTGTAGATTGGTTTGAAATATACAGAATAAATACAAATATATAAATATAATTTAAACGAAATAGGTAGGTAGTCGAGACTACAGAGCATAATAAGGGTGTAGATGTTCGGGATTTAAACGATTGCCTCAAGTTGGTTTTACAGATTTAGGAAGATTGGGAAATTCAGATGTTTCCTCGAGAAGAAACTATTTAAACAGCCCTCGCGGTGTTGACTAAATTAGAAGTGCACTTTGAAACGATGAAATTATGTACAGAATTGTCGTGTTTAAGGGAATTCAAATTATGCTTTGTAGTATGGATGCGAGGGAATCATTTGACCTAATGTACTGTGAGGGGCCCTAAAATCCCAAATCAGTGGATGGTGGTGAGCTTCAGCAGCTATGACGCCGGCAAAGTGATGTAGACAAGTATTGGGCAAAACCGCTGGTTGAGGAAATTCAAGTATCAAAAAGTTACTGATAAATTCAAATATCTAGGAATTCGCATTAATGCGAATTAATTAATTTAATTTAATTAATTAAATTAATTAATTTCAATCTCAATTTTGACGTACGTCGCGGTATTTACACACGTTGTAGCAATTTGAAAAAAAAGAATGTTCGGGATCAATCTGTACAAGTGGAAGGTGAATTTGGTATCGCATTGAACCATTTTGGGTGGTTCTGACGGTAGAAAAGGTACATTTGACACTACTCTGTAAAAGTTGGCGCAGTAAATGGGTGGTTTGTAGATGTTGCGATAAATATATACAACTTCTCCCTTAAAATGGTCTGACAGTATCTTTAACAATTTATTGAAGAGTCATATCTGCTGAGCGTTTCGGATGACAGGGATGAAAGTGATGAGCGCGGGATGATCCAATTTAGATGATGGAGGTGATCAGTCGTGCCTTGAAGTTGACTATCCTTTCGCTGGTTTGAGCGAGACGCTGAAAAACAAAACGCAGTTTAGACAATATTTCAAAAATACATTTCAAAAGTGGGCTAATTTAGATTCTAGGGAAGATCTAAGATGGAGTTCTGGTGATCATAGGAATGAGAGGAAAATGAACATTATTTCCACGCTTCATT